>JABSTT010004999.1:0-369922 GCA_013339685.2 Hyalomma asiaticum
CCTTGTGTCCGTGTTTTGCACACCTGTTCTTTTAACATGGTTGCACCATTGGATATTTCTCCATGAGTGGCTGAGCCACCTTTTATGCTTTTTCCTAAAGGGCTCTGAAACCATATTTTACTCGTTGAGTTTTACATCGAAACGGGTTCTTTGTATTGTTCTGAGGTAAATGCAAAAAGAATTTTCGAGACCGATGCAGGCAAACGCAAGTTATTCAACTTACAAATTCAAAATAAAAACAGACGACAGATATCTGCATCCCGAGACGTGCATGCTGCTTTCAATCAAAACGCGGCTTACATCTTGCAGAACCAGAACCGTGCTGCCCTCTGCGGCATTTCGACCACAGCAACCACATGGACTGCACAGCGCTCCTTGTGTCAGATACAAGCAAAATGAAATTGTAATGCACAAATTTGTACCTTTTAGTAGCTTTAGCAAGCATACAACACGTTCTCAATTTCAAAAATTTCTTATATTCGATGCATTGTAAGAATGTGTGATGCATATTTTTGTTCCTGGCCAATCAGAACCTGCAGCAAAGCCAGCATGGTGATGTCATATCTGCTCAGATAAACTGTTGATGTATGGCGCTGCAGTCAGCATGGAAACCGATTTCACAAATTAATATATAATGTGGTTCAATTTCGCCGCTTTTACTGGTGTCTCGATCATCATCAAGTCCCACACAAAGCAAACGTACAATAAAACCAACGTGCGTAAACTGTGTTTCAGGACCCTTTTAATTCTTGTATTAAAATAAACTCTTGAGTAGCTCTTTGTTTTTGCGAAAGGTGCCCTTTTTATTTTCCTGCGCCGTATCGCGCCCGGTCATTTTAAAACAGCGCTTGAATTTCTTTCCCCCTCCCTTTTTTTTTAAAGGAGTACTGACACGAATTTTTGACATTCTTGTATTGTTGCTGTAAGTGAAAGCACTGGTGGGGAGAACCCCAAAAATAGTACCATGGTGCCTCGCAGCGCAATGAATATATTTTTAACACGACTCCCTTAAAAGCCCACTTTCGGTTTCGATTTCGAGGGCGCGGTTTCTTAGTGACGTGTCAACAGAGTCGAACGTACGCTTAAGCCACGTAGGGACAGCAGTTCGTGATAGCGTCGCTACAACTCTGTCGTCTGTGGTCAGTTACACGTGAGGCATGCAAACAACGATGATTTCACGGTCGTCCAGTGACTCTGACAGCAATTTCAGTGATTTTTGAGAGACTGTGCTCATACGTCATCGTAGTGTCTATTACGCTAGGGCTGGCTTGCAGTGCTGTTCGACGAAAACTTTAAAACCAAGCTAAAATATTTTGTACGTGTTTCCTGGCTTCCGCGTGCGGCGGGCGTTAACAATACATGACCAGAAAACGAAAAATGTATATCTTGCGCCGCCGCAAAATCGCGTCAGTAGTCCTTTAAGTCCTGTTTCATGATGCGCAAAGGATAAAGCTATCCTGAGTGCTGTATGATCAAACATGATTGATTAGTGAGGTTTAACGTCCCCAAAACCACGATCTGATTATGAGAGATGCCGTAGTGGAGGGCTCCGGAAATTTAGACCACCTGGGGTTCTTTAACGTGCACTGACATCGCACAGTACATGGGACTCAACATTTCGCCTCCATCGAAATGCAGCTGCTGCAGCCGGGATTCGATCCCGCGACCCTCGGATCAGCAGCCGAGTGCCTTAGCCACTAGACCACCATGGCGGGGCTATGATCAAACAAGCATCGCAGCGCCAGCAGAAGTAGACACAGTGAAGCCCTGTACGATCACGCCATAAATGACAGCAGCGTTGTTTACATCAAACTTCACTTTGGAGCGCTCGAGCAGCGGCGCATGGATGCACATCCATTTCATATTTTCAGTGTTTCGCACGCTTTTGTTTGCTTTCGGAAAAAACGAAGAAGCAAAGCGTGATGAAAATGCTCGATTTGGGGGCTATTTGAGGCGCCCTACAACTTTGTAATTGACATTTCTACGATTAAGGCAATACTTGAAAAGTTCACTAATTAAAAGCAATTAATTAATTAATGTTTTGTTATGAAAGAAATACTGCCTGTAAGTATACACAACTGTGATTAATATGCAGTAGGTACAACTTCTGTAGTGTTGTTTTTTTTTTTTTACAAATCTTGGTCTGAGTTAACTGGGACACCCTGTATATTTTACTTAACCTTGGTTAGAAGACCCCTTCTGCACCTCGTGGAGGTCTTTCCCTTCAGAGGATTTGTGGGCGACATCATATTTTTGTTGTGTGTGCAGCTGGCGAGCAAGAATGTCTTGGGGTCCGTTAAAGGGGCCCTCTAACACTTCTTTTGCAGCCATTTTTTATTTGTGGGTGGTGTAGCCAGATGGCTGAGTATAGTACTGACACAGGTAAAACCACCCGTGTCATCTGATTTAATATTTTAATCGTTCAGTGAAGTCCCAGATCCCTGCTGACCACATCAACGCGTAGTGGCAACTTGCCAACACTATTTATGGCGAAAGTGATGACATACTGTGGAAGGCTGCGATTGAACAAAAGTAAAATTGGAAGTGGTCGCAGCATTACATAGGCAAACACAGTAATATTTGGTTTCAACCATTTCCTCCTATATGATTTTTCATTGTATGTCAGAACGTCAGAGAAGCTTATAATTTACAGCACAAACAGGTCATAGTCTACGTTGTTTGTTGCTATGGCAACAGCGCCGCCATTACAGTCGAAAGAACAGGCAACCATATTGGACGAACTTCCCTAGCGAAGGCACCTGGAGCCAATTCCATTGGCTGCACACTGTGTCTGATGTGGAGAGTGAAATGCAGTCACCTGACCTCGCGAAACTCGAGGGTTGGCACTTTATCCTTGTATCGTGAATGTTGTGGCCTAATAATTTACTTTGGACTGCGGTCTCATGTCGCTGTCGTTTTTGCATCATATGTCTGTCTGTCTTCCGTCTACTTAAAATGCTAATAAAAACGGGCCATTGAAAAGTATTAGAGGGTCCCTTTAAATGTAGGGTTCGCTTGTGGCAGTCCGACGCCTTGCTCGGTTTGTGAGATCTCGAGATCCAGTTTCTCTGGGTTAATGCCTGCCCCATCAGGTTAATTATTTTTATGGCAAATGTCCGTTCATGTACAATTGCCACGGTTCCTGGGAGTCTGTGATGATTGATTGCTGGCCCTCTTTATGTTCTTGCTCTTTAATGGCCAAAGCTGTGGTAAAGGACTCTGCCTTGGTACGAAGATTTGTATAAAGAGGTGGTCATGACTGTTTTCATATCCCAGTCTCTTGTTGTTTGCCACGCATTGCTCTGCTGTATCTAGCAGCATCAACGTATATGACTTTGGCCTTTGCTTCAGTTTCTTTTTAAGCCACTTGACTCTAGAGGCCATGTTTTAGTAGCGCCTCTACTACTTTGGTAGAGGCGCTACCAAAACGTGGCTAATGGTCTTGGGCACTTTACCAGTTCCCTGTCTAGGCTCTGGATTAGGATTTCTTGACCTGGCACTTCTGGCTTCTCTGGCATATGAGTTTCAGCCTTTAGCTCGGCACACTTATTGTGTATGCCGAGGTTAAGTAATTTTTTGGTTTGTGTGCCTAGAGGCAGCCACAGAGCTGCATTGTATGCATGTATTATCACTTTGACCTGCTCTTTGTCACTTTCATCGAGCATTTAAGGAGTCTGGCCATATGCACGCACTATTCTTCGCATTTCCTTTTCTCGAATGCCTTTCTTGTGAAGTGCTAATTATTCTTTGAATCATCTTTACAATCAGTTTTTTACATTTTTCAACGTGACGTGGTTGCTGTATCATTACTTTATATCCAGATTCCCAGGATTCTTGCTAAATAACGTCTTGTATTGTGACAAAGGCAAGACGTAGATGGAATGATTATTTACAAGCATAGTTCAGGTGCATGACAAGATGGTTGAAAGGCCACCCACACAAGCACCTCACGCACACATATCTGCTCCACCTCATAGTGTACCTTGCCCTGTTTGTATTGCATCTTAAGAGTATTATACATCCTTCCGTATAATTTTTTGCATTTCCATTACTCCTACTATGTCATTTTGCATGTAATCAGATTGTTTGTGATTTTTCTAGGGCACAATGAAGTCGACTGGCACAGCCGAATTGCGCGCTATGGTGGCTTTGTGTAGTGTGGCCCAGAGAGCAGTATATTGCGGGATCTGTTCCAGAACATGCGCCAGTCTTTGCATAGTGATATTAAACAGCAAGGGAGAAATGATCACCACTTGGGGCAACGTTTATAGGCACTTTTTCAGTTTCTGAACTCCACTTCGCCTACTGGGAGCAGGTGGCTGTTCCCACCACCATGGCGCTGCAGTCTAGCTTTGTGCCAAACAGACGAGCGTTGTCTGCTAGAGCATGGTGCATTGTTCAGCGTTTACGTGACCACTTCAGGTTGAGAAAGAGCCCTACAGTGCAACTTGGCATGAGCTATGTCTTTCCGGGGCCTCGGTAAAAACTGGCTCGCGTAAGTGTAGTGCAAGCCGTGCACTTGCCGATTAAGGAGCCCTTTCGCCGCCTTGCAATTTCTTGTTATTTCAGATACTGGAAGCAATATTTGGAGCTTAGTTGCATGAGCTACGTGTCAACTAAGTTTCGGCAAAAGTGGTGCGCTGCAATAGGCACCTCATTGTACCGTGCCCTAGAGCAAGGTGAAACATGTTCCTTTTCTAGGAGGTTGAACCCTCAATCGTTAAAAATTTCTCGCAATTAAACAATGTTATTTATCTCTTCATACGACATAAACCCGTTCGCTTTCAAGTATTCAGATTTCTAGGTTTGTCTCTGGATAATATTTACAGGCATTCAACCAAAACAATGCAAATTTGTAGAAACGAATAGGAAAACCTGAATATATATTGACTCAACAACACTTTTCACAGTCACACACTAAGAAAAGAAAAAAGAGCCACTGCAAGAAACAAAACATGACATTTCCAATGAATATTGCAACAAATGACATGACAAGCTTTTATTTCACCTCATGTGCATACCGGTGGAGGCTAGCAGTGAGGCTTGGCCTAGCAAGAAGTCAGTTAAGTGACAAAACAGGCATCAATGTCACGCGCAAAGGACTCCATGGTATGTCTTGATTTAAAGAGCTTCACATTAGGCATTGCGTCTGTTTGATTCATCACTTCTGCGCAGCGCTCGAGAAAGTGCAAAGAACGATGAAAGTGGCATGTGCACATAAAGGCAAAGGCAGCTGCACAGTTTGTTGAGGTACAGGGACCCTTTTCCTTGGCGACTTCCGTTTTTTGTGGCTGCATGACAAGTACACTGGGAGGTTTAGAAATAAGCAAGGGACTGCATCACTCCTCACCACGGCCGATTTCGACAATTTCTCCACGTGGTACGTTTATATGTCTTCAGGATGTCACTTTCTTGGAAGTGCACACCACACACCTTGCATGTATTTCCCCAAAGTTTTGTCAGCACATGGAATGGATCTTTCCCACTTCTGCAGCAACAGCGGGTTGCACGATGGAGAGAAAAAGTGGCATTTCCTGATGTTTTTTTTTCTGTAGCCACTCCAGGAGGTTTAATGAATGACACACAGCATATTGGCAGCAGCCGATATTTACCTCAAGAGTTGATCTCAACAATCGGCGACTCGTACATCATAGTTGACAGTGTGTCTTCGTTAGCATAGACGTTAGACTTCCGTAAGAATATGGTGGAAGCATGCCACACACACAGAGCTATGAGGCATACACCCCCCCCCCCCCCCAAAGAAAAAAAGAAAAACTGCCACCAGCAAACACCAGCACGCAACTGGAGTGGAACCAGTAAAGAGCTGCTGTTTACTTGGCGCAGTTAAACCCCAGCACCCCACACTCTCTAGGAGCAAATCTCACTTGGCTAGAGAGGAGGAGTTCTATAAACTAGTATTATAGTATCTATAAACATTGATTTGGGGGTGCCCTTTTTGGCCATCCGGACTAGTTCTGTGTCAATGTTTATTGTCGCCTTTCTTCCTGTGCAGAAGGCCTTTAGTGGGTGGACGTTCCTCTGCAACTCTTTGTGCAGAGAGGATGGCATCGTGAGAGATGCTGTATACTGTCAAAGGCTCCTTTTTAAGCTAAGGCTAGGATTAGCTGCTCAATGCCTTAGCGATTCCTTTCAGCTGGAAAGGGAGTAGAAGTTCTTATTGAGATAGATTTTTTTTAATCTTCGTGATCACCTCTCCTGCATCTGTAGGACACTGGCAATCCCAGTTACTTGGTTTTGAGAATATTCAGTTACAGAGGAAAATTACTGTCTATCACAAAGGAACACTACCATATGTGTGTATGACACATTCGCAAATACTAAAAATCTTTACAGTCAAGCAAGATAAACGAACTTCTATGGGTATTTCTTGGTCCTCGGTTGCGTTTGGAGTTTGACGCATCACCACTGATCATTCCCCTTCCCCTTTCCCCCCAATTTTCAGGGCAAGGTTAAAGTATTATTCCTTTCTTATGGGGTACAAGTGTGTTTATTTCTGGCAATTTAAGAAGCAATCTTAGTTTCACCACAGACAAAAATTTTCCATGTGGTAGACAGTCCTTTTAACCTGTAGAGCATGTGTACGCAAGGCTCGTGTGCTGTGCGATGTCAGTGCACGTTAAAGAACCCCAGGTGTTCGAAATTTCCGGAGACCTCCACTACGGCGTCTCATAATCAGAGCTGGTTTTGGAACGTTAAACCCAATAAATCAATCAATCAGCACGTGTACGCAGGACCGACAACGATAGCGTCTGGTAAGGAACTCAATCATTATTCTAAAACCCATCGCGTGCTTGAGGGCAGTGCGGAGCGACACGAGAGAGAGAAGGAAAACAAACATGCCCCGAAAAGTCTGAAAGATGGGTGCATGGTCAAAGGTTACATGGCTGCCAGCGCGTGCAGTTTGAAGCTTACAAAAGCCATGGGCAAAGGAGTTTCAGAAATAGCCTATGCCTGTGTTGACTCTGGCAACTGGGGACAGCATGCACATATGCATGTCCAGTCATTTCGACGATCCGCTACAGAGCTCCCCCCTAAGAGGTAATTTCAATGAATGGTTACTGCTGTAGTCAAAGTGGGTCCTGGTGGACCCTCCACACAGAATGGGCTGGGGATGCCGGCAAAGGGGGGGGGGGGTGGAAGGAGGGTGGCTCAGAGTAAGGTTGGAGGACAAAACGGAAGAGGCCATCTTTTTGCCGTACACGGGCTTCAGGCGCTCGAGAGTGATTTCTTCCCATGAGCCATTCACACCGATAACAAAGTTTGAGGGGAGGTGCTCAAGGACACGGGAGGGTCTGAGGTAGTGTGGCTGCAGTGAACCATGCACAGGGCTGTACTGCCAAAGATGTGTGCTGTTGTTTCCAAGTCTGGAGAAATGTAGGTCACTGGACGCTGGTTTCGTCTCGTCGGTTGCGGTCGAAGATCTTGCAAAGCTGTGCAAAGCAGGTGCACGTATTCACTGGCTACAGGTGTGCTGGGGCATGCGGTGGCTTCGAAGAACTCGCAAGAAGTATTCTTTGTTCGCTCATTGGATGTCGAGCGGAGTGAGGGGAAGTGCTTTTACGTTGTTGTTTTGGGAGCCTTGTGCTGTCAGCGCTGATTTCAGGTGGCAACGAAAGCGCTCAACAAGGTCATTTGTTTGGGGGGGGGGTTACAGCTGTTCACAGATGAGCCATTCCGAGTAGTTTGAGAAGCTCCGTAAACAGCAAGGATTCAAACTGGCAGCCCCAGTCAATGATTATGGTTAGCCGAACCGTACGATCGAACTAAAAAGAAATGCCTCTGTGACTGTGGCCATGATGCTGGGAATGGGTGTCGTCTCAGGCCTGCAGGTAAATCGATTGACGCATGTAAACAAATATCGATGGCCTTTGCAAGGTGTGAGCTGTCACACAATCAATGTGCACCACAGCAAACCGTTCGTCAGGTGGTAGAATATGCCGGGGTGGCGGTACTGGATATCAGTGAACTTTAGTATGCTGGCAAGGTGTACACGCATGTACCCATTCTCGATTGTCCGCTTTCATACGAGGTAACACGAATCGAGCTGTAATGTGCTTTCGGGTAGTTCGAATTCCAGGGTGGGTGAGGTTGTGCAGGCAGTTGAAAGCCTGCTTGCGGAAAGCGTCTGCCAGAAAGAGGCACGGTGTGTCTGTAGAGGTATCGCAGATCGGTATATTGTTGACTTTAGGTGGAGAGAAGTGGGCATTTCATGTAGGTTAGGCATATCAGGACAGTTCTTCTGCACTGTGGCGAGTTTTTGGAGGTTGAACGGGCACGAAGTTGTTGAATTCTTTGAGCAGCTGCGTGTGATAATGTCCACACAGCTGAGAGCACCAGCCGGGGTGTTATCACAGCCACTGATGTGTCGAATGTCTGTAGTGAATTCCGAGAGAAAGGAAAGCTGGCGCACCTCGTGGTGTGTATAGGGATTCGGAATTACCGATTGAATATGTTAAGGGTTTATGATCATGCAGCGAAACTGAAGTCACATGCTTAAGTTAGAAATCTCAGTAGAAATAAGGTCTGTTTATCTTTGCAAGATGGTTGCCCAATCAAATTTCAAACACTTCTGAGTCCTGCAAGGTGGCAGCACCTCTGAGTGAGCATGCATCATGAGCAGTCTGTAGGGGGTCAGCAGAAACATTCAAACAAATGAAATAAAGGTGGGAGTGCATGTATTACATAACAAAATTAGCTAAATGAATGCTCTTTCACAAACAGTAGAAATGACATAATGATTATAGAGCTTATCATGAAAGTCTCGAAATGATAATTTCATCAGAAAACAACATAAAAAGAATTTAAAAGGCATGCATATACAAAAAAGACTCACTGGAATCGCGAGACTTGAGTTGTTTCGTTGGTGCGGTGGGACATGAACTCTATGCCATTTTCATCTGTAGCTGCCGCGACTACATTTAAGAAAGTCTGCTAGTATACGCCGCCACCTCTCGGGAGAAAAAAACGAACTGCTCTACATTTCACAGGGTAGTGTGTTCAAAATACCACACAAATAGCGTTACAGGAAACAGCACGCGAAAATTTAAGTTTCATAGCATGGTCGAAAACAATTGACCATGCAAGATCGATGGCCCAATGGCATTATCCTGAAAGTGTTAGAAAGGGCCCTCACCAGGCCATGTGGCAAACTTCTATACACTGGAGGTTCTGAAGTGCCCATTAGGGAGCATTTCACTGCAAGAATTTTTCAACTTGGTGTGTTATTAGCAGAGATAAAAAGCAATAAAAAGACAAAAAAGAAAGCAAAACGCATGCCACTGTTCCCATAGCTGGTAGTCCCCTCCGAGGAGGGAGCTGCTGGTGTGTCGCCACCTGAATGAACAATTTGAGGTTCAGTCTGCCGATGCACTCTTAGCGAGTGTCGCATGTCGTGGTTTTTAGTGACAGTCATTTTGGGGTGATTCAGCGCACTGTGGCAGTGCGGAGCATTATCCTCTCATCTCAGCGCGCAATGCTTACGAGAATGGAACTGGCACTCAGTTTGAAATTTGAGTGCCTTCTGCGGTATGTGGTGATGTGGATTGTGAGCATACAATGTACGCATTGCGGCTGTCTGCTCAAAATTGCCAGACCTGGTCAGGGACCCTTCAACAAACAAATGGCTATGGCACCTGGCTGCTGACCCAAAGGCCACGGTATTGAATCCTGGCTGCGATGGTTGCATTTCACAAGAGGCAAAATGTTGAGGCCTGTGTACTGTGTGGTGCCACTGCACGTTAAAGAGCCCCATATGGTTTAACTTTCTGGAGCCCTCCAATACGACGTCTCTGATAATCATATCATATGGTGATTTTGGACTTAAAACCCCAGAAATCAGTCAGGATTGCTGTATGTAATTCGTAATAATAACTTAGTACTTTATGCTATGAAATAAAAGGGTTGTGATGCGAGTAAGAGAAATATGATTGGTTAAAGTCGTGCTTACTGCAGTGCCTCAGCAGGAAATACTGTGTACCCGAGGGCAGCCTCCTGGAGTAAATGAACCATGATATTTTCATTAGCATTGCCATGGTCAATTTTTGTCCCCTTTCTTGACTTTTGGAACTTGAGAGCGCCCTACCCCAGGTGGTGTTCCCCCATTCCACGCAAGCTGGCTCAAACACACCGCTTTTCACTCTCCAACTGAATGTCCATATGGGAGGGAAGCGGTGTGCCTTTTGCATTCAAATGACACTTTGCTGCATTTTAGGCGCCATGTGAATTATGAGTTGTTGACAATATGTGTATATTATTGTACCTTTGTCCTCACTCCTGCAAGGGCCGAGAAGGGCCTGCAGTATGTTCAAAAAAAAAAAGAAAGCTTTCTCATGGCCAGCTCTTTTTGGTTTCCATTAAAGGCCACAAAGCTGCCGATGCCTCGCAGTAGTGGGTGTGTGAACTCATAATGCAGAAAATACAAAACTCACTACATATGTGTTGCTGCCCAGTTATGTTGTGCTGTGCAGTAACGCAGCAGCAGTATTCGGCTCAGCGCCATACGTTTTGTTTCGCACAAATATACAGTAGAACCCCGCTGTTACATTCCCGGCTGCTGCGTTTTCCTGGCTGTTACGTTGTTTTGGGCCAGTCCCGGCATAGCTCCCATAGGATTCAATGCATTAGGGACCCCGCTGTTACGTCGCACTGTGGGAACATTCCCGTATGTTACGTTGCGAATCGACACCCCAAGCGGCCACTGCCGGTGGCAATATTGACTTTTCACGCAGCTTGACTGTATTAGCTGCACTATGGGCGACGCCCATTACGTTTCCGGCTTCCGCCAGCAAAATTATAGCACAGCTGTGCAAACTGTTTGTGACGGAATCGTGTACAGTGATTATGTTTCCATCGATGATGCCGTTGTCACCTCCGAGGTTTTCTCTGTCGACAAAATCATAGCAGAGTGTGCCGATGCGTGCACTGAAAGCGCTAGCACTGAAATAAAATTGTGTGCCGATCACCACTTCTCTCATTTTTCCATTTTTCCCGTTTCTCGGATCTTCCGTTTCCCGGCTCTTACGTTTATTTTCTATGGTCCCGTGAAAAACGTATCAGCGGGGTTCTACTGTACATGGGAGGGCACCATAGAGACATGCAAAAGCCACATCCAGTACAGCTTAAGTCTGAGTTCTCCTTGGACAGCTGGCTGGTGTTGTGAAGGGATCACATAAGCATGCTCGGGCAGGTGTACTTTTAACTGTCAGCCAAGTAAAGCAAACAGAAGAGCTCATGAAACATGCAAAAAAGGAAAAAGCATACAAGTATCATTTATCTTTGTAAAGTGTATTACTAATTTTTTTACTATTGTAAGGTGATCAAAAAGCTGCTGCAATAGTCAACATATGGGGGCCTTTGATCTCTCTCCCTTTCAATCTCTCCTCCAACAGGCAAAGACATACCGCAGCAAGCAAACATTATTGTGGCTGAGGTCCACCTTAATGCACCTCAGTCTGTCTTAATCCACCCTAATGCGCCTTAATGAGCTCTAATCCATCCAAATATACCCTAATCAGACCTAGTCCTTTAACCCACCTTATAAAAGAAATATTTTGGGTTCGACTCCAGCCATGTTACTGAGTATGAGTACTAGAAGGTGGCGCTTTGGAGTACCATAGGGAATAAACCCATCTACAATCACTGATGAATTGTTAATTAAAGTTTGGGAATAATTTGTGATGTATTACAGGCTGCTGGCATGCATTTGTTGCCTTCTTGGAAAACAATATTTATGGTGACTTGCACCGCACCGTTCGCGTCCACACCGAGGTAGTTTACGGACGCCTTCCAATGGCATCTATGAGACTTGCGAATTAACAAATATATTTTTACATATTTCCAGCAACTATTTTGCCTATAGAGGTGCTCACAACGCAAGGAAAAGCGAGCGCACTGCACGCACGGCACGCACGCGCTTACGGTTTTAAAAAACGCGCGCTGCGAAGGGCCCGCATAGGCGCAGCGGGCGTGTCTGCCATCGGCCAATAGCTCTATGACGAAATAGAGCATGTGCAAGGAGCGTGAGGAGAAGCCGCTTTTTGAGTTGAGGGCTCCTGAGGAAGTGGAAGCTTTGTGCTCCGCTTGTGAACGCTACGCTTCGCGGATGACTACAGCATTTGGCTGAGATGTTCATCACGGCGTAGGCAAGCCGTAGAATATGTTTTCCACCAAGCCCGGAGGGTGGTTCAGGACTCCTTTAAGAAAGACTGCTAGTATATGCCGCCATCTCTCGGGAGAAAAAAAAAACGAACTGCTCTACAATTGACAGGGTAGTGTGTTCAAAATACCACACAAATAGCGTTACGGGAAACAGCACGCGAAAATTTAAGTTTCATAGCATGTCGAAAACCATTGACCATGTAAGATCGATGGCCCAATGGCATTGTCCCGAAAGTGTTAGAAAGGGCCGTCACCAGGCCATGTGGCAAACTTATATACACTGGAGGTTCTTAAGTGCCCATTAGGGAGCATTTCACTGCAAGAATTTTTCAACTTGGTATGTTATTAGCAGAGATAAAAAGACAAAAAAGAAAGCAAAATGCACGCCACTGTTCCCGTAGCTGGTAGTCCCCTCCGAGAAGGGAGCTGCTGGTGTGTCGCCACCTGAATGAACAATTCAAGTTTCAGTCTGCTGATGCACTCTTAGCGAGTGTCGCATGTCGTGGTTTTTAGTGACAGTCATTTTGGGATGATTCAGTGCACTGTGGCAGTGCGGAGCATTACCCTCTCATCTAAGCGCGCGATGCTTACGAGAAGTGAACCGGCACTCAGTTTGAAATTTGAGTGCCGTCTGCAGTATGTAGTGATGTGGATTGTGAGCATACAATGTACGCATTGCAGTTGTCCGCTCAAAATTGCCAGACCTGGTCAGGGACCCTTCAACAAACAAATTGCTATGGCACCTGGCTGCTGACCCAAAGGTCGCGGTATTGAATCCTGGCTACGGTGGTTGCACTTCACAAGAGGCAAAATCATGAGGCCTGTGTACTGTGTGGTGCCACTGCACGTTAAAGAACCCCATATGGTTTAACTTTCTGGAGCCCTCCAATACACGTCTCTCATAATCATATGATATCATATGGTGATTTTTGGACTTGAAACCCCAGAAATCAGTCAGGATTGCTGTATGTAATTTGTAATAATAACTTAGTACTTTCTGCTATGAAATAAAAGGGTTGTGATGCCAGTAAGAGAAATTTGATTGGTTAAGATTGTGCTTACTGCAGCGCCTCAGCAGGAAATACTGTGTACCCGAGGGCAGCCTCCTGGAGTAAATGTACCATGATATTTTTTATTAGCGTCCCCATGGTCAATTTTTACCCCTTTCTTGATTTTTGGAACTTGAGAGTGCCCTACCCCAGGCGGTGTTCCCCCATTCCACGCAAGCTGGCTCAAACACACCGCTTTTCACTCTCCAACTGAATGTCCATATGGGAGGGAAGCAGTGTGCCTTTTGCATTCAAATGACGCTTTGCTGCATTTTAGGCGCCATGTGAATGATGAGTTGTTGACAATATATGTATATTATTTGTCCTTACTCCTGCATGGGGCAAGAAGGGCCTGCAGTATGTTAAAAAAAACTCACAGTTTCGCTGCAAGGGCGAAGCAATGAATGCGATAGCAAGAAACTGTAATGCTATACGAAGCGAGGCTCGCAGCTTCAGGAGCAATATTAATTATAGCAAACATGCACTTGCTAAGTGAGCGCCTCCCGTGGGCAGCGCGTGCTGGTACAAAGGGCTTTATACGTTGTGTGTCACAAAGCTACACATACAAAGCTAGGGGAGGCCGCTAAATGAACAAGCAGAAAATGAGCCTGAACCAAGTGAAGCACGCACGAAACGAACGCACAGATATACACCGAACGAGTGCGAATAAGCTGTCACAATGGGTACTCTGTTTGAACGGTGTTCCTGTCGCAAAGGCGGCCGAAGCAGCGAAGGAAACTAGCGTGCTTCAAGTGTCGAGGTGTGACACTTGATAGTCCGCGCTCATCTTTCGTTTAGCGGCGTTCCTTGAGCTCGAGTGACTTTCGTACGCTCCCTTGTGCTCCTTGCACCATCTCGCTGGTAATGAAGAAACGCTTATAAGCACCTGCCGTCTCCGTGTCCTGCCAGCGGTAAAGGGTGTGTATATAAGGCTCGCCGTTACCTTCCTGAAGGATCTGCTCTTTGTGGCGTAGTGGTTAGTGCCACGTGCTGCGGAGCAAGAGGTTCCTGGTTCGATTCCGCGCTTCGGAAACATTTATCTGAATTTTTTTCTTTGGGGCATTTATATATAATATATATATATATATAATATATATATACACATACATATGCGGTTCATGACGGTGGCGACAGAGACAGCAAAAACCAGCCGAGACTGTCCATATAATTGCTATCGCAATAAAAAAAAACCTTTCTCATGGCCAGCTCTTTTTGGTTTCCACTAAAGGCCACAAAGCTGCCGATTCCTCGCAGTAGGGGGTGTGTGAACTTGTAATGTAGAAAATAGAAAACTCACTACATATGTGTTGCTGCCCAGTTATGTTGTGCTGTGCAGTAATGCAGCAGCAGTATTCGGATCAGTGCCATACATTTTGTTTCGCACAAATATATATGGGAGGGCACCATAGAGACATGCAAAAGCCAGATCCAGTACAGCTGAAGTCTGAGTTCTCCTTGGACAGCTGGCTGGTGTTGTGAAGGGATCACATAAGCATGCTCGGGCAGGTGTACTTTTAACTGTCAGCCAAGTAAAGCAAACAGAAGAGCTCATGAAACATGCAAAAAAAAGCATACAAGTATCATTTATCTCTGTAAAGTGTATTACTATTTTTTTTACTATTGTAAGGTGCTCAAAAAGCTGCTGCAATAGTCAACATATGGGGGCTTTGATCTCTCTCCTTTTCAATCTCTCCTCCAACAGGACAAGATATTCCTAAGCGAGCAAACATTATTGTGGCTGATGTATTTGACACTGAGTTAATTGGAGAAGGTGCAATTGAAGCCTTTAGAGATGCCTGTCATCGACTTGCAACGGTAGGCCAGCATTTTCAATTTTCTGGCTAGTATTTATAGCACATAGGCATAACGTTGTGCATCAAAAGTGTTACTTTATCATGTGTTTCTAATGGCGCACATGTGGAACCCATTAAATGTGTCTGCAGTTCTTAATTTTAACAGGCATATCTTAAAGGAGTACTGACACGAATTTTTGACATTTTCGTATTGTTGCTGTAAGTGAAAGCACTGGCGGGGAGAACCCCAAAAAGAGTATCACGGCGCCTCGCAACGCAATGAATATATCTTTAATACGACTCCCTTAAGTACCCACTTTCGGTTTCGATTTCGAGGGGGCGGTTTCCTAGTGACGTATCAACAGAGTCGGGCGTACGTTTAAGCCACCTAGGGACAACAATTCGTGATAGCGTCGCTGTAACTCTGTCGTCTGTGGTCAGTTATACGTGGGGCACGCAAACAACAATTTCACGGTCGTCCAGCGACTCTGACAGCGATTTCAGCGATTTTTGAGAGACTACGCTCATACGTCATCGTAGTGTTCATTGCGCTGGGGCTGGCTTGCAGTGCTGTTCGACGAAAACTTTAAAACTAAACTAAAATATTTTGTACGTGTTTCCTGGCTTCCGCGTGCGGAGGGCGTTAACAATACATGACCAGAAAACGAAAAATGTATATCTTGTGCCCCCGCAAAATCGTGTCAGTACTCCTTTAAGCTTGATACTGTCCAGTTTAGAGCCCTCCTCAACATTGGTTGGTGTGGTGATCAGTGTGCTTGTAACACTTCATTATCGGCAGAAAATCTGATCTTTGTGTGGCTTTATTAAAAGCTACTTCGCATTTGTGTCATTGCTGCAGTAACCTACATCTTTCCAGAGCTTGGTGGGCATGCATATCTGTGACATCATTGGAAAGCTTTGTAAATTGCAAAGAAGCACGGTCCTTATGTGTCCTCATGTGTTGTCTAATTTGTCCACATGGGCTTTTCTACCATTGTGACCTGCTCTAGTAGTTGGTTTGGTTTCATAAATTCAGAACTGTAGAATAGACTCTTTCTGTGTTTATGCACAGTAGTCTTGAAAACCTTCTGTTTAAGCCCTCTAGAATAGCCCAATAAACTTTATAGGCTGCAATGTCAAGCTAGAGCACCTACCAAATGAATATAAAGGACTCTGCTCTACTACTTGTGTTTCTGCAGTTACGTTTTGCAAATGAATTTTACTTGCAGATACCACGGGCATGCTGTGCTACATACATGAGCTTGACAAATGGGGTACATTTATTATAGCTTAGTGCATCAAACACATGTACCTCTCGTAATTATTGCAACAAAGAAATCCTGTTAATTTTTTATTTTTTTGTACTGCCACCACAATGCAGACACGATAGGCTCTGAGTAATTAACTTTTTCAAACAAACTTAAGATTTTTGCTTGGCCTGCTATGTTCTCAATATGGTATATTTGAAAGCTGTTTAATTGAAGCTCCATCATTCAATTAATTCTTATAATTCATACTTTTTTCTTATCCTTACCAGAAATATCTGCATTGGTTCCTTCTAGATGAACATTTATACTCGTATATTATTTAACAGCCAGAAATAAAGCCAACCACCTGCCAGCACCTGATCAAACATTCAAAACCACTAGCAAAAAGAAAAACAAAGCACTGAGGTGGTTGCAATGCACGTGATAATCAGCTTTTTTTTTCTGGTATGTTGCACTGAGGGATGCTTCTGCTTGCATTTGATAATTCAAACTTTTGAGGTTCCCTTAAGTTTGAATTAACAAAAGTCTGTAGAGCTTATGTTTACAATAATAAGCTGTGTGGGTGCACGTCTGTATATATACAATGCAACCTGTTTGTTATGTCTAGTGCAGTGAAAACCCTTTGGAAAAAAAGAAATTCATCAAGTATAATTTGTTTCTCAGGACAAACTAGATGTGCAGCATGAAACATATAGCAGAATCTTGATGATACGATTACGCTTGATGTGAATTTTGCGATGATACGAATTTTAATGTTGTTTTGGACGGACTATGTTGTATAAAATGCGCCGTCATTCGGTGTTATACGAACAGTTTCCCCAGCCATTGTGGATGATACGAACACGCGAAATGACTGCTTCACGCGAGCGACTGACTGAGATTTTTGACTGCAGATTTTTTCCGCGTGTTCCTTACGACTTTGGACCGGAAAATGGCAGCGAAAAACAGAAAAATTTGGCTTTTCATCGACCATTCTTCGGCCCATCCCAAAGACTGCAACGTCAGCAATGTCGTTGCCGTAAGGTTCCTGCCTGAAAACACCATGAGCCATCTGCAGCTGCTGGATGCGGGAATAATCCGAAATATGAAGCACCATTTCAAGGGATTGCTTGTGCGGAGGCTCTTCGCAAAAATTGAGCGCAAGGATGAAAACTTGCGGATTAGCCTGCTTGACGCATTACATTTCTTGGCCATGTCCTGGGATAATGTGACTCAGGACACGATCGCGAACTGCTTTTGCAAGTGTGGATTTTTCACGGAATCGGATGTGGCTTCGACGGAAGAAAACCAAGAGCCTGACGACGATTTGCATATCAAGGTTTGGGAGAACCTTGAAACTCGAGCCTCGGCGCGAGACTTCGTCACCCGGGTGACAACGTAGCGACCTGTGGGCTGCGATTCATCGAAGAATTGGTCGACCAGGCAAACCATACCGAGCCTGAGAGCGATGGTGAACATGCCGGTGGGTGTGATCTCCTACCGTCAATGTCGGAAAACCTTGACACCCTCGATGTACTGCGTCGCACCGTAAGCACTGGCAGTGTGAGTGAAGAAACCGCAGCACAATTTTATTTCTTTCAGGCAACTTTCTTGAGGGACAGCAAAGTTAAAAATTTCAAAAGAAAATCATGGACTCTTTCAGCAAGAAATAGTTGACCCCAATAAAGTTCTTGTTCATCTTCATGATTTAGCTTTAAATTGTTTTGGCTCATATGAATTCGGGATGATACGAATATTTTACATGCTTCCTACGAATTCATATCATCGAGATTTTACTGTAATTGATTTCAAATAGGAGCTCTGTTTTTCTGGCAGAAACTTGGAAAGATGCTTTTCAGGGCATCTTATGAAGCGAATGTTAAACAAGCAGTTTCTGAAGAGTTGTTGTTGGGGTTTATATTCGTGAACTCGTGGCAAACTTTCCTTTGTAATGAAGCAAAGGCTACAGTGCCAGGTTGCATATATGCTACCACCAAAGAATGTAGTCCCACAGTTTTGTCTGTGAAAATTTTTTAAAATAAAACTTTCCGTCATTTTCTACAGGAAGACGTAGTGCACCAGAGAGATATTTATACGTATTGGTTCCATGTTATACTTTGTCATATTCCGTGTTGTTGCACGTGTGGGAACATAGCACCTTTTACATGTACCTCAGGTGGTGTTTCCATCTTGAGCATTCATTGCTCTCTGGATCTTCCCCTGAGTCATTGTAGGAGCTTGTGGTGAACTTCAACCCACATATATTGAACCCACGTATATAGAATTTTTGGCTGTATTGAAGTCTTAAATTATACCCTTGAATATTCTGTGTAAAAGTATGGAAATTTCTATGTTTATATTGAACTGTTTTTACCCGCCATTGGATATATTGAACGCTGTGCGAGGGCTGGAAGGTGCACTTCACCACACAGTGCACCCCGTGACCTCCGCACCTCCGCTGACGCCTGAAATGCTCGAAAAACATGAGAGAGTGGGCTCAGACTCTACTCTTGCTTCTGCTCGGCACATACGCTGACTTCCGGAACAGCTTTTTTGTTTTCTTCTCCTTCCCATTCTTTCCCCGGATTACCATAGCAATTGGATGGGAGGGCAAGAACAAAGGTCCAGTGATGGAAGTGCTGCGCCAATTGCGCCAAACTGCGCCAAGACAGAAATGCTGCTACATGCTGCGCCAAATGGCTGTTTTTCGCGTATATTGCGCCATGCCTGCGCCGAGGCGAACGTTTTGTGATGCTCGTCTCCACGGCCAATGGTTCCGAAACCGAAACAGTCCCGAAATAGCAGCTAAGCCAAGCCAAGCCTATCTTCAGCCACTGCTAGCCGTGTGCGAAGCGTTGGCCAGTGGCCAGAGAACGTCGCACCAGCGCACCAGTCCAGTGCCTCCTCTATTTTTTTTTTTTTTGTGCCTGCCGTGTGAGCGCGGCGGCGGACGCCGTGCCCTCTCCTGCTACTCTCTCGATTTCGCCCCTGTACGCCGCTTGGCAGCTCTGCCTTATTACCCTGTTGCAGACGACGCTCTCCGGTGCTCGCGTGCCGGTTTTTCGCGCTTTTTCTGTCGTCTGCAAAAAAGAATTACAAACATTGTTAGGTCCTTCCGATACAACATTTAAAGTAATTGTCTTCGTGTGAAACAAAAGGTAGTGGTTAAATAAACTGGCGTTATGAATTCTTACAGGGGCCATAATACGCGTTGCACTCAATTTGCAGACAAGTTTCAACTGCCGGTTGCTCGTAGTGGCAGTTGTAGACCCGTCTGTTTGCTTCAGCGGTGATGTTTTCCGTCCGTTTTATCGACTACGATGCGCTGCTGTTGCGTTCCGTTTTGCACTTCTAGCCAGCGAAAGAAAGAACCAGGTGTGTCCTTTCACGGGATACCAGCAGACAGGAAGCTACGTGAACAATGGCTGTGAGCTATCGCACGAAAGAACTGGGAGCCAAATTGCACCTCGAATTACTCGGCCGTGTGCAGTCTACATTTTCTGCAAACAGACTTTCGTGTGGACACGAAGAGGCGCCTGCTAAAGCCCGGTACGGTGCCGAGTGTTTTTCTACATTATCCGTCGTACATGAAGAAGGAGCCACCCAAGGTTAGAAGTTGCAGCAGCATACAGAAGAGAAAGCGTGACTCTTCCACGGACACGCTGGCTAGTTTGACCGCAAGCCAGAAAGCCCATTTGCGTCCTGCACCAGGCTCGGATGCACTGCAGAACCATGTGAATGTGCCTGCTGCAGTCACTGAGCCCAACAGTTAGCCAGCATCGGAAAGCGTTGCTGCAAACTACACCGCCGACCAGCTACCTTCTTTGACGTCAAATAATGACTGCTTGAAATCCGCAAGCTTGCCTGTGTCAGCAGATGTGCAGCTAGTGGAGGAAGCCGGCGCTCGCGCCTTGAGATCATTTGGTACTCAAGCCGATTTGAGAGCATCAACATCAGCCTTTTTAGAGCGAAAGAAATGGCGCGAGAAGGAAAGAACCTGGAAGAAACGGAATGAAAGGCTCCATGCCACAGTGGACGCTTACAAGAAGGAGTTGCATCGCCTAAAGGAGGAATGCAATGTCAACAAATTTCTTCAAGTCGCCAGAGAGTCAAACCAGGGCAGTACAAAAGCAAGATTAATCATGGACCAGGTACTGAACTACAAGGCAAAAAAACCGAAGTGGTGCGAAACCACTATACGACAGTGTGTAATTTTGCGCAACCTCTCCACGAAGTCGTATGAATATATTAGGACCGAGCTACTCGCACTGCCAAGCAGAACCACGCTTCAGAAATTCCTGGGGAGCACTACAGGAGAAATAGGTTTCAGTGACCTAGTCAAGAAAAGACTCAGCACGGAGATAGAATGCCTGGGGACGGAACAAGCTAGAATCTGCAGCCTCGTCCTAGACGAAATGAGAATGAAGCAGAGGCTTGAATATAACAAAGAGACATTTTCCTTGGAGACGTAGACATGGGCTCTCTAAACGAAGTTTTGTCAGACTAGGATAGAAGCGAACTGGCTAACTCGCTCCTGTGTTTTCTGCTCTGTGGCCTTCACGCAAGGTTTAGGATCCCGGTGGGATACTTCTTTACGAGACGCTGCACTGGTGCGCTACTCACAGAAACTACAAAACACGTCATCAAAAAGACAGAAGAGTTGGGATTTGAAATAGTTCGAATTGTGAGTGACAACCACAAAACAAATGTCGCTGCAATGGAAATACTATCGCGTGGGCAACCGCAAACCCGTGTACCGCATCCCACCGATCCTAGCCGCAGTTTGTTTTTGGCATTCGATCAGAGCCACATCATCAAAAACGTCCGATCACAGTTCCTGGCAAGAAAATTTGGGAGAAATGGCGAAATTTCATCAATCTACATCAAGGACCTCTACAAGATGCAGCAGGGCTCTATTTTGAAGCCGGTCTGTTTTCTCACGAGGAAACACCTTGACCCATGAAACATCGAAAAAATGGGAGTGAAGCCTGCCCTCCAGTTGTTTTCACCAGCCCTGACAGAGCCTTTGTCCTTTATGAAAGACCACGCGGGGCACACATGCGACGCAAAGTTTGCAGACGCCGGCCCAACAGTTGAATTCATGCAGAATATGTGCAGATGGGTCACTCTCATGGACGTCAGCAATTGCCAGCAGCACATTCATCAGAACCACCCGGACACCAAGGAGTTTTACGATCCGGAGGACTCCAGACTTCATTGGCTGGCACTTGTCTTCTTGGAATACATTGAAGACCTCAAAGCGACAAGCGCACCGCAGAACTTCCTAACCAAAGAAACACACCATGCACTGGTATTCACCACTGTCTCAAACGTACAGTGCATCCGATTTCTTCTACACAGAGGTTTCAAATTTGTGCTGACAAGGAAATTTTCGAGCGACCCCATCGAATCGCTCTTTGGTACCCTTCGGCGCAGTGCCGGTTGTAACGACATGCTGGATGTGAGAAGCGCACTTTCAGGCCTTGAAAAGATGCTCAAGACAGGCATAGTTGCAGCTTCGAGCACCACCAATGTGCACAGTTCAAGTTCATTCTTTTCCTCGGGTAACATCATTGTGAGCGGCAATCCAAGCAGCATGTCGTCAACAAGTGCGGCCGCGTCGTCAAAAAGATGTGCGGCCGCTACAGTGAATTCAGCGCAGCAACAACTGCGTGAACTATGCACTTCAACGAAACCTTTCCTGCCAACACCAGATATGGCAGCAATTTCACTTGTTGCGGGATACATATCCCGCGTTGTCACCGAGAAAATTGAGTGCGGGCGCTGCGTGTCTCTAGTCACAAAGGCAAAAGGGAGCTGTACTGGCGCGCTGGACGGTTTGATCGCCCACCAAGGCAGGGGTGGTTTGTGTTACCCCACTCCAGAGCTGGTACGTCTTCTCCATGCCCTCAAGAGGTTTGTGGACATAATGCTTTCAGACCGCGCATCTCTGCATAAGCCTATGGAGGCATGCTTGGCCACGAGTGTGGAAGTAATCGTTACATTGCCGGTACTGCTTTGTAACCGCTGTGACCAAAGCCAAAGGCGCAGGCTAATGGAACTTGTGTGTAAGAAGTTCATGAAGCCATTTTTCACAAACCATGCTGTTGACTTCACCGACAAGAAACTGTCGCAAAGCTTTACTAGAACAAGCCATTGTCCCGCAAGTGCTTAAAACATTGAAGAGGTTGCATGACCTCCTATTAGCAGTTTCATTTCCACCATCTTTTGTTCGTTTAGTTTTCCTTACACGGATATTTTACATGTTCCGCTATGCATATTAAATCGTTATTTATTGTACTTTCTCTTGAGCCTGTGCATCCGATGTCACTTTTTATCTAGGTCTTCATTGACCCTATCATATATTGCCTTACCGTACTATATAAAGGACCTGACACGTTTTAGAACACTCTCTCATTTTCTCGTACACTATCAGGAGTAATTCGGAAGCGCCGAATACTAGCGAAAGAAGTCAATTAGAATTCCAGGTGCGACCGCGGTGGCGACCCGCAACGCACCGCTGTGAAGCGAGAAGCACCGTGTTGAGAGGGTAATAGCCTGGCGCCGCCACACGGTCACTCGGAGAAACAGGCCGGCAATCGCAGAGCAATGGGAACGGGCGCAACGCTACAGGCACAGAAAAAATAGAGGAGGCGCTGACCAGTCACACGTGCTGGGCGCATTGGCCGTTCCGGCAGGCGACGAAATGGCTTTTGCGAGGAAAGGTAAGCCTGTGACATGTGTCGTTGACACCTGTTTTGTGTTCGCTGACGTGGATGTAATGCTTGAAACGTTAAGGTTGAAGTGTTCGAGCCTCGGATTGTCATTCTTTGTAAAAACCTTGATGGTATTGTGCTGTTAAACCTACCGTATATTGTCGCGTTTTTGACGCACGTTTCGTGCTGTTTTTGAGCGCATTTGCTTTGGATGTCCCCTCCTGTGACATCAGTACCCCCTTAAAGCACCGGAATTATCGAGGGGCTCATCTTTTCTTTGTTCGACACAAGTATTTAAGTCCTGTTTTTATATCGCACATAATTAGCTCTGAACTGACGTGAACAAAAAAATAAAAGGCACGAGTGCCAACAGGTGCATTTATTAGCAAGTTATTCGTGGAGACTTGTATTGCGGGATCACAGCTCATTATTTTACATTGTTCGTTTGCAATTTGTAACTGTCTTCACGCAGCACGCTTCAGCGCAGTAGCGTCAGTAGTTTGTACGAAGTGACTGTGCGGCATCAGCAGCCACGTTTTGTATTGATGTGCGCACGAAGTTATTGTCGTGTAGTCTTTATCTGGGCCATATCGCGCTTATCTGTACTGACTGAACTCATTGTAATGTATCGAATATTGGATTTTTTAAAATTGGTCGGTAGCATATGAAACGCGGTTGTGAAAATTAACAGCGCGCCTGTGGCCGTGGGTTTTTATATAATCATAGCATTGTGTAATGATATTACCGCGCCTTGCGATACCTATTTCAATTATTCTTTGTGCTATAGTGTGGCAGCGCATCACCAAGCAGGGAACACCAGAGCTTGAATTCAGTCGAATATCCGAGTAGGCAATAGACCTTTAAAGTACATCGGTTGCGGCGGAGCGGTGTGCACGGAGAAGCCAAACGAGAACGCAGCGGGGTTTGATGTCGGTCGAAATTGCGCCTCCTGATATGAAAGCAATCGCGCGCATTTGTACCAGGCAGGACCGTGCGCGAGCGTCTGAGGGGAGTGGGACGTAATAAGGCGCGTGCGCTCGGACATGCCCGACTTTCCGTTCGCAGAGAGGCGCCTTGGGCGCCTTTGACGCGGCGACTTTTTCGTTGTTTGGAGTCTGTTTTAATTCTGTAGAACGGCATCGCGAAGGCGATTCTTACAATGCTGGTAATAGTTTTGCCTCGAAATTTCAGACACTATTTTCTCTTGCTCAATTTACCGTGCATTTGCAAAAATAGATATGCAAGTTTGTGCGAAGTTGTATTATCAGAAGTTTGTGTAATCAGGGCAACATTTTCTTTCAGGTCGTCAAAGCAAGTTTAATGTCCAAGTGCTCAACGAGATTGATTCCAACGGTGACGTCATCTCTGTTTGGTGCAGACAAGGAATAAAACAAGAGGAAGCGTTCTGCACCATCTGCAACACTGTCATAAACTGTGCACAGCATGGTGTAGCGGCTGTCAAGCGTCATGCTGCCAATAAGAGTCACGTTGAGTTGTGCAATCAACATAGAGATGCTTCTGGTGTTCTAAAGAAGCCTGCTACTAAGCAAGTTCAGCTGGAATCATGCTTTTCAACTGGGCCAGGACTTTCGGAGGCAGACCGTGCTGCTCGAGCGGATACTTATTTTGTGCTTGGAGTGGCGTTGTCTGGGATCCCTTATACATACGGGGATGCAGCAACGAAGATAATGCCGTTGATGTTTCCAGACTCTAAAATAGCCAAGGAGTTCCAGTGTGGTAGGAAGAAGCTATCGTACATAATTTCAGATGGCCTAGGTCCATATTTTAAGAAGGCAGTCACAGACGAACTAAACAAGCCACACACATATTACACATTTCAGATCGACGAAACACCGCTCCCAGAGCAACGCTGCCAACAGCTGGATGTGATGGCCAGATATTTTTCTGATTCACAGAAGCGTGTTGTCGTTGAGCATTTGTGCTCTTATCACTTGGGCTCTGCAACATCAGAAATCTTGCTGGCACATGTCAAAGAAGCCCTGCAAGATTTGCCTGCAAGAAACATGCTCTGCTTTTACAGTGACGGGCCCAACGTCATGCGAAGTTTGAAAAAACGTTTAAAAGAAGATGTAAATCCAGCTTTGCTAGACATTAGTGAATGTAGTTTGCACAAGGTGCATGATGCATTTGCGAAAGGTCTCGAAGCATTTGGTGATACTGTAGAAACAACGTTGCTTGACATATATCACTTTTTCAAAAATTCAGCCGTACAAAGTGCTACGCTGAAGGCAACAGAGATTCCTAGGCTTGCCTGAAAATGTCCTTCTGCGGCATGTGAGCTCGCGATGGCTGACGCTGAGTTCAGCTTTGGATCGATTTATCCAGCAACATGAAGCTGTCAAGGAAGCAGTTCTAGTGCCCAACAAAAAAGTCGAGCGGGTGGCAATATTTATAGGCGTCTGAAAGAAAATCTAATGAAAAGGATCTACTTCCCAAGGCAATCTTTATTCGAAATGTCGCAGATTTGTTTGTTGAATTCTTGAAGTTATTTCAACGACGTGAGCCACTCCTTCATATATTGTATGAAGAAATGGTGAAGCTTGTAAAAAGAATTCTGGGACGTTTCCTACTGATCGGTGCATACAGGGACTTTGCAGGAGTGGAACTTCAATCCCTAAATGTAGAGTGCTCTGCGAATTGGAAACGGGTAGTTGAAATTGGTGCAGACACTGAAAATTCCATTAATTCTTTCACGCCTGAAGAGAAGATGTTTAGACTAGGTGCACGTAGCTTTTACATTCAGGTTGCGAAGTATCTGCTTTCAAGGCTGCCCTTTGGCAATCAGGTGCTTAAAGATCTCAAGAGCCTTCATCCAAGTGCTGTCAAGGAGGAGAGCGCCATTGTGGCACTCAGGAATTTGGCACAACAAGTGCCAGAAGTGGTACCACCACAGGAAGTGTCTGCTCTGATGGACGAACTAACGCTCCTCTCCACAGAAGAGTTTTCCTCTAATCCACATGAGTGTCTCGACGATGCGTGGCAACATGTATTCATCCTCTTGTCAAGGTGGTCCCAAGTACCCCCGAACAGTGAAATTTGTTAAAGCTATGCTGTCGCTTACGCATGGTAATGCTGACGTTGAAAGGGGATTCAGTGAAAATCGCCGTCTTCTCCATGAGCGAAGTAACCTTACAATTGCAAGTGTAAATGGATTGCGTGCTACTAAATCATTTTGTAGCCGGTATGGCCAAGATGCCTCAGCCGTTCCTCTAAAGCCTGATATGATCAAAGCAGTAAAGGGCTCATTTAAAAAGTACCAGGAATGTGTGTCGGCACAATGTGAACCCTCAGCCAAGAAAGCCAAGCTTCACCAAGACCCTGTAGGAACCAAAGTGGATGAGCAGCGAAGTATACAGATGGATATCGATTCTGCTAAGAAGATGCTAGCCAATGCAGAACTGCTTATTGCAAAAGGGATGAAGGCTAAGAAGTTTGATGATATTGAAAGTGGACAAGCATTGCTCAAGGAGGGTCAGGCAAAACTTGCTAGCAGTCTTAGCAAGCTTGAAGATTCAAAGAAAAAGAAAGGCTGTGCGCGCCTATAGGACTAGTCTCAGTTATGAGGTTTGCATGTGAATTTCACTGTGATGTTTACTTCTTTTTTAGAGCTGAAGTACTCTGTTTAAAGACTAATGTGAGAGTTTTTCTGTGATAGTATTGCATTGTAATAACTGTAAAATGATACCTGATAGTGCAAAAATGGCAGGCATTCTGCAAATATTGTGTGTTGCGTAAATGTGTTCATATTTTAGTTGGTAAATTTGTCAAGTGCAATATATGATCAATAATAAATGCAATTTTTTTTAAAATAAGATTTATTTGTCGTGTTCCATGCACATATCGGTACCTACCTGCTGTGGTGAGACTGCTCCAAACAGTAGTTAGCTTGCTACAAAGAGGACATTTTTGTGCTCCAAGCGCACTAATTCTTGCTCCAAACTTCCATTTTTCCTGCTCCGAAAGCTGCTCCGAAATGCCAACAGCCACTTGCACCACTGAAAGGTGCTGATGGCCCCCTTTCACCTTTCTTTTTTTTTTTGCTCATTCATGAGTTTTGATAAGCCAACCACAGCTCTCGTATTTTGTACATCACTGTTGCCCTCGGAGGTGGCAACCGTGAGCGCTTTGTTGGCGAAGTCTACGTAGATCACTTCAGTGGGGCTTGGCATCGTCGCTTACCATCATGTGCTTGTTTTACACTTGCTGTGCCTGGTGTGCGAAGGCGCAGCGGACTGCTGGAATTTTTGAGTTGTCGTTTAGCATTGGCCACAGCGAGCACAAGCAGTGTCAAGAAGCACAAGCACCTTGACTTTGTGACCAAATTGAAAGCCATTCAGCGCGTTGAAGCGGGGGAAAAAAGTTCGACGGTGGCCGACGACTTCAGGATTGCTCGGACCACTCCGAGTACCTTGTTAAGGAACAAGGCAGACATAAAGGCAAAAGCAGCGGTGCAACAAACGTCAGGAGCCTGTTGTGTGCGCACTCCTGCCTACAAGAAAGTTGAGAAGGCACTGCACGCCTGGTTTTTAGAAGTCTGGGTTAAGAACATTCTGCTCGATGGCCCAATGCTAATGGCTAAGGCCAAATGGTTTGCCACTGCACTCGGTGAAGAGAATTTTGTGGACAACACCGGGTGGCTTCAAAGATTTAAGAACCGGTATAACATCATCGGCAAAGCAATTTTTGGCTGAAGCGAAGCCGTCAGCAGCCAGGACAGCAGCCACGGAACTCTTTAGTGTCAACAAGACCAGTCTGTTCTGGCAAATGCTGCCGAGCAAGATGCTCAACGTCCGGGGTGGCACTTGTTACGGTGGCAAAATGAGCAAAGTCTGCACGAGCGTTCTGCTTGCTACCAACATGGATGGGTCTCAAAAGCTTCAGCCCTTTGCCATCAGAAAAGCAGAGGCACTGCACTGCTTCAAAAACTGCAAGCACCTCCCTGTCTGCTACTCCTCTAGCAAGGTGTGGATGCCACATCATCTCCTCACGAGTGGCTGCAGGCGTGGGATATCAAGCTGGGCAAGTTGGAGCGTCGCGCTTGCCTTCTTGTGGATAACTGCTCGGCCCACCACCCCACCTGCGAGCTCAAAAATATCGAGCTCAAATTTCTGCCTGCTTACATGACAGCAATGCTGCAACCACTCGACCAGGGCATCATTAAGTCCATCAAGGTGGGTTACAGGAGGTGACTCCTTGATAGGCTTTTAGTCGAACTGCGCGTGGGCACCAAGCTTAATGTTGGCCTGTTTGGTGTCATTCAAATGATGACGGGTGCCTGGCAAGATCTTAAGAAGGATACAGTGGTCAAATGCGTCCGTAAGGCAGGCTTCTTGATGGCCAAACTTGCGGAAACTTGTGAAGACAGAGGTGACGAAGAGTGCACAGACACATTTTGCAAGTTGTCTTCCCTCTTCCCAGTTGCCGTTCCATCCGGAATGTCTGCGGACAATTTTGTGGAACCTGACTGCAACATTCAAGCTGTCACGGGCCTCGCTGATGAGGACATTGTAGCCACAATCGCAGGGAACCAGGATGCCGATGCTGACAGCTCGAGTGGTGACGACGATTGTCAGGGCGAGGTGGTGGCGACGACACCCTTGTACTCTGCTATGGCTTGATGGCTGCTATGGCGGTGACATCGAAGGGACCGGGCTGTCACACCTAGACAGCCTTGATAAGATCTAGGTCAGCGTCTTTAGCTTCATTTCAAAGACAAAGAAGTGGGCAAAGATGAGCAATTTTTTTTTCATGCAAATAAAACATTTTGTTGCGTCGTGTGCATGGAATTGGTTGTCATTCTTGAATGCATCAATTGGTAGGTAATCGTCCGTCACAGGTAAGGTCTCAAGGCCTGTACTTTTTTATATCGAAATTTTAAAAATAGAGTTATTTGCGATCCCCTTTGAGTTTGATATATCTGTGTTTGACTCTATGCACAGGAGCTATGGCATGTTGATAAACGAGAAGTGAAATTGAAATGCATGCCAATTCAGATTACGTCTCGTAGGACATGTGCAGAAGCTCCGCCCATGTAGCCTCCTTAGGTCTAGGCTCCCAAGAATAACATATGGTACTTGTCTTATATTACCAGTGATGTCTGTGGTGAGGTGTGTGCTAAGTTGCGAAAATTAATTTTGCCAATATAGCCTTACCTTCCTTTTCTCCCTGCAGGAAGATTGCATCATGATTCCATATTCAGCAGAACAGTATGCTCAGGTCTTGGAGTCGTCATTTTTAAGAAGTTGCCACATCCCAAATGCCGTTCAAGTGACTCCTGACCTTAAAGTTGAGATTCCTCCGTCAGTGCTAGCTTGTCCTGGCAGCCTGATGGCGTTTGACGTTCAACTCAGCCAACTGAAGGCTGAAGATTTTAGATGCATAACTCGTCCAGTAATTGTATTCAGGTAAGCGAATGCCTATTGTGACATCTCACGCATTGTATCAGCTCTGTGCTCACTTGAAGACTGCTTTAAAAATGAAATGAAGATTAACACAAGCAAGCTTATACTGACTGGTGTTGCTGTGCTTTGTAAGCACTGTGTTGTTTGGTCCAGTTTTTTTTTCTTTAGCAATGTTGGTTAAGTATTATTGCCGCAAGAGAATTTTCCCTGGAATAACAGCCAGTGCGATCCACTACAAAATTTCCAGCAAGCCTTCACTCTCTCCTGCAAGCACCAAGGGTGCCAAACTCTGCAAAATGCGGCAACTCTTCACGATTTTCCATGAGCTGTACCAATCTGAACCCATCAGGACCTTAAGAGTGTTCACTCAATTTTTACAGGAAATTGGTTTTATTCGCGAGAAAGTCATGGAATTCCTAACAAAATAGCACTGTTGCTGGCAGACAGAAACACTACTTGCATAGGCTGCAAGTATGGAGAGAGAGGTGTTTGCCGTAATATGGATTGTTTGAAAACTTAGGACAACCTTTCTCACTCCCTGTCATTGCTCAGCTTGGTGCACACTGTTGGGTCATCCTGTGTGGACACTGGCCACCATTACTCGCAATTCCCACTCTCCGTATATGATGCCCTCAGAGGTTATGGCGATTTAGGGTAAATTCAGTAGGTGCAGTTTCTGTACAGGAGGCTGCAAAAGTTTCTGTATAGGAAACTCTTGGATGCGCCTGCCATTTTGCACCTTGCAAAATGGCAGGCACGTGGCATTGCCTGTGCCATCGCCGCTCACTATGCCGGAAAGTTCAAGGTACAGTTATAACGTGAGGAAGAAGATCAACCTTCAGGTGTGAAATGATTATGCAAGTTCAGCACTCTTGATAATTAAAACGTGGACCCCAGGATATTCTTCTAAATGCCTTGGTGCTACTGACCCAATGCAACAAGTCTGACTTTGTGCAGCATATCAAGGAAAACAAAGATAGTAGATTATCACATGTATTGCCACCATCTTAATGATCATTTCTTTCTGTTTGCAGTTTTCAGTGCTTTGATAATTGGAGGCAGGGGATCAGCTTTATTTTTGACTGTCTTCAAATGCATGAGCACAAACACTCAGCTAGAAGGAACAAAGGGGATTGGTATTTCAGGCACGGACGTGCTAAAGATACGAATGAGCAGACTTAACTACATGGCACTGTTTAAATAAAGCAGCTTCTAAATTCACTGAAAATGTAGCAGTCTGACCAAGGTTTTAAATTTGTTCAGATGTATCAGAGTTAGAATTCTTGTGAGTGTACTGCAAATTCAAAGATTTAATTTTTGGTTGGCTTGCAATATATTTAAAAGTTGCTCATTTCAAACTGCACCACTCAATTAATTCTGTTAATTCATACTTTTTGCTTATCCTTCTCCACCATGGCGTTCTAGTGGCTATGGCACTCAACTGCTGATGCGAAGGTCAGGGGATCAAATCCTGGCCGCGGTCACTGCATTTTGATGGAGGCAAAGTTTTCAGGACCATGTACTGGGCAATGTCAGTGCATGTTAAAGAACCCCAGGTGGTTGAAATTTCCGGAGTCCTCCACTGTGCCATCTCTCATGGTCATATCGTGGTTTTGGTATTAACCCCAGGAACCAATCAAATGATGAGCTAGCCTGAGCCCCTTCTCTTGTTTTTTTTCCGATGTTTGTTCCTTCCCTAAAGGAGATCTTAACAGCCGAGCTGTAAGCTTAGGGTAATCAGAGTGTCTCATCAAGAAACTCCATGGCTCTGCTGAGCTGGGGGAGAGAGCTCATGCTTTTGCTTAGGTGCTTTTTTGGCAGTGGAATAAAGTGACATGGTGTTTGCTTAGCAACGCCCTCAACCTGTTACCATAAAAAAGAAAAAGCTTCGAGTTGCGCAGATAGGAAAAGTGGACCTACACTTGGCACCGATCCACTAAAGAAAGAAAAGTCGTAGGTTGTGCAGAAAGTAAACAAAATTTCTTGGTGAGGTGGCATTCGAACCCAGGTAACGACGGTCCGAAGGTGAGCATCACAACCACGAGTCTATGCACCCACACTTGCGGAATCATGCATTTATTTAATGCTTGGTTAGGATATTGCAAATAATACTGGTCACATCACTTGGCTACAAGCACTGCTTTTGGTCATAAACAACCTCACAACCATGAATTGCTCTCACAGCATTCCAAAACAGTGCTTCGTTACAATTTTAGGAACAGTAGTACTCTCATCACACAGTCCACATACTGTTATGTCAGTGCACGTTAAAGAAGCCCACGTGGTCGAAATTTCCGGAGCCCTCCACTGTGGCATCTCTCATAACCATATCAGGTTAATCATATCATAACGTAATATTTTAACAGCCAGAAATAAAGCTGACCACTTGTCAGCACTTGTGAAACCATGAAAACACTAGCAGAAAAAAAGAAAAATAAGCACTGAGGTCGCAAAAATAAATGTGATAACTGGCAATCTTTGCTTTTACTGGTATTTGGCACTGAGCCATACTTCTTGCATCAGTTAATTCATACAAAATTCTAGGGTCCCCTCAAGATTGATTTAACGAGAGGCTACAGTATACAGTTGAACCCATATATAACAATACCTTTTAGAACAATATATTGGTTATTACAATCAGCAGCTGCTGCACCATTCACTTTTGTATGTTTTCTATGGTGAACTAACCCTCTTACAACGATGGCCCCATGTCCCACTATACGCGATGCGCAGCGCCTATAGGGGCGCCACTGAAAGCCATGTAGTGGTGGCCACCGGAACCGCCGGCGGGCCTCATTCTGGAGACACCCGCTTTCATTGCACACATGGCCGTGGTGCATGCGTGCGATTCACCGCTTGTATGCACCCTTGATCATTGTTTTCCCAGTGATAGCGTACACAAAGGAATCGCCCTGAGTATTGCGGTTAATATTAGCGATGTGAGTGGATGTGTGTGTGATGTCAGAGCTGTCTGGGGTGACTGTCTCCTCCATTCGCCCCAGATGTTGGCCACCGAGGAGTATCAATAACCTTGCCCATAAATAGGAGCTCATTGTAATTATGACGAGCTATAATAACTCATCATACGCATTGCCTTCATTTGTTAACCTTGTGAACAAATGCTCTTAATGCACACACCTGCTTCATCAACATGCTGCATATTTCTACGGTCGGCTAAGGAGTGCGCCCATCACACCTGAGAATGGTTTGTATACAGCGACAGGGCCAGCAAAAGGGTAGCTTGTAAACCGGCAGGATGAACTTGAGGAAAATGGCATATAATATTAAGTGTTCTTTGCTTTTAAGCATACATCCTGCTACTGTCTGCACAGCATGTATTTCCCCTTTCCATCGTTACACAAGCAGAGTGTTTCAATAGTTTCACGGGAGCACGCAAGTGGGATACCACAACAGACAAGAACCAAAAAAATTGCTCCCATGCCAAGGGCACACTTATTTTATATTGTGTCATTTTTAATATAACCGCCATTGGTGTTTTAGTATAACCATCTTGCCCAAATGCAGAATTAAAATGTGTGTTCTGTCACCTGATGTAGGGCCTTGAGTGTGAGAAACAAATGCAGCGCCATCATTGTCATTATTTTCATACTCCTCGGCATACTGTTGAAGTGCTGGCAATAGTCTTCAAATTAAATGCATGGCACTGTTTAAATAAAGCAGCTTCTAAATTCACTGAAAATGTAGCAGTCCAACCAAGATTTTAAATTTGTTCAGATTATCAGAGTTAGAATTCTTGTGAGTGTACTGCAAATTCAAAGATTTAATTTTTGGTTGGCTTGCAATATATTTAAAAGTTGTTTATTTCAAACTGCACCACTCAATTAATTCTGTTAATTCATACTTTTTGCTTATCCTTCTCCACCATGGCGTTCTAGTAGCTATGGCTCTCAACTGCTGATGCGAATGTCGGGGGATCAAATCCTGGCCGACTGCATTTTGATGGAGGCAAAATTTTGAGGCCCATGTACTGGGCAATGTCAGTGCATGTTAAAGAACCCCAGATGGTTGAAATTTCCGGAGTCCTCCACTGTGCCATCTCTCATGGTCATATCGTGGTTTTGGTATTAACCCCAGGAACCAATCAAATCATCAGCTAGCCTGAGCCCCTTCTCTTGTTTTTTCCTTCCCAAGTGGAGATCTTAACAGCTGATCTGTAGCTTAGGGTAATCACAGTGTCTCATCAAAAAACTCCACGGCTCTGCTGAGCTGGGGGAGAGAGCTCATGCTTTTGCTTAGGTGCTTTTTTGGCAGTGGAATAAAGTGACGTGGTGTTTGCTTAGCAACGCCTTCAACCTGTTACCAGAAAAAAGGAAAAGCTTCGAGTTGCGCAGATAGGAAAACTGGACCTACACTTGGCACCGATCCACTAAAGAAAGAAAAGTCTTAGGTTGCGCAGAAAGTAAACAAAATTTCTTGGTGAGGTGGCATTCGAACCCAGGTAACGACGGTCCGAAGGCGAGCATCACAACCACGAGTCTGTGCACCTGCACTTACAGAATCATGCATTTATTTAATGCTTGGTTAGGATTTTGCTAATAATACTGGTCACATCACTTGGCTACAAGCACAGCTTTTGGTCATAAACAACCTCACAACCATGAATTGCTCTCACAGCATTCTAAAACAGTGCTTCGTTAGAATTTTAGGAACAGTAGTACTCTCATCACACAGTCCACATACTGTTATGTCAGTGCACGTTAAAGAAGCCCACGTGGTCGAAATTTCCGGAGCCCTCCACTGTGGCATCTCTCATAACCATATCAGGTTAATCATATCATAACGTAATATTTTAACAGCCAGAAATAAAGCTGACCACTTGTCAGCACTTGTGAAACCATGAAAACACTAGCAGAAAAAAAGAAAAATAAGCACTGAGGTCGCAAAAATAAATGTGATAACTGGCAATCTTTGCTTTTACTGGTATTTGGCACTGAGCCATACTTCTTGCATCAGTTAATTCATACAAAATTCTAGGGTCCCCTCAAGATTGATTTAACGAGAGGCTACAGTATACAGTTGAACCCATATATAACAATACCTTTTAGAACAATATATTGGTTATTACAATCAGCAGCTGCTGCACCATTCACTTTTGTATGTTTTCTATGGTGAACTAACCCTCTTACAACGATGGCCCCATGTCCCACTATACGCGATGCGCAGCGCCTATAGGGGCGCCACTGAAAGCCATGTAGTGGTGGCCACCGGAACCGCCGGCGGGCCTCATTCTGGAGACACCCGCTTTCATTGCACACATGGCCGTGGTGCATGCGTGCGATTCACCGCTTGTATGCACCCTTGATCATTGTTTTCCCAGTGATAGCGTACACAAAGGAATCGCCCTGAGTATTGCGGTTAATATTAGCGATGTGAGTGGATGTGTGTGTGATGTCAGAGCTGTCTGGGGTGACTGTCTCCTCCATTCGCCCCAGATGTTGGCCACCGAGGAGTATCAATAACCTTGCCCATAAATAGGAGCTCATTGTAATTATGACGAGCTATAATAACTCATCATACGCATTGCCTTCATTTGTTAACCTTGTGAACAAATGCTCTTAATGCACACACCTGCTTCATCAACATGCTGCATATTTCTACGGTCGGCTAAGGAGTGCGCCCGTCACACCTGAGAATGGTTCGTATACAGCGACAGGGCCAGCAAAAGGGTAACTTGTAAACCGGCAGGATGAACTTGAGGAAAATAGCGTATAATATTAAGTGTTCTTTGCTTTTAAACATACATCCTGCTACTGTCTGCACAGCATGGATTTCCCCTTTCCATCGTTACACAAGCAGAGCGTTTCAATAGTTTCACGGGAGCACGCAAGTGGGATACCACAAGAGACAAGACCCAGAAAAATTGCTCCCATGCCAAGGGCACACTTATGTTATATTGCGTCATTTTTAATATAACCGCCGTTGGTGTTTTAGTATAACCATCATGCCCAAATGCAGAATTAAAATGCGTGTTCTATCACCTGATGTAGGGCCTCGAGTGTGACAAACAAATGCAGCGCCATCATTGTCATTGTTTTCATGCTCCTTGGCATACTGTTGAAGTGCTGGTAATAGTCTTCAAATTAAATGCATGGCAATTAGGTTTCCAAGCGCAGAATACTAAAAGCATCCCATCCTCTCTACAAGATTCACTATAATACAAAAGCGTGCAAGAATGAAGCAGTAATTAGTTCCACTGGCACAGTATTGAAACCAAATGGAAAGCCTGGTATTAAATATTGCGCACATAATGTTTATTGAGCTATTTTCAAAGCAGAGACAAAACTACAAATGAGCTACATCCCAGCATATTCACCCACTACACAAATATATAAAAGGAAAACAAGCGCCCGCTACAGCACCACAAGCAGAAGTAAATCAAAACATGAAGGTTTAAAAACCGGCCACAACACATGACACAAATTTATGTTCAAGTGAACATGCGTGATTTGCAGACACCAAGGCTTCGGAGATCATGCATTTGCCACTGCCATAAAATCACGTGAAGCAACGTTGAACTCCTTCTCAAACGACTTTATTGCCAAGTTGTAACAGTTAACTTGTTGCTGTACAACCTTCAGTATGCAGTGTTTAATGGCCAACACGCAGATAGCTATGGCGAGCGGATCTAAACATCCTGCGCTGCAGGTCAGATTTCAGTGCAAACAATACGTAGGGCAACAGCCCATTACGAGCAAGGCATAGGTGGTGCAACAACACTTTTCTGAAGATGCTGTCATCTGTTATTTTTTAGAAGACCTTTTTGTCCAAAGCATCTAACTGAATTTACTTATAATCAATACTGTGCATCTCATAGGTACAAACAATTTAATGTGTGTTTTATATTCGGGCTGTACAAGAGGCTTCAGAACAGATGCGTTCACTCAAGGCGTTCACTCAAGAAACGCAGTAATCGCTCTTGTGCTGCATTAAAGAATGCGCAATTGCTTATTCTCTGCGCCGAACAGCCGCGCCGTCACTCTTGTTTGCAAAGCATTACCACAAACTTTTGCCTTTCTGGTGTGTTTTACTCCTCGTTATATTAGCCAACTAATTCATACAATTAGCACATTTGCCTTTAAACATTGCTGAAAGCTGACAGAAGCGTCAAGCTAAGATGAAAAATGCAAAAATGACGGCACGCGCAGTAGGCTGACAGGAACAGTGCTCCATCGAGCCCGCCTATGCTTTGGAGTCGTGGCAACAGGTGGCACGGTCGACGTTTTGCGCGTGGCATATTGGTTATAACAAAGAAGCCTGGTGGCAGGGTGTGGCCTGTGTTGGTGCCAAGAGGTCATGGAATGTGAAATCTTTGAAAAGAAATTAAACTCTGGCCTCTGCACGCCTCTCGTTCTCCCCTACAAAAGGCTGCCTCGCTGCCATACAATAGAAAAAGCTTTTCCTCAAGGGTCCTTCTGTTCTTCCATTGTGCCAACCTGCCAAACGTGAGCCCCACCTTGAAAGAAAAGTAACAAAGAACAGTGGTTCCAAAGCTGGCCTTGAGGAAGCTCAACTAGCTTTCCCAAAACGGCTTCAGTACTGTCCCCTTTTGCAAGTGAAATAAATGGTGGGTATTAAAGTAGCACTGCTACAGGGAAACATGGAGAGAGTTGGGAAGGAGGGTTTAGTGCAGCTTAGAGTTGGTTCAGGGTGTGATCTTTGGCCACTGTTGTTGTCACTGTCATGCTGTGAAGCATACAGAGTCTGGGAAGGGGCATTTTACCATTCCTCCCACGCCACTCGGGCACACACAGACAGCTCTGGGGTAGAGCACTGCACGGGCTCGGGCCTGCCCGAAAACCTGGGCCACGGGGCGGGCCGGGCCAGGTAAAGCGGTTTTCACGGCGGGCCCGGGCCGGGCTCGGGCCTGAAGCTCCGGGCTTAGGGTCGGGCTCGAGTATGAGGTTGCGGGCTTGGGTCGGGCCGGGCTTGCTCTTTGGTGCATTGGTTCCACATGTACTTTCCACATGTTTTGAACTTTTTGGCTTTTATATGGAACGAGCTATGTGAAGGTTTATCTGAAATAGTGGATTTCTCTTGCTTCTTGTGGGCACTTGATCTACGAGGATCGAGTGACCTAGAAGCAGAGTTGCTTGTTCCGCTTACCATAAGTGGATTTGGGTTTCTTTTTTCGACGTATCGCTTGTATAATGTTCCAGTCACTTGTCGCCTTTCTTAGGAGGGGGGGGGGGGCTTATTTACATTTTCCTAGCAAATATGGTTAATTTTCTTACCATCACGTTAACGAATAGTCCATTTGTCGATGACTGAGTCGTTGAGTGTTCAAGTCAAACACGCTGGGAGACCAAACAAGTAAAGTTAATCAGGCACACGTGCATTCAGCCAAATGGAGGCAATGTTAAAAAGTAAACATTTACTTTCGTTTATAGTTGCGCATATTTTTGCTGTACAAAATAATTAGCAAATTTTTAAACTCGCCTTCGTATTTGCGTGACATTTGTTATGAAATAAAAATGTTTTCGAGACTGGGAAAATTCTTTAAATTTCCATTTCCTTTGGGCTTTTTCACAGAAGCCATGACTCCATTTTCTTGGGCTTATTTTGTGATGGTTATTTACCTGTTAGCTCAATAGCATCTGGCAACTCTGCCTAGAAGTAAATGGATCAGGTACTTGTATAGATAACATCTCACGATTGGTTCTGTGATTTTATTTGCATTAGTTATATTCCAAATGTTATCTCATAATTACAGTAATGAGATTAATAAAATAAAGTTACATTTACATTTCATCCTCGTAAGAGCAACGACAGAACTGCAAAGGGGGAAGATGGTGAAAGTTCTAGCCATCCCCAAAAACTAAATGTCTATGCAGTCTCAATACACAGGACTAATAACGGGAAAGAGCTCTTTTCCCGTGGGTGAATCGCGGCTTCTATTTCTGTAGGGATGCGAGTTGGACACGCATGGCTAGCTACCCTGTTGGCCCACAGAAGAAGGAGGAAAGGAAGGAAAGGCAGGAAAGCAAATCAGGTGATTAAGCAATCAGAAGATGGAAAGAAGTGGTTAGCACCTAAAAAATCTGTGAGAAGCTAAAAACCACAGTTGTGTTTCATGCAATTTGAAAAGAGAAAAAAAAGAAAAAGGTTTGCCACCCTATGTGCTGCAGTCTTATTCCGCAATATACATGTTGCGAGAGCACCATGTTATCGCTGTAACAGTGTTGGAAAGTGTAGAAATAGTATACTGTTATTAAGATAAGCGTAGACCGAGGTATATTCCCTTGGTCAGACCTGTGGCCTGATAAAGGTGTTTACGATTTGCATGTCAAGGAAGGCCCCATTGCCTCGAAGAAGACGCACCCAATCGTTAAGTGTAGAGGAGCTTTGCAGCGCCGTAATCACCAAACTGGAACGAAGCCGAAAAATAGACCAATATATTTTCGTTCATCTGATGCTAGTCCTTTCCGCGTAAATTCAAAGGCTACCCACTAATAATTACTGGGTTTTTAAGTGCTGAAACTACAATATGACCATAAGTCGTGCATAGTGGAGCATCCAGAATGAATTTCGACTACCTGGGGTTCTTAACCATGCACCTAAATCCACGTGCACAGGAGTTTTTGCAATTTGCGCCCATCAAAACGTGCGGTGGCGGGGCCGTGGAATCGAAATCGTGTCCTCGGGCACCTGCTGAGCTACCACTGTGGATGAATGGCCACCTCCTAGCAATAACCACATTAGGAAGGCATGCACTATTACAGGAGAAAGAAAAGAGCGCGGCAAAAAATTGTGCATAACTTATTAGAAGGGGGGAAGGGGATTGTTGGACCGCACGTGGTAGGTGCTAAATAAATGAACTGCACCACTTAAGCAATTTTCTTGCCTCGGAACAAGAACTACATGATATTAGGAGAGTGTAAGAGCAACGGGCAATTTTACGTGTACGCAGGGGAAAATGAGCGTAGGCTTGAAAGAGGACATTTCTTCCGGGAAACTGGAGCTTGTGTCAAAGCACTCCCCAAAAAGCAACGTTTCGAAGAGGTTTCTTTTCGTAGTTGATTCGAACCCATTGTATCCAGCAGGACGCGTGCAATGCAAAGAGTGCAAAACCTTTCTGGGCTTTGATACCAGTAAGAGCGGAACGCCGCCTCACCTGAACAGGCACAAGTGCAAGTCAACAGGGACGATCTGCTGTCCTGACTTCTTTTTTTTCTGAAAAAAGCTCATGGTTCCTTCCGGTTTAAAAAAAAAGCTTGACGAATTTGTGCGTCCGATGGTGCGCTAAAGATATGAGGCCCTTCGATGTCGTACGGGATGAAGGATTTTTGAAAATTGCTGATGAATTTGTCGCCGACAGTGCCCGGTACGGAACACTATCCGCCAAAAGAATTACTTCCATATCTCATGACAGTGTCCCGCAAGGCAGCCGAAGTGGCCGGTGCTTTACGAGAAACGCTGAGGCCAGTAATCAAGGCAGCGATGGAGGATGGCCGTTATTCAATGGCAGTCGACAGGTGGACTGATGACTACAAAAAAACTCAGTTTGTTATAGTTATAATCGAAGTTTGTGCGTTTAATTCACCATTCATAAATTGGGATTTCATTTTCTTCTTGTTAAGGCAAGCTACTACTATACTGAGGACTGGTGTTTGTCGCATGCTTTGTTAAGAAGTACATTTTAACCTTCAGTTATTCAGTCGGAAAAATGACCTAATGCGCAAATATTTTGAGCAACAATAATGGGTGCAAAGATTTATTGATGAGAGGTATGCTGTACCTATTTCTTCATATATTCAGATAGAAATCATCAAGAGAGTTTTGTAACATATTGTGACAGCCCAACTGATCTATAGCATAACTTTAGCTTTAATAAAAAGCACAATAAAAACGGAGGTGACAGGAAGCACACCACACTGTTCTCAAACTTGTTTTTATTGCACCCTCTATCAAAAAGCATGTCTACCAACAAACCATCGCGCACTCTCCTAGATATTAAAGAAACGTCTATTATTGCTGCTTAAAACTTGCTCAAAATTTCTTGCTCGGGCCTCGGTCGGGCCTGATTTGCGGTCGGGCCGGGCCAGGTAGGTTAAGTTTTTTTCCAGGCTCGGGCCGGGTGTAGGCCTCACTTTTATTCACCGGGCCGGGCTTGGGCTGGTAAACTTCAGTGAGTGGTGGTGGTGGTGGCAAAAACATTTATTGCCATCGTTTGAATGTGGGGGCGGAGCCCCCTGCATGGCACGTGGGTGCTCCCTCACTGAGGAGACACCCTTACAAAACGCTGGAAAGGCCTTGAAGCGCAATCCTCTTCATCGCGCAGGAGATGACCTTGCGCTGATCGAAGGCTGAAGTGCTGTTCATGGTGGACTCCCAGTAAGACACCGCCACAGCCGGTGATGGGGGATGGGGGAAGGTGGGGCACGTGAGGAGGATGTGCATAAAATCCCCTGGTTCGCCGCAAAGTTTACAAGAAGAGGGGAATTGGTCTGGGTATTGGGCGTTTAGCAGTATGGGGTATGGGGCGGTCCTAGTTTGTAAACGTCGCCAATGTGCGGCCTGCGTTACGGTTCGGGATGAAGCTGGGGCTGCGTATACTCTCCGTTGGTCCCGGTAGTATGCGATAATATCACGCAAAGAGAGCAGGCGCTCCTCGGCCTGTGAAGGGCGCTCAATTTCTCCTGCCCGGAATGTGAGACCTCGGGCTAGGGAATGAGCCTCGTCGTTGTCAGGGAGGCCGGCATGTGGTGGTGTCCAGATGAGGCTTATGGAGTGCCGGGGCTGCCAGAAGCGTAATAAGCGAGCAGCGGTGTGAGATATGAAGCCACTGGCAAAATTTAGGATAGCGGATTTAGAGTCGCTTATAATTGTGGTGGCAGATGTAGAGGTGAGCGCAAAAGCGATGGCTGCCGCCTCTGCCTCTGTGGAGGAATTGGTAATGATTGAGCTGCAGTTTAGAAGTTTCGCCTCGTTGTCAGCTACCGTCAGGGCCATACGGGATCCTGACGCATATGCCGCTGCGTCCACGTAGACCATGCCATGGTCGTCGCCATACTGTTTTTGGAGAGCCCGAGCTCTTGCCTTTCTGCGTTTCTCGTCTCACTCAGGGTGCATGTTCCTTGGGATGGGGGCGACGTTGAGGTGAGACCGAAGGTTAGAAGAAAGAGGGACCCCCTCGGGTGAGCGTGTAATTGTGGTTAGGTTTAATTTGGATAACAGAGTGCGGCCAGCCACTGAATTAGAAAGACGCGATTTTTGTGCTGTAAAGGTGGCTTCCGAGAGTTCCTCAAAAGTGTTGTGCACACCGAGTTTGAGGAGTCGTTCGTTGGACGTGCTGGGAGGAAGGCGTAGAGCCGTTTTCGTGCAACTGCGTAAAAGCGCGTTAATCTGGTCTCTCTCCTTTTTTTGGAGGGGTAGGTAAGGGAGGGCATATGTGGTGCGGCTTATGACGTAAGCCTGTGTTAGTCGAAGCGTGTTGCGCTCGCGCAGGCCGGCCTGACGGTTCGCTATGCGGCGAAGTAGTCGGGTGGTCTGTTGAGCGTGTGCTTGGAGAGTCCTTATGACTTCTCCGTGTGTGCCATGCAAGTACAGAACTAGCCCTAGCATACGAATTTTAGAGACTAGTGGGATGGGATGGGCACCTAGCGTGAGGGAGATGGGTGGAATTACTAAATTACGTTGCTTGGGGCGGTAGAGGAAGAGCTCCGATTTGGAAGGGGAGCAGGTTAAGCCACGCCTTCGTACATATGTGTCGATGGTGTCCAGTGCCAACTGTAGGTGCTCTTCTATGTCGACGTCACTGCCTTGGTTTGCCCAGACAGTGATGTCATCGGCGTAGAAGCTGAAATGAATGTCTGGGATTTTAGCTAGCTGCTAGGGCAGATCAAGGAGCGCAAATTTGAAAAGAATAGGGGATAATACGGCTCCCTGGGGCGTCCCTCTTGCACCATGTGTGATGCCTGGGAGGCTGTGATCGCCGAAGGTAAGCGTGGCCGTGCGGTGGCTGAGGAAGTCTCGGATATAGTTGTACATCTTTGCGCCTACTCCTAGCGTAGTAAGGTTCTGTAGGATAGCTGAGTGGGTAAAATTATCAAATGCCTTTGTGAGGTCCACACCTAAAATGGCTTTGGTGTCACGGGTTTGAGAGTCAAGAATATGATGTTTTAGCTGTAGGAAAACGTCCTGTGTGGAAAGCCCAGGACGAAATCCGAACATGCAAGTGGGTATGAGGTTCATGCCTTCTAGGTATTGGTAAAGCCTTGTATGGAGCACACGCTCCATTAGTTTGCCGACAGATAAGGTGAGTGATATGGGCCTGAGGTTTGAGGTGAGCAGAGGTTTCCCAGGTTTTGGTATAAGGACTACCTTGGCCTCTTTCCATTGTGGTGGGAGGGTGCCTCTTTGCCAGCATTCATTAAAGTATTCAGTAAGGGCGACGATAGACTGAGCATCAAGATTACGGAGCGCTTTGTTGTGTACCCCGTCCGGACCGGGGGCCGAGCAAGTGTTCAGTTTCTGTAGTTCGGCTTGGACCTCTGCTTCTGTAATGGGTTGGTCGAGGAGATCATTAGGGGGTCCTCCATAGTCAGGGTGTGTTACGACAGGGTACGTGGGAAAGTATTGATGTCGAAGCTCTTGGAGGAGATCTGGCGGAGGCATATCGGAATTACGTAAGAGTTTGGTGAGGTTTTGTGTTTGTATAGTCTTAGATTGAGTTGGGTCTATTAAGTGCCTAAACAAGTACCAAGTCTGAGGTAAACTCATATTGCCATCTAACCTGTCGCAGAGTGATTCCCAGTTCTGTCGTGAAAGAGCTGCCGCGTGGATCTCAATTTCTTTAGTGAGACGGGCAAGGCGACGTCTGAGATTCCGGTTCCAACGCTGCCTTCGCCAGGGTCGTTCGAAACTTGCTTTAGCGTCGCATAAATGAAGCATGCGGGAGTCAACTGTCTCGCTTGGGCAGTCCTCTGGTAAGGGGCGAGTTACGGATTGGACATCACTTTGAAGTTGTTTAGCCCATTCATTGATGTTCGTGATAGGGGCGTAGGTGCGGGCTGCTCTACATGTGCAGAAAGAATCCCAATTCGTTAGAGTGGAGCCTCTGGGAGGCCTGCGGGATAGGCGCACGTTTAAGAGAATTTCGATGATGCAATGATCACTGCCCAAATTCTCTTGTGTGTTACACCATGTGGCATGGGGAAGTCGATGTGCGAAAGTGAGGTCCGGTGTAGTGTCTTTGCAGACACTGTTTCCCATGCGTGTCGGAGAGCTAGGATCTGTGAGAAGAGAGAGACCGGTTTGTTGAGCTGCTAACCACACCCATCGTCCTTTCGGCGTGTCGCGCGGGTAACCCCAGGCGGTCTGTCGTGCGTTAAAATCTCCCATGACGAGTAGGGGGCACTTATTTGCAATGCGTTTCGCAAGTGTAAACAGGCGTTCGAAGTTGCCCTGTAGGCATTTGGGGCTGCTATACACATTTAGTATGAACAAACTGTTTGCTCGAGCGTGTTGTGGCACAAGCTCAATGAGAAGGTGATCAATGTCTTGAACTGCTACGGAATGGGGAATGGTGACGATTGAGCGACTAATCAGAAACGCTACCCGAGAGGGTGTAGGGGATCTGGGCATAATAGCAGTATAGCCGGGGAGGGTGAGTGGGTTGAGTGCAAGGCAAGGATGTCAGGTCCCGTAGCGCGAGAAAGCAGTTGGTGGACAACATGACGCTTCTGGCCAAAGCCTCGGCAGTTCCACTGCAAGAGTGTAACATTATGGTTTGGAGCTGCCATCATGAGAGTCTATAAGGGGCGGAGACGTAGCGCCAGGTAGGGGATCGTGATCGGCGACAGGGATTGCGGGGCTGCCCTGCCCATCGGTTGCTTTGGGCTTTTTGCGCCTACTTGGGGCGAGGTCGCGGTTTGGAAGGCGGCTTGAGAGAGAATTCAGCTGGAACTCAAGATCGTTATAGCGGTCAGTGAATCCTTGAGTGAGGGCATCAAAACGGTGGTTAAGAGCCTCATTGTCTTGTGTTAAGCGAATTAGGGCGTCTTTGAGTAACCTGCTCGAAAAGCGACACAAGTGCCTAAGGAAGACAGAGACGGCGCCCATTCCGGGCGAGCACCGACTTTCTGTGTGCTACGAACATTTGGTGAAGCAAGACGCTGAACCGCCGAGCTAAGCCTAATTTGGATTTGTAACCTCTGCCAGCACTGGCGGGGACGCCTGCCGTCACCATGGATGTAACGGTTGAAGGCCATACCATCACTGCAGAAGAGTTCCAGGCAGGCCATTGGACACCTGTTTTATACAAAGCCTATGCCTCCCGACCGGCCAGTTTAGCGAAGCCACTTGGCTACCCCATCGCTACCTCCGAGGCGAACCCAGACGCCAAGAATGCAGAGCGCGTCGCAGCAGCCGCGACTGGCGGTGGCAAGACGCCGGTCCGCCTCCCACCTGTGACAAAGGACGCTCGCCTCGCTGCACAACGCAGCAAGCAGCTGCCACCACTTCCATCGAACACTATTCGCGTTGTCGTTCGCCCGCGAGGTGAAATACGACTTCGAGAAGTGCCAACCCCTCGACTCATAAAGGCAGTTCAGGCCGCACTCTGAATCGCTCTACCTGAAGACTACTGCCTACGCATCCACCCTACCAATAATACATTTACTGCTGCTACAACACACACCCCAACAGCTGAGATGCTCAAGACGCTGACCTCGCTCACCATTGGTGGCCATACCTACCAGTGCATGGCTTACGTAGCACCCCCGCCGGGTGCAACGAGAGGAGTCGTCTCAAACGCTTGCGACGACGAGACCCCTGCGCAGCTGTACCAAGACCTGGTCAGGCGAAATCCAGAGTACACCATACTCGCAGCCCGACGAATGGGAAAGACACATTCCATTCTCGTCACGTTCGACGCAAGTTAGGTCCCGCACTCCATCAAGTACATGGGAGCCATTCACCGTTGCACCCCATACCGCGGCAGTCCGGATGCCTGTACCAATTGCAGACAGCCTGGTCATCGTCATGACGTATGCCCAAGCCTGAAGACTAATCTCTGTCCCCGTTGCGGCACGCATCATTCACCCCAAGGGACTCCTTGCACACCCAAGTGCATTCTGTGCGCGGGCGCTCACCTTACCAGCACTGGATCGTGCAAAGGGTGAAACCTTCGCCAACCACAGAAGCAGACCAAGCAACCACAGACACAGCAGCGAGGACCGGGTGCACATGTGGACAACTTTCCCCGATTGTCTCCGGGGCACACCCAGCCTACCCAACGCAAGCAAGCATGGACCGTGCCGTTGAACCAAGGTTGGGGCCCTCTCCCCACTTCCACCAAGCACGCGTCATCCTTGACCACGACTTCTACGCTACAAGGCGACCTGGCGAAGTCTCGAGAGGAGGCAGCGGCGGCCAAAGCAGAAGCTCAAGCAGCCCGAGCAGAAGCAGCCGCCCTTCGTGAACACATCGCCAAGCTGGAAGCCCAGATAAGTACTCTCGCCACTGGCCTTCCCGCTCCACCTACCCCCACTCCTAATGCATCACAACCGCCTCCCCCCAACCCACCCACAGCCCCTGTCCTACCCAACCACCTCAACGCTGACATCTATGCCAATTCACTAGTTGGATGCCGACGCAGAACTCCCTCAGCAATCAAGTCAGTGCATTACGCCCGATGCCTCCACCCCCACATAAGTAGCCGACATCCCAACTTTGCTCGAGTCTTTCACCGCTCGTTTTGAGGGGAAATTGCAGGAAGTGAGTGGTGGGCTCTGGCCGGGCCCGGGCCGAAAATCACGGCCCGTGCAGTGCTCTACTCCGGGGTCCCTTGATTTAGCTTTTTTCAAATAGATGTATCCTAATTTGCGGACACAAGCTTGTCAGCTTTACCTGTGCAGTCTGACAGAGTACTAGTTTGGGCTTGTTGGCTCAAATTGGACATACATAGGGCACAGTGCCTGGGGACACAAACGGGGCGTGCTAGTTTAGGCTTGTTGGCTGGTAGAAGAGAGTGCTAGTTTGGGCTTTTCATGGGGTGCTAGCACCCTGTCAGAAGGCTCGTGTGCTATGCCATGTCAGTGCATGTTAAAGAACCCCAGGTCGTCTAAATTTCTGGAGCCCTTCACTACGGCGTGTCTCATAATCAGATTGCAGCTTTGTGACATTAAACCCCAGTAATTAATCAATCAAATCAATCTGAAGTGTGGAGGCAGGAGGCACAGCTGTGGCCGCAGGAATCACGTTGCATGCTCGAGTGACGCAGGGGAGCTGAGAAGGAAGTAGGGCCCACACAGACAAGCGTTCTCCCACCTTGTGTTTTGCAGTGATATCTGCGGAAGCGAGTTTCCGCAAAGCATGCGTGCAAGTCATTTGCAATGACATCGTTTCATGCTCCATCGTTGGAATGGTGGCCGCAGGAGGGGTTGTGGCTGCCGCTCGCGCTAACATTTGATATTTGGGGCGAAATTACCATGTTGGTTGGTAGGGGGGAATACGTTATATCAGGGGTTTCTCCCACTGCCACTTTGTTATACAGAGGTTACAAACACACATTTTTATGGAATTACGAATTGAAAAATTTCGTTATATGAAGGAATTCGTTATATTGAGATTTGTTATAGTGAGGATTAACTGTATTAACAACAGCTCTTCATGTTCTCCTTTCTGTCCCTTTGTTTCTTTGTATCTCATAATGTGGAATTTTGATGGCACTTGTGGTTATTGTAACAAGTGGCTTGGTCTGCAGTGCACGATACGATGATGATTGGCTGCTTCAACCTTGATGCATCAATACTTGTGCCTGTTAGTGCCTCTGGTCAACAATGCACTTACTTGCTCATGGCCTCTGTGATACGCTGCCGTAACTATTACATACTGCCGGAAATGATGCTCCTCTGCTGCTGCAGCCTCTCTCTTCCTAATGGCACACAATTTGAAAAGATAGTGAGAAAAAAAAAAAAACACATGAAATTGGACTGTTTAAAAACTGGCATCTATCATAGTGTAAATACCATAGTGTGAACGGCCAAATCTTCCCTTGTGGGAATACTGTTACTTTAATATGCTCATATGATGGATGAATGGGCTGTGAGGTTTTAAATGTATGTAGTATGATGTTTTCTATACTTGTAGTTATAAAAATTGAATGCTTTATTAAGTGTGTTATGTCAAGGCTGACCTGATTTTACTTCTATTACGGAATGTTTCATAAACTACCAAGTTTTAGTTGTAGTTCATTATCATTACATGCTAATTCGTCATGCATTCTTGACTTTTGTGTCTATTTGGCCGCACTTTTTTGTGTCTATTTGGCCGCACATTAAAATGTTTTGCTCACCCTGAAAAAGACAATTTGTAATATTTTTCTTGTGTAATAAACGCACTCCCCAACTTTGCTCCTGGTTTTTGGGAAAAGTGCGTCCATTACACGAGTAAATACAGTATTCTCTATTCTTTGCAGTGGTATAATACAATCCCTATTTAACCTGGTGGCTTGTTCTTGTGCGCCAGAAATTCTCATCTTGCCTTCTTTGTTCTAAATTGTGGAACGCTCATTTCGGTGTAATGCTGTCTACATCTTAGTGACATCACTCCATGCTTTGTGTGTGTTCTGCAGGTACATTTTCCCTGAAATGAAGGAATTGGAGAATGAGGAAAGTAAGCATCTGCATCTAATGGCAGAGACAGAAGCGGTATGCCATGTTGTGGTTATGTGGTGGGCACTTTCGATGGATAAAGATGGGGACATTCAGTTGTCCTGTGCCCCATATTGGGCACATCCTGCTGGAAAAGATCAAGTGGTAAGTGTATACTTTTCCCAGCACTCTGTCATTTATATCTAACTGAAAAATTCAACTCCCCACTGTGCATGTGGAGGTGACTAGTTGTTACACAATACAGTGTAACCTCGATTATACAGTCGATCCTGCATATGCAAACCTGTATAGAGTTGACTCTCACTACAACGAACGCCGCTTCAACGAAATTTCCGGTACAACGAAAAATTCTCGGATCCCCGTCAGCAGTCCATAGGAGGCAATGCATAAATATGCTCGCCACAACGAACACATTCTTTTGTGCCGTTTTGCTTCAACGAAATGTGACGATGCGATTCCAGTGTCGAAAATTCGATTTGCTATGCAGTAAGCACAATCCGAAACATTTTGGTGCATTTCAGAAGATAAAAATGACTACAAAGTCGAAATCGCGTGTTTGGACCACCAGAAACGGCCGCTGTTGATTGCGTGGTTGATTACCGATGTCTGTTGAGATAGCGCGCGCGACCGCCCCTCTCTCCACCGGCGCCTGTTTTGGTCTTCACCCGACAAAAGAAGCGCTGGGCATTTCCTCTCTGCTTCAGAAGCAAGCACCGACAGCGATCACACGCGGGTGCAATGTTATTGCATTGTTCAGTTCATTCGGCAGAGACGGCCGGGTCATTTCATCTCTGCTTCAGCTACATTCGTCCCTAGCGTTAGCGCGCTTTTACTCGCGCATAGAACATACTATGCCTGGGCGGTGTTATCGAGTTGGACTTCGTACAGAAAAACGGCGACTGCAAAAACCCTCTAATGGTGCCTATATCATTACAACTCCACCACCACCACGGTCAACTTTTTTTAATGGTCCAAGCACACCCCGCCCCCCTTCCTTTCCCGTTAAGTACTGTGTTTACTCAAATCTTTTTCTGATAAAACTGATCGCAAACATCGTATGTGCATTAGAATCGAGTGCGAACGAACGACATTACCATATCGCCATTGGCATCGAAATGGTGGCCTCCTACATGCCTCGGGCGCTGTGAAACTGTCACTGGCGAAAAGCAAAGTAGCGGCGCAGTGGTCTTTGGCGCACATACTTTCTGTAGTTCCTATGTCGCCGCCGGTGCGTAATGACGCCACGACGCACATGATGCGTAGGCCGATGATACTCGCCGCGCCAGTCTCTACGTCGCTGATGCAATCTCTCAGATGCCCAGCCGCAGCTGCTATCGATTCGCGGGTGGACGTAACGGGGGAAAAGATGCTTGTCATCACCGCACGCAAAACGGCTCATCATTGCATTTCTTCCCCGTATCTGTGATGAGCCTGAGCCTGTCCGCGAATGTCCGAGATTGCATCGCGGCAATTTCCGAGACCACGCCCCGATCCTGTGCAGCACGCATGGCAGCATGCGGCAGCGGGTATGAGGGAACTGTGACAGCACAGAGGGATGCAGCACTGCGAGTAAATGCTACCGCCGCTTGCACGCGGCTAGGCCCGGCAACGTGCGGCAGTTTTGTCGGGACGCAGGAGTTATGAATCGGTGTGCCAAATGTCTTCGAGATGACGTGGATCAAGTGAAGTGGGAAAGCCACAGTGCAGCCGTTTGAGGGACTGCAGGGGTCCTAAGTCGGCTGTCTCTTTTTTATGCGAGTATGACGTTTGTTTTTGTGAATGTGAGAAGATTGATTACTAAGGACTTTATTTTTTAGTGGGTGCGCGTTACAATCGATGTTTCTTTTTCTCTCTCTCTTTTTTTTGCTTTTTGATCGCGGGAATTGGGTGCGCGTTACTGTCAAGGGTGCAATAGAAACGAGTAAATACGTAAATCTTCCGGATTCCATGTCTCCAAACTTGGCAGGTGTGGGTTCAGTACGCGTGGCTTCCGAACGCTTCCGACTACCGCCGTGATGCCGCATGCCACGCGCAATATTGAGGCATAAAACTTTCGTTGTTCTACCAGCCCAGGTCATTTATATTTTTTCGATTTCACTACTATCAAATTTTCACTTCAACGAAATTTTTTCCGCGCATTGTCAATTTCGTTATAGCTAGAGTCGACTGTATATCGAATTTTAGTTATGTCAAGCAGTTGAAAAATCCCCTTGAAGCCCCGCCGCAGTGGTCTAGTGGCTATGGTACACGGCTGCTGATCCAAGGGTCGCAGGATGGAATCCCGCTCGTGGCGCCTGTATTTTGATGGAGTTGGGTTGTCGAGGACCGTATACTGTGCGATGTCAGTGCACGTTAAAGAACCCCACATGGTCAAAAATTTTTGGAGCCCTCCACTACAGCGTCTCTCATAAGCATAGCTCATTCTGTGATGTAAAACCCTAGAAATCAATCAAAAATCCCCTTGAAAATTCAGTACAAAAATATAGGGATGGTGCGCACGTATATGGAACACCTGTGGACTGCTGCATTGCATATGTCGAACTTCGACCTGTGCCGAAACCCTCAAATGCGCTCCTCGTTACATAAGTTGATTGTGTTCCAACCGCGGTATCACATGGCGCGATGCATATTTGCGCATGATTGTGTCGAAAATGCGGTGTCATTGCGTTGCTTTGGGGGGTTGCACCATGCTTGTCAGCACACTAACTTGTCTGCTGCACCAATTTTAGATAGTAACGCGCAGCAGGAAAATTTTTGAAAAAGGCTGACAGGCAAAGCCACCATACAAAATGGCTGTGACAATGGCAGAGTGCTCAGGCAGCGTCGACCTGCATCAACACAATGTGCGCATTCAGATGGCTGTCTTCGTGCTACCGCTTGTACATAGTTTGAAAAAGCATAGCCTTTGAGACTTGGGGCCGAATGACGCCATCTACATCATCTCTACGGTACTGATTTCGAAGGCCATGTTCTTGTTGCAGTTTTCATACCTGCCAAGTCTCCCAGATTACCCTGAGACTTCAGGATTTTGACCATTTCTCCCGGTTGTACGGGTTGTACAGGCAGGGGAACCTCCCGAAAATTCAGCTGCGCCCCTTTTGTATTCGCTTAAAAAATAAAAGGTTGATTGATCTCAAGTATGTTATAGGCTATGGTAGCTGTAGATATTTCGTACATGATGCGTTTGTGTCCATACAAACCTATCCCACAAGTTATCTCGCCTTCAAAATTGTGTGTCAGTACTGCTTTAAGTGGAGAGCGTCTGTCAAGATAGTGCGCATGACCACCCCTCTCCCACCAGTGCCCTTTGCCCGACGAAAGACTGGCTGGGCATTTCCTCTCTGAGTAGGCAATGACAAGCATCACACGCAGAGGGATGCTATACAGTCGAATCTCGATAATTTGAACCTGAATGGGCCCGAAAATTCGTTCGAAATAAAAGAAGTTTGAATTAATGAAACCTAGCTGATTGGCGGACTCACCTGCAGTGGTGCATGTGCATTGAGATAACATATGAGTGGGAAGTTTCAGAAGATACAGGTACTCACATGTATTTACAAATTACAGGACAACCATCATTAACAGAAGTAATCGCCCCGCCATGGTGGTCTAGTGGTTATGGCACTCGGCTGCAGATCTGAGGGTCGCGGCATCGAATCCCAGCCGCGGCGGCTGCTTTTCGATGGAGGCGAAATGTTCAGGCCCGTCTGCTGTGCGATGTCAGTGCATGTTAAAGGGCCACTAAACGCTCGTAGTTTTTTTTAAGCCGCCCAAACAAGCTAACTAAACCATAGGGAAGGTTGCGGCGATCACATTCTGCGAATATGACAGTGCTGCGCGCCACACGGACGCTGTATTTCAAAAAACAATTCCCGCGCCTCTTTCCTGCGATTGACCAGCCGCCCTCGCATCCTAGGTGTCGTCACGTTCTACCGCGAACAACCTTGCGCAGTTGTAGCTCGTTGATTGGTTGAAACCAGGTCTATTGTTTGATCCTCTGGCCATCCCACCAGCGTGAGCGCAGGAGCAACCAGAACCGCAGCGCAAGCGGCAATGACGTGATTTGCTCACGTCATATCGCGTGTCAAAAGTGGGCGAAGTCCCGACGGCACGCCGCGCCTACCCTCTCCTCGGCAGAGAAGGGTGGGGAGGCCGACCGAGAAAACGAAACCGACACAAGCGGCCACTTAAACCCGTGTAACTTCTTTATTATTGCACCTATTCGCAAAATTCTTACGGGAGCACATTCACATTGCACAGGAGCGCAGTTATATTTTTAAAACAAATTTTAGACCTTGGGGTTGTTTAGGGGCCCTTTAAAGAAGCCCAGGTGGTCGAAATTTCCGGAGACCTCCACTACAGCGTCTCTCATAGTCGGAGCTGGTTTTGGGACGTTAAACCCCACAAATCAAATCAATCAACAGAAGTAGTTGGTGATGCGTGTCTGCACATGTTTGCCTTGCGTCGAGTCAATCAACTTCGCGCGCTGCTTGCAAACCATTTCTACCCCGGCATCTGCATTCTTGTGGCAAGAAAAGTAGCGCGCAGCTATGTCCAGTGCTGACAATGCTTCAGTTTCACTAGGTGGAGGGAGGGGCATCTCATTGCTGGCCAGAGCTGTGCATGGGCCGTATTTCCGAGCCCGGCCCGGGTCCGCTGACTTTGTCGAAGGCCCGCCCGAACCCGACTGCAAAGGGCTGCGAGCCCTCCCGGCCCGGCCCGACGTACGAAAACACAATCCCGGGCCCGGCCCGGCCCGGCTTTTTGAAGGTTCGCTGCGAAAACAAAGCATCATTTCCTGGTAATTTGGCATTTTATTGAGCATACCAAATATGATCAAACGACACATGACGAACAGTCTCTATTACACAGATTACAAATCGTCGTGCAAAAACAGCAAGCAGTCCAACGATTCCGGCTTCAACGAAGTGCGACGCTTTTGCATTATGTAGCCCGCCGAACTAAAGTTACGTTCACTGCTTGCACTCGTTGCCGGAATTGCTAATATCTTTTTTGCCAGCCTGGCAAGCTTGGGATATCTCTGCTGCTTGTTTTTCCAGAAGTCTAAAACTTCAGATGGACAGGAGGGCGATCCCATAGAGAGATAATCGGAGAGCTCATCTTTTGTAACTGCTACATTCTCACCCGGCTGTCTTCCTATCCCTTAGTGTAACGCCTATCATTTTCCGTTACATCGCCCGCTGCGCGGTTCTCAACTTCCTCTCTAGCTTCTTTGTAATTCTCCAGGTTTCTGATCCGTAAGTCAGTACTGGCAGGATGCAGTAGTTATATAGTTTCCGCTTGAGTGATAGTGGTAGGTTTCCGTTCAAGAGTTACGGGGGTCGCCGACATAATGAACGATATTAAGAAGAAAAATGGACATGGGCAGGCCACGTGATGAGAAGGCTAGATATCCGATGGACAGTTAGAACGACGGAATGGATACCAAGAGAGGGTAAGCGCAGCCGTGGGCGGCAGAGAGTAAGATGGGGGGACGAAATCAAGAAATTCGCAGGTATCAAATGGAATCAGCTCGCGCAGGACAGGCAAGGATGGCGAGGATTGGGAGAGGCCTTGGTCCTGCAGTGGACATAAAATTGGCTGATGATGATGATGATGATGATGATGACATTCTCACCACTGTCGCTCCACTCGCTTAAGTTGAACAACTGCAAGCGTTGCATTTTTGTGGCAGGTTCTTCCTCACTTTGCCCACTGTCATCTGCAGACGAAGAAATAAGTTCTCTAACTTGCACATGGACTTCGTCTCATTCTCGGCGGTCAGCATTCTGAGGTGCCGAAACTGAGGGCAGAGGAGCGTTGCTATTTTGTGCTCAACGTTCAGTGCACTTTTTCTTTCAGAAAGTGTAGTGCACGTTCCTGACGCCTTGCCTTTTCTACCACTATTGACGGAGAGCGAAGGTGCGTATTCAGATCTTTCTGAACTCTAGCGAAGTGAAGAAGAACGAGGTGCAACGTTGGCCGTTTTTTCTTCTTCGAGTGTGCTCGTTGCGTCAAAAAATGGCTGGAGAAGCACAATGAGGTCTTGCAATGTGCCTTTGTCTGTGCTATTTGCAAGTTCAGAATTTCTGGATTCAAGTAGTCTTTCAATGTCATCAAGCTGACAGTGCACTGACTTTACCATGGGAAGTTGAGAATTCAATCTAGTCGGAACTTCCTGGCAAACGGATTTGCTCAGATTGCTGGCCAGTCCGCTTTGCTTCAAAAATCTCACTACAGACTTAACGTTCTGTAGAGTTTCGCAAATTGATGGCACTTCAGCGGCAGTGAACTTCTCGTAAAATGTGTTGCGAAGGACCGTGTTCAGTAAATGGGCACAGCACTTCAATCTTTTGTAAGGCTGAAGAGCGGATATAGTATTCGCTCCCTGGTCACTAATAAAAGTCACTCCGTACAAAGCATCACTCAAAACGCCGATCTTGGCGAAGCACCGCTGCAACTCTTTGCGAATGTTCTCGCCAGTTTTGCGCTCGTTCGGGAAGTCACATGTGAAAAGGACGTGAGAGTGCAAGTTCCATTCGTCGTCGATATAGTGTGCTTTGCAGTTGTGTACGAAATTTTTCTATAACCATCCGTCGACATATCAGTGGTAACCGCACATCGGTGTTCCTTTATGGCTGCCGCAACTTCAGGCATTAGAGTTTTACGAACCTCTTCGGCTAGTTCAGTCACCTTTCGGGACACAGTTGTGCGATGTGGAAGAATGTCCTGGATTTCGATACTGCCTTGACAAGCCCCAATGTTAATTAGCTCTTGAGCTACTTTGGCAGAGCCGCTTCCACTGACCACATCGAAAGGTCGCATATCCTTGGCACAGAAATGAGCAATGGGTGCAGTTAGTCGCTCCTTCACAGTAGCAGGAACGCTTGTTGGCCTTAAAGGAGTAGTGACACGATTTTGCAGCAGCTCAAAATATACATTTTCGTTTTCTAGCCATGTATTGTTAACGCCCTCCACACACGGAAGCCAGGAAACACGTACAAAATATTTGTTTGGTTTTAAAGTTTTCGTCGCCCAGCAATGCAAGCCAGCCCCAGCGCACTGAACATTACGGTGACGTATGAGCACAGTCTATTAAAAATCGCCGAAATTGCTGTCATTGTCACTAGACGACCGTGAAAGTGTCTTTGTTTGCGTGCCCCACGTGTAAATGACCACAGACGACAGAGTTGCAGCGAAGCTATCGCGAATTGCTGTCTCTACATGACTTAGACGTACGTCCGACTATGTTGACATGTCACTAGGAAACCGCCCCTCGAAATCGAAACCGAAAGTGGGCTTTTACGGAAGCCGTATTAAAAAGGTATTCATTGCCTTGCGAGGCACCATGACACCTTTTTCGGGGTTCTCCATGCCAGTGCTTTCATTTACAGCAATAATATGAGAATGTCAAAAATTCGTGTCAGTACTCCTTTAAGAAATGTACAATACTTGCGTTCGTAGTGCTGGTCTTGCACCGGTGCCTTTAGAGATGGGATGTTCCCATTTTCGATGAATCGTACGCCAGGAGGGAGCTGCACAAATTTCACTGCACTTGTCCTCAAGGTGACAATGTTTTACTGTCTACCACCACAAGAAAGTTCTGCCATACCACCCTTTTCCCGTAGTTTTTCGCAGCAACTTGTAGCAGCCGGTCGAAACGCATCACCTAATGGAATCAGCGTTTGGCACGTTGCATGCCTCTCTAGCCATTGTCGATGATGATCAGCAGGACGATGACAGCGCTTCACTATGATATATGATCGCCTTCACGGCTTCGCGCTGCTCGATCGGGTCAGCCGCTGTAATCCTTCGCATACGGATGGGTCCGTTACGTGCTGTACAATGCCACAAATGAAGCCTCTCTACTATTTTAGAGCAGAAGAGAGGGAGAGATGAAGAGAAAGGCAACTACAGAGGTTGCCACAAATGAGCGACGCACCTTCGAAAACCCAGCGTTGAGTTACGCCGACGGAGCATGGCGCGCCGTACATCGAAATCTGCTGAGTGAAGGGACAGCGCGACAACCGAAACCCTATCCCCAGTCTAGACAGACTGGCTCCACCTGTCTGTCTAGACTGGGGAGAGGGTAGCCGCTCTAGACAGATTGCGGAGAGGCTCGGGCTGGGAGGCTTGGGAGACGGGAGACGTTAGGCGTCTGGCACCTAGCGAAAGCTGTGCGCGCTGTTCGGTGCTGCTGTGCCACGGTTGCTACATAAAAAAATGCGGTCTAATGCGTTGCTGCGAAACGTCTCGAGTTCCCGCGTTCGCTGTGGCACTGTCCCAGCATCTACGGGGACAGCTTGTGATGCAGAAGTGCTCACGCAGTGCGTTGGCACGCACGGCACTGACTTTATTCAGGCCGCAAATAATGCGTTTCCTAATTACGTATATTTATACCATGCGAAATAGCAATTAAGTCACCGACGCATACAGGTTGCTTTAAAGGTGAACATTTGAGAGAGATCTGTCTGGTTGGGACGAAATTCAAGGTGAAAACAGGGGGACACCAACCAAATTATAATCATGTAAAAGTAAAATTTACTTCCAAAGATGAAAAAACCCGACGTTTCGGGTCCCACTCAGACCCTTCTTCAGGGGTGACTGGAGGGCACCAGACAGCAGCAGTGCTTATAAGGCCTTCTTTCTTCTCTCTTCCTTCCTTTCTCACTTTCTCTTTTTTTCCAGTTCTTCAAGCCGAGGGGGGTCATGCTAGTGTTTAACCAGGTGCCAGAGTCCGCTAAAATAGACACTTGGCATTGCACCTGCAGACCGGTTCACGTTTCCAGGTGTTGCCTGAATGTGCCATGATTCCACAAAGAGCCACTTGTGAAAACTGGTTTCCAAGTCGAGGATGCGGGAGTTGTCAAAATCGATGCGGTGGCCGTGCACCTCGCTGTGTTCAGCTAACGCACTCCATTGTCTGTCGAACTTGCGGACATCGTTCCTGTGCTGTCGTAGCCTCTCTGGGAAGTTCTTCGTCTCTCCCACGTACGACGCGCCGCAATCTGAACAAGGAATGGAGTAAATCACACCTTGCGCTTTCTCCCTTGGCAGCCTGTCCTTCGGGCGCGGAAAGAAACGGCCAAGCGTGGAAATTGGCTTGTGTGCTACTCTTATTCCCTGCTCAGACAGCACACGTGCGAGCGCTTCGCTGGTACCCTGAACGTAGGGAATACACACGCCTATGGGCTTGGAATGCGGCGGGTCAGTGTCCTTTCGAAGGGGTCGGCAGGGATTAGTCTGGCGGCGAGCAACCTTTCCAACAAAGGCTTTCGTGTAGCTGTTCTTCAGAAGGTCGCTTTTGACCACCTGTCCTTCTTCTATCCGCTTATTCTCCGAAGAGCAAACCCTCCGTGCACGAGTCAGCAGAGCCGAAACCACCGCCGCTTTATGGTGGAAAGGGTGGTTAGAGCTAGCGTCGAGATAGCGACCGGTGTGAGTCGGCTTTCGGTACACCGAGAACTGGAGCATGCCATCCACCTTTGTCATAAGGACATCAAATAATGGCAAGTTGTTGTTCTTTTCCCGTTCCACGGTGAACTGAATAGCCGGCTCTATTGAGTTTCGGTGGGCCGTGAATGCGTCTATGGCAGAAGTTTTAAGAATGCAGAAGCAGTCGTCGACATACCGCAAAAATATCTTCGGAGTGATGTTGGCCGAGTGCGATGCTCTTCCTTCCACCGCTTCCATCACGAGGTTCGCAGTTGTGACAGACACAGACGCACCCATTGCCGTCCCAGTTCGCTGCTTGTAGTACTCTCCGTTGACAGTGAAGTACGTGCTGCTGAGACAAAAGTTCAGCAGGCGGCTGAGCTTGTTGACGCTCAGGCTTGTTCTTTCCCCGAGGTTCTTGTCACGCTCTAGTGCCTCCCGCGCTGTGGTCGTTGCTAGCTGAACGGGAACGCTTGTGAACAGGGAGACCACGTCGAAGGACACGACACATTCATCTTCGCAAACAGACACAGGGGACAGGATTTCAACAAAATGGCTGCTGTTCTTTACGTAGGTCGGCGTGTTTTCCACGAGAGGAGCCAAAGTCTTGTGTAGAAAACTTGACAGGGCGCGAAGTGGAGAAGGTGTGAAATCCACAATTGGCCTCAAGGGAACACCGGGCTTATGGATCTTGGGGAGCCCGTAGAAGCCAGGAGCACTACCGTTTCTGCACATCAAACGCAGGTGTAGAGCTCTGGCATCTGGGTGTTTCCCAAACACGTCTCCTAGCAGCTTGTTGAGGTCTCTTTGTACCTGTGCTGTAGGGTCCTTCCTTAATTTGACGTGTCACTCTCAAGGTGGTCTTGCACTTTGCGGTCGTAGTCTTGCCGGTCAAGGACGACGGTGGCATTCCCTTTGTCTGCAGGCATGATGACAATGGCGGGTTCATCGCGCAGCTCTCGTAGGGCTCGATTCTCCTCCGCAGACAGATTAGACGGCCGTTTTTTATTTAGGCCATGTGCCAGGATGCCAATCGCCTTCAGCCTCACTGATTCCTGGACCTTGGAGTCAAGACGACGGACCCCGTCCTCCACAGCTGCCGCAATCTTTACCAGGGGCGGTCGACTGCCCGACACATTGAAGCTGTGGCCTTTGGCAAGGACGCTGGTCTCAGGTAGTGACAACTTCTTGGACGAGAGGTTGAAAACACACTTCGAAGCTTCGGAGTTCGGAGGCTGTTTTTGCCGCAAAAGTGCTGAGAGCTTCTTACTTTGGGAGATGCGTTGTTTCTCCGCTGCACTCGACTCGACAGAGCATGCGAACGAGTTCACAGCAGGAAAGAGTCCACCCAGGCGGTGCTCCAGTTGCCGATGAAGGAAGAATAAGTCCAAATCCAACTTTCTCACCGTTGCTCTGCATTCGTGTTCACGGGCGATCACCAAGCGGCGTTCGGCCTGGGCCAATACTCTGTGCCCCTCACTGGTGTGTACGAGAGGCTTGATGTGGAGGCTCCGAGGCACTAGGTTCTGGTCCCGGCACGTGGAGAAAAAGTCTAGGTGCGTCTTGAACACTGCAATACTGCGTGAGGTGTTAACGTAGTGTTTGGCAGACACTGCTGTCTCTGGGCCGAAGTCAAGACGTAATGATTTAAAGGTGAACATTTGACAGACATCTGTCTGGTTGGGACGAAATTAAAGGTGAAAACAGGGGGACACCAACCAAATTATAATCATTTAAAAGTAAAATTTACTTCTAAAGATGAAAAAACCCGACGTTTCGGGTCCCACTCGGACCCTTCTTCAGGGGTGACTGGAGGGCACCAGACAGCAGCAGTACTTATAAGGCCTTCTTTCTTCTCTCTTCCTTCCTTTCTCACTTTCTCTTTTTTTCCGGTTCTTCAAGCCAAGGGGGGTCATGCTAGTGTTGAACCAGGTGCCGGAGTCCGCTAAAATAGATACTTGGCATTGCACCTGCAGACCGGTTCACGTTTCCAGGCGTCGCCTGAATGTGCCATGATTCCACAAAGAGCCGCTTGTGAAAACTAGTTTCCAAGTCGAGGACGCGGAAGTTGTCAAAATCGATGCGGTGGTCATGCACCTGGCTGTGTTCAGCTAATGCACTCCTTTGTCTGTCGAACTTGCGGACATCGTTCCTGTGCTGTCGTAGCCTCTCTGGGAAGTTCTTGGTCTCTCCCACGTACGACGCACCGCAATCTGAACAAGGAATGGAGTAAATCACACCTTGCGCTCTCTCCCTTGGCAGCCTGTCCTTCGGGCGCGGAAAGAAACGGCCAAGCGTGGAAATTGGCTTGTGTGCTACTCTTATTCCCTGCTCAGACAGCACACGTGCGAGCGCTTCGCCAGTACCCTGAACGTAGGGAATACACACGCGTATGGGCTTGGAATGCGGCGGGTCAGTGTCCTTTCGAAGGGGTCGGCAGGGATTAGTCTGGCGGCGAGCACCCTTTCCAACGTAGGCTTTCGTGTAGCCATTCTTCAGAAGGTCGCTTTTGACCACCTGTTCTTCTATCCGCTTATTCTCCGAAGAGCAAACCCTCCGTGCACGGGTCAGCAGAGCCGAAACCACCGCCGCTTTATGGTGGAAAGGGTGGTTAGAGCTAGCGTCGAGATAGCGACCGGTGTGAGTCGGCTTTCGGTACACCGAGAACTGGAGCATGCCATCCACCTTTGTCACAAGGTCATCAAGGAACGGCAAGCAGTTGTTCTTTTCCCGTTCCACGGTGAACTGAATAGCCGGCTCTATCGAGTTAACAGCAACAACTTGATGAGGGCTAGTTGGTGCATATCCACAGCAAAGAAGTAACAGCGCAAAGGAACACAGACGACGAAGAAACGAAGACCACAGGACAAGCGCTGACTGCCAACTGAATGTTTATTGCGTGAAGACCAGCCTATTTATACATTCTCAGAAGAACACGCGCACATCAAAACACTCACAATCACAAATACAATCATTCTTTTATGAAGTCTATCTCCTTCTGTGATAGTACAAGTGAGGGCGAACACAGTTATCTCCTTCTTGGTTGATATAGAACGCCTCTAAAATTTCTCTTTCTTTCTTACATTTTTCTTTACCAATAAATTTTGTTTTTTTAAAAAAAACAAAATTTATTGGTAAAGAAAAATGTAAGAAAGAAAGAGAAATTTTAGAGGCGTTCTATATCAACCAAGAAGGAGATAACTGTGTTAGTTCGCCCTCACTTGTACTATCACAGAAGGAGATAGACTTCATAAAAGAACGATTGTATTTGTGATTGTGAGTGTTTTGATGTGCGCGTGTTCTTCTGAGAATGTATAAATAGGCTGGTCTTCACGCAATAAACATTCAGTTGGCAGTCAGCGCTTGTCCTGTGGTCTTCGTTTCTTCGTCGTCTGTGTTCCTTTGCGCTGTTACTTCTTTGCTATCGAGTTAAGGTGGGCCGTGAATGCGTCTACAGCAGAAGTTTTAAGAATGCAGAAGCAGTCGTCGACATACCGCAAAAATATCTTCGGAGTGATGTCGGCCGACTGCAATGGTCTTCCTTCCACTGCTTCCATCACGAGGTTCGTCACTCTCAAGGTGGACCTTGAGAGTGACACTTACGTCAAATTAAGGAAGGACCCCACAGCACAGGTACAAAGAGACGTCAACAAGCTGCTAGGAGATGTGTTTGGGAAACACCCAGATGCCAGAGCTCTACACCTGCGTTTGATGTGCAGAAACGGTAGTGCTCCTGGCTTCTACGGGCTCCCCAAGATCCATAAGCCCGGTGTTCCCTGAGGCCATTTGTGGATTTCACATCTTCTCCACTTCGCGCACTGTCAAGTTTTCTACACAAGACTTTGGCTCCTCTCATGGGAAACACGCCGACCTACGTAAAGAACAGCAGCCATTTTGTTGAACTCCTGTCCCCTGTGTCTGTTTGCGAAGATGAATGCCTCGTGTCCTTCGACGTGGTCTCCGTGTTCACAAGTGTTCCCGTTCAGCTGGCGACGACCACAGCGCGGGAGGCACTAGAGCGTGACAAGAACCTCGGGGAAAGAACAAGCGTGAGCGTCGACGAGCTGAGCCGCCTGCTGAACTTTTGTCTCAGCAGCACGTACTTCTCTGTCAACGGAGAGTACTACAAGCAGCGAACTGGGACGGCAATGGGTGCGTCTGTGTCTGTCACAACAGCGAACCTCGTGATGGAAGCGGTGGAAAGAAGAGCATTGCAGTCGGCCGACATCACTCCGAAGATATTTTTGCGTTATGTCTATGACTGCTTCTGCATTCTTAAAACTTCTGCCGTAGATGCATTCACGGCCCACCTAAACTCGATAGAGCCGGCTATTCAGTTCACGGTGGAACGGGAAAAGAACAACTGCTTGCCCTTCCTTGATGTCCTTGTGACAAAGGTGGATGGCATGCTCCAGTTCTCGGTGTACCGAAAGCTGACTCACGCCGGTCGCTATCTCGACGCTAGCTCTAACCACCCTTTCCACCATAAAGCGGTGGTGGTTTGGGCTCTGCTGACCCGTGCACGGAGGGTTTGCTCTTCGGAGAATAAGCGGATAGAAGAAGGACAGGTGGTCAAAAGCGACCTTCTGAAGAACAGCTACACGAAAGCCTTCGTTGGAAAGGTTGCTCGCCGCCAGACTAGTCCCCGCCGACCCCTTCGAAAGGACACTGACCCGCCGCATTCCAAGCCCATACGCGTGTGTATTCCCTACGTTCAGGGTACCAGCGAAGCGCTCGCACGTGTGCTGTCTGAGCAGGAAATAAGAGTAGCACACAAGCCAATTTCCACGCTTGGCCGTTTCTTTCCACGCCCTAAAGACAGGCTGCCGAGGGAGAGAGCGCAAGGTGTGATTTACTCCATTCCTTGTTCAGATTGCGGCGCGTCGTACGTGGGAGAGACCAAGAACTTCCCAGAGAGGCTACGACAGCACAGGAACGATGTCCGCAAGTTCGACAGACAAAGGAGTGCATTAGCTGAACACAGCGAGGTGCACGACCACCGCATCGATTTTGACAACTCCCGCGTCCTCGACTTGGAAACCAGTTTTCACAAGCGGCTCTTTGTGGAATCATGGCACATTCAGGCGATGCCTGGAAACGTGAACCGGTCTGCAGGTGCAATGCCAAGTGTCTATTTTAGCGGACTCCGGCACCTGGTTCAACACTAGCATGACCCCCCTCGGCTTGAAGAACCGGAAAAAAAGAGAAAGTGAGAAAGGAAGGAAGAGAGAAGAAAGAAGGCCTTATAAGCACTGCTGCTGTCTGGTGCCCTCTAGTCACCCGTGAAGAAGGGTCCGAGTGGGACCCGGAACGTCGGGTTTTTTCATCTTTAGAAGTAAATTTTACTTTTAAATGATTATAATTTGGTTGGTGTCCCCCTGTTTTCACCTTTAATACAGGTTGCTACAAGTGTAACTATTTTATAGAGTGTGCCTCAATGCCCTCCATTGCAGTTGCCCGCGTGACCCTATCGCACGGTGCGTGTGCAAGTAATGCATTTCTGTATTGAACGATTTTTTTCACAGAATGAAGGGAATTGGTTTTATTGTCCTTTTTGCTTGGCTTGGCTGGCGGAGGAAAAACAGAATGCAAGACAGCCGGCGAGTCACATCCAATCTTCTTGCGTGCTGCCAGAGTTCGCGTAGAATACTTACAAGGCCAAACCCCATATGCGCCAAATTCACGCGACAGTGACAAGTGAAGAAACGGGCCGTGCGCACAATGTATCGCGTAGTCAAAATCGTGTGATCGCTCGGTTTGTTCACATTTGGAAATCGTCGCTCATCACCCGGAAGTCACAAAACACCTGAACCGCATGTGCATCAGCGATGCACTAAGCTCATCAGCTGTACACCAACAAATAACGTAAGAATTATGCACGTGCATATAAAAAATACTGCGAGGCAGCGGTAAACGTTTTACATGCCAACATGCAACAAATTTTTTATTTGCATTGCATATCTGCGTTAGTGCGGCACTATGCCTTATGCCAGCAACAATGGAGTTTGCTCGCGAAAGCTATCACGTGTATGGGGTATGCCCATGCAAGCGTCAGCTTGCACGAAGGCGATCTACGTCGGGTCGCTCGTCGCTGTCGCATGTATTTTCACTCATATGGGATTTGGCCTTAAATCTAACGCGAACAGTCGCGAGGCGCCGTCACTAGCTCAGGTGGTGTTACTTCTGTTTGTCGGAGTGTAACAGGGGCAGTGCTTTAGCTGTTCCCTTTTTGTTTAAAGTAGGAAATGGAAAGGAAAAGCGGGCAAAGGGTCGTCACGGAAAAGGCGCTGTATGCGTGTTGGAAAACAATTCCCTCTTATTCTCTATATTTCGGGCTTGAGTCAGGCTTTGCGCCAGGCCCGAGCCCAGCCCGATAAAACTCCAAGTAGCTCGGGCTCGGGCTTTCGGGCTACCCGGAGCCCGTGCACACCTCTTTTGCTGGCGTCAGAATCCTCGCTGCTGAGGGCGAAAACGTCCTCAGATGTAGCCAGTTGAGGGCACGCAGATTCAATTATCTCCGCATCACCGATGTGACAGATGCCTGAACACCGCTGTCCACCTGCACATAACTCTCAAATGTCACACCGTCTGGGAGAACACTGCTGATGTTGTCAGGCACGGAGACGAAATCGTCGGACATAATTTACACTGCCTCTTCTTCATCACCATTAACCACGGCTTCAACTAAACCACACTGGCGAAAACAATTGGCAATGGTCTCCTGCTTAATCGAGTTCCACGCACTAGCAAGGATGTGTGCTGCGCCGAGGAGATTGATGGAATAGGTTTTCTCCTTCTCCTGGAATAGGTTTTCTCTGCCAGCATATCCTTTCCAGGATATGTCAGCGGTACAGAGTTTTTAATTTCTGGATGACGCCCATTTCCATGGGCTGGAGCAGAGACGTTGCGTTTTTAGGCAGGAAGGCCAAATGAATTGCATGTAGCTCCTCGACATTGCAGTGCTCTGTGCAATTGTCCACAAAAAGGAAGATCTTCCAGCCTTTTGTGGCGAGTTTTCTGTCCAGTACACGGACCCAGTCAGAACAAGTATTCATGGTCATCCATAGCTTATTTGCAACGTAATCAACGGGAAGGGTCTTCCCACATTTGAAGCGTCGAGGCTTAGCTGCTTTGCCAGTTACGAGTAACCGGCAACGTTCTGTGCCCGTCGTGTTTGTACGCACCATCACCATTAGTCCCTCCTTGCTTTTCTTTCCGCCGGCACATTCATCATCCTGAAAAGTGATAGTTTTACTGGGGAGCAATTTGTAATAGAGCGCCGTCTCATCAGGGTTTAAGACGTCATAAAGCAAGTAGGATGCAAGGAGATCCTTTGGCTTCCCAGAGAGCCATTCTTCGCATTCGGCTCTGTCAACATCCGCCTTCTCGCTGCAAACAGTCTTGAAAGTGAGTCCATGAATTCTCTTAAAGCATGACAGCCACCTGTCCGATGCTGGGAATTCCCTAAGAGCCATCGTAGTGGCGAACTCCCTCGCCTTGGCGGTAATTGTCGGCCCACTGAGTGGGAGGTTCCAGCTGCGAACCCGTTTAATCCACGTCATGAGAGCGTCCTCAAGCTGGGGATGTGCTGATGTCTGCAGCCTCTTCCTCGATGGTTTGATTTGCTGCTTTTCATATCCAGCGATGGATGGACTCTTTGTTCTTTATGTATGTTGACAGCGGGCTCTTGGTGATGTCCTCTTGACCTGTCCACACTAACGACTTGCAAAGCTGATCTCTATGGACGAAACATGAGCATCAAGGGGAATGATACTTCCATAGAGGGACAATAGATGGCATTGAAATCACGTACCCAGCACGTCTTTTCTTTAGTGGTAGCAAATTTTCAAGGCAATGTTTTTTTCCTTGTGGTAGCGAGTCGTGAAGGCTATCCTGTCTTTGGTGCCAAAAGCCAGATTTGCATTACCGAAGTGGAATACGGCGTGTTTCAGGTGTCACCTATTTTTGCATCATCGTTAGCGCGCATTGATCTCCACTGAGCTTGCGCATCTTGGCAGCACAGGCAGGATCATGGAGTATGTCGAGCCAAGCCACGACAATCTGCACGCTGTAAATCCAATATGGTGACATCCCTTTGTATTATACTGCGACTGGAGCTGTGTTATGGGGGGATGTGGGGATCATTCGTAACTTTTTTTTGTTTCTTAACCCAGAGTGATAAAATTTAGACCACACACTAAAAATCACATTAAAGAGCCAAATTTAAAATTTCATAAAGATATCTCCACTAGTTTTCATTTTATAAAAACTCGCTAGTTCCTTGCTCGTGGAAGGCCTGGCACACTGATGGAACGAGCTAGGACACTGGAACTACTCTGTAGGTTTGCTTGAATATTGCTTACACACGAACACAGTGTGCAACATTTTTTTTTACAGCCCTTATAATTTTCTGCTGAACAATACATGTGTCCCAGCAAGTTGTGCAATGCAGTAATTGGGAAATGGAAGTCTAAATCAAAATTTGAAGAATGTGTTTGTGTAAAACACAGTCTATGGTTCATAATAAAACAAACAGAATAAGAATCGCTCCAGCCATAGCCGTGCAGTGCTTTCCACGAGTGACGTGGTTGACCAGAAAAACACATTTGAAAAAACGGCTTTCAAAGTTTTCGAAGCATTGCACCTCTGTTAAAATGCCCCAGGGATATAGTATTTGGCATCACTGCCATCAGACATCTTCTTAGACCTCTGTCCCTTTCTTTTATGAGCCTTGGAAGCCTTCTTCAGGCGCATTTGGTCCTTTTCTTGAGCCCTCTGGAGGGCAAGGGCACCAGTGGGTAAACCCAGTGTGGCACACATTTCTGTGTACATTCGTTTACACCTTGAATTGTACTTCAATATTGCCTCATTCACAGCTGTCTCCACAGCAAAAAGTGAGGCATGCTGGTCCTTGGAGAGCAGGGCCTAAATGACTGAGTGAAGGCTCTCTGCTGCATTCTGCGTTTTCTCCCCTTGCACCGTTCAAGCAGCTGAGGGTCTGCAAGGCGTTCATACACTGGCAGCAGGGCTTTGGCAACTCTGCCTAGAAGCTTGTATTTGTGAGCTGGCTGAGCTTCTTTTTTTGCCTCTGCAGCTCTTGCTTACACCAGCTGGTAGCGCCAGGGGGACACAGGTCATGGTGGGGATTCTCATCGGTTGAGGTCACGTGATGGTATGTGGCCATTATAGCATTGTGCATCTCAGCAACATTGTTGCTGTTGTTACGTAGGGCAATGCCATAGTAGTTGGTGAGTTTTTTATGAGATCTTGTGTGAGCCTTCTTTTTCCACCAAGTGGCTCTCCTTTCTTAGCCTTGCTCACAAGAGAGCGGAGTGCGGTGCCCATTTTTTTTTTATGTGATTGATGCACTCCTCTTTTGCTATTGGTATAAAACCATAGGGCTGCTCATCAGCGTGCCTGGAAGACACGGCTGTCTCCATCAGAAACAAGGCTGCACTATCTCAGGCCGTTTTAGGGGCGAAGCTCCTCTTAGTCTAACCTTGTCATGCGTCAGTCGTCAGGCGTAACCCGCCAGCCGGGAGGCATGCGCTCGCCCTCGGCGCATGCCTCCCGGCGCGTGCCTCTCACTCTCTCTCTCCCGGCATGTGCCTCCTGGCGCGTGCCTCTGCTGTCTTGTGAGAGAGAGAGAGAGAGCAAAAGGCGTGCGTTGGCTATGGAAATGCTCTTTCTTAGAGGAACGCTACCAGCTCGCAAAGAACGCGCCCTCACCCGTGAGAGAATGTTGGCGCAGGCAGCGTCTCCTAGCGAGTTTCTTGATTGAGAAATACCGACTGCTGGCGTTGGAGAAACGTTCACCGGCAACCCATATATATATATATATATATATATATATATATATAGGCGCTGGGTCTTGACTTGCAATGAAGTGCCAGTGGGAGATTTCACTTGTGAATAGTTGAACCATGAGGATTCATAGCGTGCGCTTTAACTAAATTAATCCGGAACTTGGCACGATCGACGATGAACCTCCCGAGCTTCACCCACTCATCGTCATTCACTCCGTGGATATGCTGTAATTTTTTTTAGTCAATGACCGACCAAAAAGCTGCAGTGCGGCCTCCACCTCCATACGGCCTGAGCCAACGTCGGTGTTCTTTTGGCATTGATGGTGCTCCCAGTGTGGGATTCAATCCAACTCCAATGTGTGAGCGATGCCCACGTGTTAGCTACGTACCATCATAGATAACTGTGACATTATTTGAAAAACCAATGTCGATTTCTGTATAGACACTTTTGACGGCATCAACTGCATCCGTAAAGATGTTGTCTGATGCCTCCTCTGCTGCAGGCTTGAATAATCTTTAGAAGTGACCTCGATAGGTTTTGTGATGCAAGCCTTAGTAAGAGACATTCATGGTGGCCCACAAGTCATTGAAAGCAGTCTGTCCTTTCCCAATTGTTTGCATCGCTTGCATTAAGTGAACATTTACGTCGAACACTCTAGGGTTTTCTTTCCTTTGAGAGAACCAGTGGGAGGATATGCTGCAACAAGTACTGCATGACAGCACCATTTTTACTGCAAGACCCAGCCTCGTTTCGAAATTCATGCCCACAGAACGTTCTTGGCATTTCGGGCACAATGTGTCAGCCAGCATAGCATTTATGGCAGAAACTTGAATCAGAGCAAATTCATTTTCAGAAGTTCCAGAACTCTCATTCTGACCTTGCTGGTCCATCAGGGAGAGCTCCCGCTCAGTAGCAAACACCGCGCGGAGAGAGTCATGAACGCTGGATGCTTGCACTTCCACCGTGCCTGCTGACACATAGTGAGTCTCCAGGCGTGCCTGAATTGTGCGAAACTCGTTTGACGCGGTGAATCATCGTTCGTCACGCCTTAGCTTATCTACAGTCGGAAATAGCTCGTAGATAGCGGGTGCACGTCCACGTAGCTTGTGGAAGCAAATGGCACGCCGTGGATCGTTGTTCGTCGCGCCGCAGCTTATCGCCGGTCGGAGATCGCTGTTGGATAGCTGGCGCACGCCTGCAGACTTTGCCGGTGGCGGCGACCTTTGATCCGAGCGGCTGTCGGCAGGCTCGTCTCGTATACGCGAGCGCACACCTTCGCATTTAGCGCTGGGAGCCTCGACACACGTGGGAGCACTTGACACAACCTCCGTCGTCTGTGCCACGTAGTTATCTCTACAGAATAACGGCGTTCTCGATGTTGATGGCACAGCGCGATCATTGGATTCGCCGTTGAGGTGGTTGGGATCCTCGGGGTGATGCACTGACGACGGTCCAGTAAATGAATTCTCCGCGTTTTCCGCCAACCGCCGCCTCTTTCTCGCCGTCGGAGGCTTGCGCTTTCGTTTTCCAAACGCACGAGACATGTTAAACTATTTTTGAACGAGCGAGATTCCATAGCGATGCGCGGGGAATGCTCAACAAGTATCAAAAAGTGAACACAAAACGTGGTTTTCAAAGCAGGTGACAGCATTGGCTGCGTGTCTATTATCAAAACAACAGCCATTGGGGAGGCTCCTTTCAGCGCGCGAGCCAATCGGAGGCCCGATTTCATAAAAAGGCACTCAGAAGGCCCGTATGACCACGTGCGAGTTTTCGCCCCTAGTGCGTTTCCTTCTCGCCTGCGACTCTAACACAGCTGCTCGATACAAACACACATGCTGCGGCCTGCAACGTTGCCCGAAACCGGTGTGATGAGCCTAGTTCTCCGCGCCACCGCAGCAGCGCCACTGCTCTGGGACAAGCGCGCACGGGAGGAGCCATTGGTTCTGAATGTCACGCAGCATTTGAATTTTACTCACGCGACACTGGGCATTACTTTGTCAGAATAAGATCACTACGCTGCCTGGTGCTTGTATTGGGCTGCTAATAGACTCGCACGAGCCCGAATCACGCACTTTTGCAGCAGGTTTCACCGTTCAATATAACTGCCATGTTCCTTTCCAGTAAAACACGTTGTAGGGCTAGTCGGCGCATTGTATTGACGAAAAGACTTATTCCAGCCAAGAAAACAGCCGAACACAGGAAAATCGCAAGGAAGACAGGAAAGCGGCTGACTACCAACTGTTTATTCACCGAGCAGCACACAAATATACACAGTCATGTGGTCACATGAACTTATCATTACGATTCATTACGTACAAAGCTTTGCATGTACTCCCTCACAAGGTAACTCCCTCTCCCATTATCCTTTTTCGGTGATTTTAGTTTGCTGGGCTCATAAAAATGTTTCCACAAAGGTCATTTCCTTCCTGCGCGATATCACAGAGCTGTCACTGCAATATGATTTGTCTTTCTTAGCGATGTGAAAGGCTTCAAGTATTTCACGAGCTGTTCTATTGCCACTTCTGCCCAAAATATTGATCTTATCGAAAACCGGCTCATACTTGCACTCTTTGTTCATCATCATCATCATCATCATCATCAGCCTGTTTAGGTCCACTGCAGGACGAAGGCCTCTCCCAACGATTTCCAATCCACCCTATCCTGAGCGAGTTGGTTCCACTTTATGCCTGCAAACTTTTTAATTTCATCGCTCCATCTAATCTTTTGCCTGCCTCTGTTACGTTTTCCCTCTCTTGGTATCCATTCCGTTGCTCTTACTGTCCATCTGTTATCTTTCCTCTTCATGACATGTCCTGCCCAGGCCCACTTCTTTCTTTTAATTGATATAATAATATCGGCTATTCCTGTCTGTTCTCTGATACATTCCGCTCGTTTTTTATCTCTTAGCGTTACCCCCAACATTTTTCTTTCCATTGCACGTTGCGTGCTCCTTAGTTATCTCTAGTTTTTTCGTTATCCTCCACGTTTCTGCGCCGTACGTTAGTACTGGGAGAATGCAGTGATTGAATACTTTTCGTTTTAGTGAGAGCGGTAAGTTTCCAGTCATGATTTCATAATGCCTTCCGAATGCGCTCCAGCCCAACCTTATTCTACGGAGAATTTCTTTTTCATGGCCCCGCCACGGTGGTCTAGTGGTTATGGCACTCGGCTGCAGATCCGAAGGTCGCGGGATCGAATCCCGGCCGCGGCGGCTGCATTTCGGTGGAGGCGAAATGTTGAGGCCCGTGTGCTGTGCGATGTCAGTGCACGTTAAAGAACCCCAGGTGGTCGAAATTTCCGGAGACCTCCACTACGGCGTCTCTCATAATCAGAACTGGTTTTGGGACGTTAAACCCCACAAATCAATCAATCAAATCAATTTCTTTTTCATGGTGAGGAGTTCCTGTTATTAACTGTCCCAGGTATACGTATTCGTTTACACATTGTAAGGGTTCATTGTCGATTTTAAATTTCTGTTCCTTAGCTAGGCTATTGAGCATAACTTTGGTCTTTTGCCTATTCATTCTTAATCCAATTTTAATACTTTCCCTGTTTAGGTCATCAAGCATGTTTTGTAGTTCGTCTCCATCATTGCTAAATAGCACAGTGTCGTCTGCGAATCTTAAATTGCTGAGATATTCTCCGTCTATTCGAATTCCCTTGTCTTCCCAGTCTAGACGTTTAAAGATTTCCTCTAAACATGCAGTGAATAGCATCGGGGATATCGTATCTCCCTGTCTCACGCCTCTCCCGATCGGGATTTCTCTGCTTTTCTCATGTAGGAGTAGTGTGGCTGTGCAATCTTTGTATATGTTGTTTATGGTTTTCACGTATACGCCAGGAACCCCTTGTCGACGTAGAGCTTCTAGAACTGCTTGTATTTCTATGGAGTCAAATGCTTTCTCGTAGTCGATAAACGCCATATAAAGAGGTTTGTTATATTCCGCGTACTTCTCAATTACTAGGTTGATAGCGTGGCTGTGGTCCATTGTCGAGTACCCTTTCCTAAAACCAGCTTGTTCTCTCGGTTGATTAAAGTCGAGTGTTTCTCTTGTCCTCGTAGAAATTACTTTTGTAAATAGCTTGTATATTACTGGGAGTAGGCTAACTGGTCTATAATTCTTTAACTCCTTTATGTCACCTTTCTTGTGGATAAGGATTATATTCGCATTTTTCCAACTGCGTGGTATATTACACGTCTTGACACATTTCGTGAAGAGCGATGCAAGTTTTTCCAAGTATAATATCTCCTCCGTCTTTAATCAAGTCGGCTGTTATACCATCTTCACCAGCTGCTTTACCGCGGGACATGCCTTTGATAGCTTTTTTGACTTCGTCAGCGGTTATACATGGAATTTCATTGTCCTCCTCAGATTCTATTTCTATTAAGGTTGTATGGTCTGTCTGAGAACTGTACAGTGCAGAGTAGAAATCTTCTGCTACTTTTACTATTTCGTTGAAACTGTTGATAACGTTACCTTGTTTATCCTTTAGCGCATGCATTTTGTTTTGCCCTAAGTGCAGTTTCTTTTTGACCGTTTTAATGCTGGTGCCTTTCTCTACAGCTTTCTCTATTTCTCTCGTGTTAAAGTTTCTTACATCTCTTTGCCTGGCTTTATTGATCAATTTTGATAGTTCTGCGAATTCAATCTTATCTTTTGGCGAAGTTACTTTCATTTGTTGGCGTTTTTTTATTAAGTCCTTGGTAGATTGGGACAACTTACTTGTTGTTTGCTTAGTTGTTGTACCCCCGACTTCTATCGCTGTTTCAAGGATTGTTTTCGTTATGGTTTTGTTCATTTCCTCTACATCGTCACCGTTTTCGTCTAAGGCCTCGAACTTGTTGCTTAGGGCTACTTTAAATTCTTCGTTCTTGGATCTGATTACCTCTAAATTACATTTTTTTCTAGTAAATAATTTAGTTCTTGTTTTCTTTAGGTTGAGTACAATCTTTGCTCTTACTAATCTGTGATCGCTGCATTTTATCTTCCCCACTACTTCTGTGTCTTGAATTATATCTGGTTGTTCGCACATTATAAAGTCGATTTCATTCTTTGTTTCCCCGTTAGGGCTTTTCCAAGTCCACTTCCTATTCTTGTGTTTCTTGAAAAATGTGTTCATTATACAGAGTCGGTTTCTTTCGGCAAATTGTACTAGCATTTCCCCACGGTTATTCCTATGGCCGACGCCGTAGTTGCCAATCGCCTGCTCTCCACTTTGTTTTGTCCCTACTTTTGCGTTGAAATCCCCCATGACTACTGTGTATTGTGTCTGTACTTTCTTTATTGCTAATTCGATATGCTCGTAGAACTGCTCTACTTGTTCGTCGTCGTAGCTCGTTGTTGGCGCATATCCCTGGATTATCTTAAGTTTATAGCGCTTATTTAGTTTTATTACGACGCATGCAACCCTTTCGTTAATACTGTAGAATTCATCTACGTTGCCCGCTATATCTTTGTGAATTAGGAACCCCACGCCATATTCCCTCTTTTCGGGTAATCATCTATAGCAGAGTACATGCCCTGTGTACAGACAGAGTACAGACTATGTAAGCTTCACCTGTTCTCATAACTTCGCTAAGGCCAATGACGTCCCAACTAACTCCCTCTAGTTCCTCGAGTAGTTCTGCTAGTCTAGCTTCGCTGGAGAGGGATCTTGCATTGAACGTTCCAATGTTTAGTTTCCAGTGGCGGCCTGTCCGGGTCCAGTGATTGTTACCGCCCTCTGCTGCTTCCCAGAGCTGACCGCCGCCGTGGACAGATGTTCTGCAGCTGCTGGACACTGAGGGCGTGGGTTTAATTGTAGACATCGTGTGGGAGGTGGTGGCCAAGTACTTCACCAGGGAGGCCAATTCCTGTTCTGGTGTAGGAGTGAGTCGTAAACGGCAGTTGAATGACTGAAAGCCTTTCACATACCCCAACCGTCGCCAGGCCCCCCTACCGACGTAATCTCGAGGAGTATATAAAAAAAAAAAGGGGGGGGGAGATTGGGCGTCGAACCTGCGACCCTTGACGGTCCCGGTTGCAGCGGCTTCGCCTCGTTAAACGTACATTCTTTCAAAGCCTTTCATGCGCGATATCTTCTACCTGCGTTACTATTATGTACGGTACTTGGTCTCAAAATGTCCACGATCTTCTATTTTTGCTGATCGCGACATCCAGAACGTCACGGTTTTTGAAACTGCTCTGCAAGCAAGGTCGGCGCGCGTGGAAATCGTGTGTTAGCGAGGCGTTTCCCTTCTCCGTTCGCGCAGGTATGCGGCCGCGTGCCTAGTTTCGTGAAATTTTCCACGTGGTCCCGTACACAGACGCATTTTTCCTTGCGATGTACGCGCATATGACAAAAAAAAAATTTGTTGGTTGTAAGAAATCGCGGTTGTGATGTGTAATGAGTAATGCAATCCATAATTTCTTATGCCGGAGTGGATGTGTGAAGACGAAATGGAAATAGATAGGCATCAGGCACACAGGTACATACACACAAATCTATATAACAGTATAAACACGCAATCATACACCCCAGCAGACACACGCAAACTTTCTTGGTGAATGCATAGTATCATGTTCATTCTTATAGGAAGTGAGTTCAAAGTGTTAAGTCGAACGTCCAAATTTGATCCTGTTTCTGTTTCTAGGGATTTGTAGTGTTCCCAATGGCCTTCTTCATCGTTTTTGAGTGTGCAGACTCATATGGTAACAAATCTGTGTGTTCAGCTGTTTTCTTGGCTGGAATAAGTCTTTTCGTCAATCCATGTTCTTTATCACTTCATGCGCTTGTTTGCTCTTGAAAGAAAAACCTGTTAAATGACGTTTTTACAGTTCCGCGCATACGACTTACTGTGTTGGCGAAATAATTTTTTATAGAGTGATTTAGTTCCAGCTTTTTATAAAAATGAAGCAGATGTCTATAACGAACCGAACATTGAGCCGCTTTGTAGACGTGTTTGCATTTCTATGTAAAGACGATGCTGTGAAGAAGGACTAGTTGGGAGTGAATTGGGTAATTTCAATGGTAGGGAAAAAAAAAAAAGGTTGAGGAAGGCGGTGTCAGGCTCATTTCTTTATTTACAAGTTACAACATATCGCTACAAGGATGCATTTAGCGGCTTGGACAATGCGCGCAAATGCTTTCGACTGAGCGAAGAAAAGGAAGAACAGTCTCAGCTCGAGCGGTGAGCTTAGCCAGTCAGCGTTGCCGCAGCTTCTGCAAATGTAACATGTAAATAGCTTCCAGCATCCCTGCCTCGTCAATCGAGTAACAGTACACAACGATGTGGCTCGTTGCATCAAAGTCGCCACACCTTCCATGACAGAAGCTTAACATATGGGAGTTTGAACCACTCAAAAGTTGCATACTGTTCTCCGGCACAGTTTGCCAGTAGTGGCCTCAACAGTTTGCTAAGAGACACCTCACAGATCTCCCCGGTGTGGCTTTGGGCATCCCAGTCACACGTTATTTCCCGACATTTCACAAAATGTGGTAGAAGTGTTGATATCAAGTGTCAGAACAGCCGTTGGAAGCAATATCTTGAGCTTCGTGGACTTCTTATAGTCTCCACCAGGGAAGCACACGACGTGTGTACACGAACAGCGTACCTGTCACAATTGGCTCCCATGTGCTTCCTTTTCCAGTTATTCCCTTTCGGGAATTGTTTTTTAGACATACTTTGCGGTGATCTACTTCACACAGCAACTCGTGGTGCCGGATCTGAGGGTCCTTCCTTGCGTTTGTGCCACACCGGTGAAACAGTGACGAAACACTATCGTATGGGCCGTAGGTGCTTCCCTCTCACACATGAAAAGTTGTCTCGACCACAGGCAGTTTCTCTTCGCATGCTTCAGATGGGGACATACCCCAGCCTTTCGACTTACAGTCACTACGCAGACATTTCTCCACTTTGTCCAGACTGTAACGAACGCAGTGACTTTAGACACATGCTCCGGAGGTGCTCCTCTTTACAGGAACGACACCTTGACTTCTCTGAAGAAAAATTTTATTCCTTCATCAAGAGTCCGGTCCTACTACCACAAATCAAGGCTATCCAGAAGGCCCATGACGCGGTGGTGAGGGTAGGCCTCCCCGTCCTTATGTGGAAGCATCCTGCGATCCTCCCCCTTTAAAATGAGGGTGAATTTCTGCAGGACCTGAACAAAGTTCATCTATCTATCTCTGCATGTTTTATATGCTTCACGGACCATTTCTGTAAAATGGCACCTGTTCTATAGGTCATGGAATATTACCTAAACTGGTCAGGGAAAACATGGAAAAGTCTGGGAAATTGAATTCTGCAAATTGCTAGGCACCCTGAGTCCAACAGCCTGTAAAAGACTGCGATATTTAAGACTGAAGAATTCCAGTAGCATTAAGATGCAAATAGGGGGGAAGTGAGGGTAGAAAAAGAGAAAAGAACCTGAAGGACCTGCCTCAAATGAAACCGTGCAATAAGTAAACTGAATATCATTTGTTTTGTGCAGCAAAATTTACAGTGAAGTACAGTTGTAGTCTTTAAATTTTTAAAGGTTCTTGAAAAGTCCTTGAATTTTTCTCTTGGATTCTTGTACGAGCCCTGCCAAGTTTGGCTGGTTGGTTGGTGAAAACTTTGAGTGTCCTGCTGAGGCCTTAGCCGACCAGGCCTTGTTTTCCACAAGGGGACCATCGAGACCTTTCTTTGCCACCTCGGGGGCCTGCTGAACGGCCCAGAGTTGGTCACTGAGGCTAGCGCTGCACAGGGCAGAGGCAATCTTCAATGGGAGGGTTTTGGAGGCAGTGCCTTGTGGGTTTTTCATACAGCCCTATGGCATGTGCGTGATGGTAGTTGTTTGTTTGGCATATGATGCATTTGTCTGAAGTGTATAGTTCTGGCTATATTTGGTGGTAGAGCTTTCTGCTGGGATGTGTGTTCGTTTGTAATTGACAGAAGGCTGTCGCTTGTACGCTATTCACTTTGTTACTGGAAGGGGGTAGACGTGGTGTCCTAGATAGTCAGCTTCGGTAATTTCGTTATAGTTAGTCAATCATTGTTGGAGATGTAGAGACTGTTCTCGCCAGCACGGTTTGTAAGGTCGCATGCCTTGGTGTTTTCCATTGCATTGTGGTTACACTATGTCGTCTAGGTATGCAAGAGAATGTTGCCACTTTGAATCCCCTAAAACTTGGTCCATTAGCATCTGATATGTAGCGGGAGCGCCCATCAAGCCAAAAGACATTCTCCTAAACTGGAAAATTCCCCTGTGGTAGGTGAAAGCTGAGTTTTCTTTGTCCCGCGCATCCATTTTGACCTGAAAGTATCCACAGCTAGCGTCTAGCGCCATAAAGTACTTCGCTCCGCCTAGGTTGGACACCAACAACGAAATAGAGGGAAGAGGGTATGCGTCCTTCTTTGTAACCTCATTCAACCGGCAATAGTCTACACAAAGACCATAAATGTTATCCTTCTTCGGAACTAGAACTACCTGGAAGCTCCATGAGCTGTTTGACCTTTCTACCACGCCTGTGTCAATGAGTTCGTCCAAGGCAGTGTCGAGCGTTTTTTGCCTAGTCAAGCTGATCGGCAGGGGATTGCATTTCCATGGTCGTGTATCACCCGTGTCAATTCTGTGCTTGACCAGCTTAGTGCGCCCCGGGCGATCAGTAAAAATCGCATCGTATTTGCACAACAGTGACGGCAGTTGAGCCCTTTCTGCCTCCAGCAGGTTCTCTGCTTCGGTCAAAAGCTGGTGCAATGGTTTTCCGTGAACCATGGTGCATTGTTGTGGCGCTTTTTCGCACTCTCTCTGCGTGCTTTCCTTGCCTCCAGTTTGCACCGCGTCTGGAGAATGGCATTCCTATGACATTGGGAGCGCTTTTGAGAAAAGTTCTAGCTCTCCTCCCGCGCGTTCACGGTAACCTCCGCTGCCAATGCCTATGACAGCACCTGTCTTGTTCAGGAAGTCTCGACGCAAGATAATAGGCATTCACAGACTGAGCAGATGCACGAAGCGTTGTTGCCTCAAAGTTTCTAATGCGTCGTCGTGAGTCATTGAGGGCTCTGGTGTGTGATAGGTCGATGAGGGCCATTGCGATGGCAGCCTCCTCGGCGTCTTTGGCCTTTTTGCATGTGTGATGGTGACAAAGGCCCTGCACGAGCCCATGCAGTCCACTGCCACAATTGTAAATCGTGAGCTGCCTACATAAGCCGTGGCACTGATGAATTGTGTGCCAAATCGTTCTTGTGTGCATTGATTAGGGCCTTGGTTCTGGCAACCGTTCTGCCACGATTGTGGTTGGGGTGTACGTTCCTTGAAATTAGTTCGATTCTTATCCTGCTCCTGATTTCTTCCGGGATGTTTGTGTTCTGTCCTTGTTGGACATGATATTGGGTTTGGAGATGTCTGAGGATTTGCTGACCATCCTTAGTATTGGATAATCTCTGCGGCTGTGATGGGCATTGTTCCTCAGCGATCTCTCTTAAGATATTGTGTATGTCAAGGCACAACAAGCACTCAGTGCTGGTGGTTGTAGGAAGTCCTAGTGCTACTTTGTATGCGTTTCTTATGATGACATCAATTTCGTTTTCTTCACCCTTACACCAGTTGTGGAATGACACCACATATGCAATGTGGCATATGACAAATGAGAGAGTGAGTCTAATGAGGTTATCCTCTTTGACTCTTCCCTTTGGCTAGAGATGCTCCTTAAAAGTCGGATTGTGTTAGTCATCTTGTGTTTGAGCTTGGCGATTGCCTTGCCGTTTACACACGCCATTGTGTTTAATGATCATACCGAGAATGCTAATTTTGGCTACGATTGGTGTGACTGATCCCCCCCCGTTGTGCATATCTACACTAATTTCTTCACAACCTTTTTGGATTTCATCACTCTCATTCTTCTTGGGCGGCCTACCCTTGCAGAATGGTATATGAAGGAGTAGTTCAGACTGCCTTTGCAAGCATCTGAGGCCTGTGTCTTCAAGGTGTTCTTCAACCATATTGACAGCTAGCCGTAGCGTACTGTCGACATGGCCATCGCTACCTTCGTTAATCGAAATCGAGATGTCATCTACATAGATGGTGCGCTTAAGGGGGGGACCCGGCTCTTAGAGACCGAAAATTGGTCAAAAAATCACATTTTCAGTCTCTTCATTTTTGCATTCCCGACATGTTTCCGCACTTATCTCCAAATTTTGAATCCACAAAAGTGCATATTTCTTGTGTTATTGTGCTGTAAATATGCGATTCCGCGAACGTTGCCCCTCAAAATTAGGACAAATTGCCTCGATTTTGACCGCGCGTAGCTCGAAAACTACGCACTCGGCCGCCGCCATTTTGGTGTCGTTGGAAAGCCCGTGTTTCTGGCGTCATTTTTTATTCGCTTAGCCACCCTGTGCACACTCCACGAGCAAGAAAAAATTACACCATCTCCCGCTAAAGGGGACCATGAGCCGATGCGAAGCAGCACGGGGGGTGCACAACGTGTTTGCATCGGTTTGACTAGGTGTCGCGTTTGCATCGGTTTGACGCTAGCAGACACTGCCTGCGTCAGCGTTGTCTCTCGAGGGCGAGGGCGCGTTCTCGTTCCTTGCGATCTGTGAAAGCGCTCATCGAAGATTTCCGTCAGGCGGCAGCTGCGGCAAGCCGCGCGGCAGGCGAGGGAGAGAGTGACGTCAGCGCGCACTGCGACTAGAGCGTGACGTCAACGCGCAGCTGCAGCGTGACCTACTTGGCACCGCTGCAACACCTACAGCGAGGGGATCCGCGTTACGGCGCGTTCGTACGGACGGAGGGACAGCGTTACACAGGCTAGTCAAAGAGCTGCTTCGCATCTAAAAGGCTCACAAACATGGGGCCCAACACGCGTTGCTATTAGTCAGTCCGTAGCACGTGATCCGAACGGCGCGCTTTATTTATTTTATTGAGTATTTTATATTTTATGGACATATGACCCAATAGCCCGAAAGTGAACTTTGTCTATTTTTTTACATAATTCACGAAGAAAAAAAATAACGAATACGTTCACTCGAGCACTACCTTTCTGTTCCTCCGGGGTTTTTTGCTTTTTCGAAACAGCATAACTTGTGAAATACTGTCGCTACAAGGACGGTATTTTTTGTATGAAATGTATTTGTAATGACAAGTGAGCTAGGATTGTATGAAGCATGTTAACGAAATGAAAGTTTTTTTTTTTTAATTCTAAATGTGACATTGCAATAATTGTAAAATTGCAATATTGACATTGTAAAATTGCAATATTTGTCTTCTTTTTTTTTTTTTCTTCACCAAACGTGGCTACAATTTCCAAACTTGGCAGACTATCTGACCATGATAAATAAACAATTCCTGCAAATATGGTTATCATAGCCCAAACACATTTCTTGATTCCTAGCCTGAAATTTTGAACATTATTTCGTTTCTAAAGACAATATTTGTGGCACAATCAGAGCTTTTCCCAGAATGCGCTGAGACGCTAAAGAAATCCGACATCGGGATAAAAAAAGTGGGGATTAGTACGACCATAATTACAAAAGAAATCAGTTTCGGCAAACATGATCTAAAATTTTAGACACCACCTTCTGCAGCACCTAACAATGTTCTGTTAAATCAAGCACCGAACCCTCTTATTTAGAGGCACCTCTTTTGCACCGACGCTCTCGGATGCAGCCACCGTACGAATAGTGGCGTACCGTTCAAGTGTAGTGCAACGGGTACAGCTTTCTGGATACCGGAGGCGAGGCACGAAATGCTGGGAACTTATGAATCCGTGGCCACCATATAAAAGAACCCGCCTGTTTAACGTGTGTTTTCTTCAGTCATCTGCCTAGCAGATATTAAGCATTGCGCTTTACCTTGGAGGCAGTATTTCAGATCACAGTGTCTGAAATTGGGCAACGCTAAGGTCTCCTGTAATTCCAAAAGAAATATTTTGGACTGCAATTCTGGTGGGAATGCGCACTTCGGTTTTTGGACAGGCTATCATTTTTAAGTTTCCTTGCACTAAATGAGAACGAATATAGAAACAGACAATATGCTGTTGCACGTCTGCTTGAAACAAAACGCGGGCGATATAGAAACAGACGGCATCTCACTGTTGTGCAGTGGACTCTGTGCGTGGTTCATCATGGACAAACGCTTGTAGTGCTCGCACTGGTTTGAGCAGTGAGTAGAGCTGCGACGGCTCAGCACTTCAGCTGTGATAGTGTGTTTTGTGCAGACTACCCTCAGGACCACAAAAAGAAGATACGTTTTCAAAGGAATTTCCACAAAGTGAACGACATCGGTCTCATCACACTGAGAAATCTCTTGCTGAAAGCTACTTCCCGTGCCCATGATGATAATCAGTTCTGCCAGAACTGCTTCAAGCGACTCAGGAATATGATTTCTTGTTCTGACGCCTCCTCTGCTGAAACGTCTGATGACTTCGTAGAAGAAGGATATGAAGTTGGAAACCGAAAGCAGCAAACAAGCTCAACCTATGCTTCGTCTTGCAAGCATCCCTTAAAATCACACTCGCAAAGCATTAACATTCACGGAAAGCGTAGCCACTTTGACTTCAGTTGCACTGCGAATACCGAAGGTCCCCACAAAGGGTGTAACATTCATTTGGAACCATTAAAAGCCAAATGAAGAGTGTGCGCTCATTGGATCACCAACTTTATCAAGCATGCTCTTCCTACCAAGACCGAATGTGTCTACTGGCGCTGCTTCCTAGCCAACTGGAGCGCCATAAAATCCAGTCTCTTTTGCCAAACTTGTCATCCGATATGATATACCGTTCTAGACGGGGCTGGTGCAAGAAACACCGTGTGTGGTCAGCACAGAGTGCACTGAAAGAATGCGGCTGAATTCAGTGGGTATCCAAGCCGCAATGGAGTACTACACCAAAGAGGAGTGTAGCTGTTCTAGGCAGAGTCCCAACAAGAAGGATGTTGTATTCGTTGTAGTTGACGGAAAGAAAGAATACACTGCGAAGAGATTTATGACCCGTTCTGTGCGAGAGATGTGCCGTATTTTTAAAGAAGCCAATCCTAGCACAAGTATCGGGCTTTCAAAATTTTATTCCCTGCGCCCGAAATGGGTTGTTCTTGCCTCACAATAAGAAGTTTGCCTTTGAATTTATTGCGCCAACGCCATACAGCATGTTTCTGCCCTAGAGGGTCTCACAGATGGTGCCTACAGAGCTGACAACCTCAAGGAGCTTTGCCTTGACATATCGCCTGCATGTGATTGTTTACTAGGCATTTGTGATTATTGTGCAAAGGAGGATGCTTTGACGCCCATGACATTGGGAATCCCTGAAGAGATGGAGATTGCAGTGTGGGAAAATGGAGACCTTGTTAAAAAAACTGCACGCAAGTGCTTTTTTTGCAAGAGCTAAGTGCGTGGTTTTTCAAATGGATCACTCATGACTACATAGGGCAAATACAAGCATCGGCAATACGTGACGCAAAACGGATCCAGCACAGTGAATCTTATGTCCTCCACTTTGATTTTGCCAAGAATTGGACAGCCATTGTACCAAACGAGGTAAAGTCCTACCATTGGCACAAGAAACAGGTGTCCGTGTTTACGTGCGTAGTCACGAGAAACCGTTCCACTGAAAGCATTGCTGTAATCGGCGATGATACATGCCATGATACAGCACATGCATGCTTTGTCCTTGCAAGAATCCATGATTGCATGAAAGAAAACGTTCAGCCCAACGTGAATTCTACCTACATTTCTGACGGTGCCAGCAGTCATTTCAAGAACAAGCACCAGCTGTACGAGTTCTCACGAAAAGACCACACATCCAAGAAGAGGCTCTTTGCAGCCACTGGACATGGCAAGGACTCCTGTGATGGTGTTGGTGGCCTAGTAAAACACCAAGCCATGCTCTACAACCTTAGAGCGTCGAGCCCTTCAGTGATCAAGTCAGCATCCGAAATGGTGGAGCAGGTGGCATCAAAGCTGAGGAATGTAAAGCTTCTCTATGCAGATGCACACAATATAGAATTTCCGACATGCAAAAAAGAACAAGTGGAAATCGTTGCCACCTGTTCCAGGCATCCGTTTTTGGCATGTTTGGAGAAGCACGTTTGGGGGCACAAATGACAATCAGTTTTTGTTGGTGTCTCGCACTGCTGTATGTCCCCTGCAAAAGATTCAACCTTTTTGAGCATATCTCAGCAAGGTAGGTTGCACTATCAGTTATCACGAACAGCTTCATGCTGTTTCGTGAGTCATGAATGTTTTATTGCGCTAGTAGCAAGTTGCATGTGATTCTTTTTTTGTTTGTTTAACACGGCTATAGAAAGTGCAGCCACGTTAAGGGGGGAGGCTTCCTTGGAAGGGCAACTTTTTTGTTTGTTGAGATATCCTAATGAAATTTTCAGGGTAGGCTAATAGCAAAGCCATTGGAATAACTACAAAATTGCATGCATTTATGTTCACTGGTTCCCATGTTACAGCCATTTATCAGGATAGTCCACATGGGTTTCTTAGTCAGGCTCTGGTGAATTTGGTAAATGTGCTAGCACTGTGAAATTCACTTTGATGATTCCTGGATGGGTGCTCTGCAGTAAGACAGAGCTCTTTTTTAAAATTTCCTTGCTGAAAATTTTTAGCAGAGCACAGGATTTAGTGTATGCCATTTGGCTTTTATCAATGAAATTTTAATTTTCACAAATTACAGACAATAAATTTAAAAAGCGGCTTTGTCTTTGTTTGGGCAATTTATTAAGGTACATAATAAAACAAAACTGATAGAAATCAGATGAACGGTTCGAGAGATATCACCCAACTAAACAGCCTCAGTGGCCAAAAAGGTCATTGAGAGAACTGACTTCGAAAGTTTCAACACATATTTTGGTCTAAAATAACCCTGCACAGTAGCTAGATGTGTCCTTTGGGACTCCTGCACAGTAGCTAGATGTGTCCTTTGGGACTCTTTTTCCTTTGCCACTTTTCTTGCTTGTGTTACATCCGTTTTTGAGCTTTGGAGGTGCCACACCATTCGCCTTGCTGGCATTATGACGCGGCATAATAACATTATATAACATGCCGTGGCATGTTGTATAATTTATTTGATGTACTTTCGCGATGAATTAGACATTGATATTTACAGAGCAGATAGTTTATGAGACATACTACCCGAATATGTGGTTTTCAAAAAATCAACTTTTTCGCGATTTTTCGGCTTTCAAAGGTAGCCTCCCCCCTTAAATAAATGGTTGTTTGTGGCAGCCCATATATGGCATTTGTCTTGACCATGGATTCCGGACACGGACAGCATTTCATGCCTCGCCTCCGGTATCTGGAAAGCTGCACCCATTGCACTACACTTGAACGGTACGCTACGATTCGTACGGTAGCTGCATCCGAGAGCTGAACAGATGACGCGATATTCTCAAGCGACTGTATTTTGCTGTACGATCCCATATGTTCACAAGATCTCGCGTGAGTCGACACAGAACCCATGTTGCATTAACTGTTGCCTTCGGCGGGCAAAACTGCCGGCACAAGATAAGCTGCCATGTCGCTAATGTGGATAGGGCTTCACAAGCTCACTTTTACAGAGCACAGAAATCACTACTGTGCAACATGCCCGACGCCTTGACGCAAGGTCTCGCGAACGTGATCATGTTTCCAACAGTGACAGTTTGAGAGATCACATCGCCTGCAAAAAAGATCTTCCTTCACTTGACGATCGAAATGGAAATGGCATACTACGTGCGCTTGTGTAGGAAATAAAGTTCTGTATTGCACGTATCTGACACGTTTCAGCTGATGGTGCCTCTTTTCCAGCCGATGAGTCGATACCTTCAGTCGAGCTAAGGGCCGGGACATTCAACTGATATGTAGCACTCTCATACGAGCTAGTCTGTTTCGGCAGGCGCGCTGCATGATATAAATACTGAAGCGTGAAAAGCACACACACATGCGCGCACACACCCCAAGAAATAAGCATTTCTCTTCGTCTCTGTTTTTGTACACCTTGCATGCGCTAGCACATAGAAGTGTGCACTCCATCAGAGACCTACGAAAAACACACAAACAGCACTGCGGCACGTTTATTGTTCATGTCCGCGCATATGTTTATCAACATTGCAGATCTAGTTGAAACACATCGGTTTGATCACAGTCACACCCTAGAACATCCGACGAAGCGAAATGTACGTGCAAATTACTGTCTTTGCAAACTGCACAAGCACGAGATAACACCGCCCAAACGCTAAAAAGATAAGAATGGGCACCACCACACGAAGGCGCGCCGCTGCTTGTGTGTACGAATGTCCTCAACCTTTGAAACACGAAGCACCAGCAAGGCGAGAGTTTGTCATGTTGAATTAAGGAGGTTTGCATGACATTAACAAAAAATAAACCCTTCAACTGGTCGCCGCACCGCGTGAACGAACCATCTTGCATGGCGGAACAAGCTTCAGAACACAACGCCAAACGTAATTACAGAGTCCGAGGAGAAGTCCTGAAGCTCCCGCGCTGCAATCTGCCATGTCCCCGTAAACATGGTGGCAAGCGAGTGCGACCATCACATTTTGGCGTCTGCTAGCCAGAGATCTGCCAGAAAGCTGCCAGCACAATTTTGACCTGGCAGGTTCTGGTGACCCATGCCCGCCAGAGAAAAACGAAAGCCAACCGGAAGTGCGCCGAGCGGTGGGCAGAGCAACCCGAGAAAAACGAACGCGCGCCGGCGGGCTCAGGCAGCCCGTGGTCAGCCAGAAGTGCAAAATGGAAGAGCCCTAGTGAGTGAGTGAAACAATTTTATCTTGAGATCCGGCTATTTGCTGGTTAGGGCCAGACCGCTCAGATGGAGGGCGGAAGACCCTGTCTTCCTGTAGCCTTCCCGGCCTGCTGGATAGCCCCGGTTTGGTCCTGTAGGTTGGAGCTGAGGGGCGTTTTCCGCCATCGCTCCCGGAGAGGTACTGGGGAGTCTGTTTGCTGATTGGGGCAGCCCCATAGTATATGACTTAGGGAGGCTTCTTCTATTTTACAGACTTTACATATACAGTCTGGGTAGAGTTCTGGGAACATCCTGTGTAGCTGGACAGGGCTGGGATAAGACTTTGTTTGCATTTGCGCCAGTCAGTCGCCTGTTTCCTATCTAATTTTGGATGAGTTGGAGGGAAGGTCCGCTTTGAGTCTCAATAGTGCTTTTTGTACTCTGCATAACTGGTTAGCCTGTCCTTGATTGCTTCGTCTTCGGCAACAGTATCTCCCGTTAAGGATGCCCCTTGAGCTGTGCAGTGGGTTAGTGCTCGCGACTGCATGTGGACCATCTCGTTCGGGCTGGGTACGTCTGTGTCTGTGTGTGCCGGGAACCAGATTAGATATATTGGTTCCTTCATATGCTTCAGTTCCTGGCATTTGTTAGAATTCGCAGGGCCTGTTGCGAGATGCGTCCTTGCGCAAAATTCCTGATCGCGACCTGCGAATCGCTCACAGCGACGGTATGTTTAGTCGTGATGAGGGCCATGACGATGGCCACCTCTTCTGCTTCCTCTATTCGGGATGTTAGGAAAGTACATGCGCTTATGCATTTTCCGGTTGCGTCGACCACCGCTGCGGCATGTGCTCTCTGCTTGGCGTATGGGCTCGCATCCACAAATACGGATTTGTCACTCGTGCCATGTGTCTTTAGCAGTGCTTTCGCTCTGTGACGTCTGCGTTCTCTGTTAGCGATGGGGTTCATGTTTCTGGGGAGTGGATTGATCACGAGTTTGGTTCTGATTGGTTTAGGAATGTCTCGTTTCTCGTCGTGCTGAAAGTGGTATTTGATATCTAGTTTTCCCAATATGCTTCTGCCCGTTTTCGTCGAGGACAGTCTCTCTAGTTGCGAGACGCGTTGGGCTTTGGCTATCTCCTCTAGAGTGTTGTGAATTCCTAACTTGAGGAGTAGGTCCGTGCTCGCATATTCCGGAATGCCTCAGGCCTGTTTGTAGACTTTCCTTATTAGGGCGTTGATTCTGTTGGTTTCTGCTTTGTTCCAGTTGTGGAAGGCCGCTACGTATGCAATGTGACTAATTACAAATGTCTGTATTATGCGCATGACGCTTGTCTCGGTGTCTGTAACTCTGTGCACTAGCCTTACCATGTTAGCGACTTTTGGCTTCTAGTTTGCGTATGGTTTCCTCGTTGCTTCCCTTGGACTCGATTAGTCCAAGGACCCGTAGCTGCTGAACTGTGGGTATCACGTTGCTGTCCACGGTGTTGACTCATATTGGCAGCTGCCTTCGTATGATTTGGGCGGCCTGCCCTTGAGCGTGGGCCTGTATAGGAGGAGTTCGATTTTTCTGGCGAACATCGAAGGCCGTACCTTCTAGGTATCTCTCCACTGCGACTACGGCTTCTTGAAGTCTCTGCTCGATGTATCCGTCGCTACTGTCGCCTATCCATATGGTGATATTGTTACGGATGTGACGATGGATTTATTTACAAAGCAAATGGTGAGAGCGGATGAGCAAAAACATGGGCGGTCAGAAGCGGCCGATCCCTCAAAAACTTCGCGCGCTCTCCTCTTCCTCGTCCTTCACGCTCCTCCAGCGCTACGTTACATTTTCCTCCGGCGCAGACGAAGCTCCCCGAGCGAGTCATAGTATGCGTCGTCTATCGCAGGGCTTCAGTCGCGCGACGTGCACAACTTGCATCTTGCGGGAACAGCGGTTCTTAGCCGCGACCTTGCCGACGACATAGGTCACATCAATCAAGCAGTTCAGTATAACAAATGGGCCTGAATATTTCAAGAGAAGCTTTTGGCATAGGCCCTTTCTTCGAACTGGTGTCCACAGCCAAACAAAATCGCCTTTGGTGAAAGTAAGCAGACGGTGTCTTGCGTTGTAACGGGCCTTGGCATGGGCATTTGACAAGAGGGTTCGGAGCCGAGCAAGTCGACGTGCTTCCTCGGCACGACACAAAGTCTGCGTGACACTGTCTTCGTTAGTCGAGAATGGAAGCATAGTATCGAGGAAGCTCTGGGGATAACGAGCGTAGAGCAGAAAGAAAGGAGCATACCCCGTGACTTCATGTTTAGCAGTGTTAAAAGCGTACGTAATGAAAGGTAGGACAGCATCCCAGTTCTTATGGTCAGCTGAGACGTACATGGAGATCATGTTAATAATAGTGCGATTGGTACGCCCCGTTAGCCCATTCGTTTGCGGATGGTAAGGCGTGGAATGCTGATATTGAGATCCGCAGAGCCGCAGTAATTCTTCTACAATGTCAGCGGTGAACTGCGGACCGCGATCGCTTATCACCACACGGGGGGCTCCATGGCGGAGGATAATCGAATGCAGCAGAAATGACAACACATCAGAGGCTGTGGCTGAAACAAGCGCCATAGTCTCCGTAAAACACGTCAAATAGTCGACACATACGATTATCCAGCAGCGGCCACTTGAAGATTTAGGGAAAGGGCCGAGTAAATCTATGCCCACTTTTTCAAACGGTGACGGTGGCTTCACTGGCTGCAGCGTGCTCGCAGGGGAGGTAGTCGGGTGTTTGTGACGCTGGCACACATCGCAACTGGCGACGTACTGCTTGGTCGTCCTCCATTGCTGTGGCCAATAGCGTTGTCGAATGCGATGAAGTGTCCGAGCAAATCCGAGGTGTCCGGCCGTAATGTCGTCGTGCATGGCCCTGAGAACCGCAAGGCGCAGGCACCCCGGAACGACGAGAAGCAGCGGAGCTCCGCTGCCAGAATAATTCTTGCGATATAGCAGACCATCGCGAATAACAAATGCCGTTTCCCGTTCAGATCTGTGGGCAGAATCAATAAGTGGTCTTAGTGAAGGATCACGTTGTTGCTCATTCCTGAAGATGTCAAAATTGGGAAACTCGGAGGAGACAACAGAAAGCGACCACTTTTGTAGGCAACAGCAAAGTCATACTCTTGAAGCCTTAATGCCCAAAGTGCCAATCGGCCAGCTGGGTCACGCAGGCCAACAAGCCAGCAGAGGGAATGATGGTCTGTAACGATCTTAAAATGTCGGCCGTACAGATATGGTCTGAACTTGTAAACGGCGAACACAACTGCAAGACATTCCAATTCTGTCACGGTATAGTTGCTCTCAGCCTTTCTCAGGGTGCGACTTGCGTACGCAACCACGTGTTGGCGTCCATCCTGCAGTTGGACGAGCACGGCACCAACGCCCACACCACTTGCATCCGTATGGAGTTCTGTGAATGCCGCCGGATAAAAGTGACGTAGGAGTGGGCTGGAAGTGAGCAGGAACTTCAGCTGCTCGAAAGCAGCGTCACACTGTGCAGTCCATGCAGTCCACAGGTAGGAAGTGTCTTTGCGAAGGAGCCATGTCAAAGGATGAGCGATCTGGGCAAAGTCTTTGATAAATATGCGAAAATATGAAGCTAGACCCAGGAAGCTTCGAAGATTCTTCACTGTTTTTGGCTGTTTGAAGTCGCGAACAGCGGCAATCTTCTCGGGGCCAGGCCGTATGTCGTCCTTGTCGACCAGATATTCAAGCACAAGGGCTTGACGCTCGCCAAAATGACACTTTTTTGAGTGTAATATGAGACCGGCTTCTCTCATGCAATCTCGAACCGCAGCAAGCCGCTGGTTGTGCTCCTGGAAAGTTTTGCCAAAAATAATCACGTCGTCCAAATAGCACATGCAAGACTCCCATTTGAGACCACGAAGTACAGAGTCCATAAATCGTTCGAATGTTGCTGGGGCATTCAATAAGCCAAACGGCATCACGTTAAACTCGAAGAGTCCGTCAGGCGTAACAAAGGCGGTCTTCTCTTTGTCGGACAGGTGCATTGGTATCTGCCACTACCCAGACCGCAAATCGACCGATGAGAAGTACGAGGCGGAATGAAGGCAGTCAACGGCGGTGGCGATGCGCGGTAGAGGATACACGTCCTTCTTTGTGACGGCATTGAGACGACGGTAATCTACACAAAATCTCCATGAATTGTCTTTCTTTTTTGACCAATATAGCAGGAGCTGCACAGGGACTGCATGACTCTTGAATAATGCCCTTCCGGAGCATGTCGTTCACCTGATTGGCGATCACTACCCTCTCCGATGGAGATACGAGATAAGGTTTCTGGCGGATGGGTGTGACTTGTCCCGTGTTGATACGAAGCTGCGTACGAGATTCCGGTAATACAAGGGGGCGTTCCCTCTGAGCAAAATCAGATTGGCACGTATGGAGTAAGTACTTCTTGGAGCGAGTCTTGATCAGGAGTAGACAGTGACTTGTTTATCATCAGTGACTTGTTTATCATTCGTCGCAATTCAGCCGAGTAGTCGGGTGGTGGTTGATTAACTTCAGAGAACTCTGCAATGATCCGTTTGTCAAGTTCGTCTTGCTCCTCAAATGTGCCCAGTTTAAGTCCGGCTGGTAGGACTACGGACTCGGTTGACGGGTTGACTGTCCATAAAAAAGCGTGTCCGTCAGTAGCTTGAACGAGTGATCGTGGAACCGGCACATTCTTCTTAATCGCAATATTATGATCGGGTTCGACAAGGCCGCTGCAGGGTCCCCTCCGGATGCACGAAGAGCACACAGGAACAAACATGCCTGTCCGACCGGGTAGGAACACATCTTGACCTAACGAGAATACCTCGGGTTGATCAGTCTGAAAATCCTCTGGTGAAATCGTTGGCAATGTTCCTCGCAGAAGCACCTCTCAAGTCCCGCAGTCAAGCATAGCACCACATTCATGGAGTAGGTCTATGCCCAAAATAATGTCATGAGTGGTGTGGGTCAATACTGTGAACTCTGCTCTGAAACTATGCCCTCCAATCGTGATTAAAACAGAACACACACCTACAGGATGCAACGTTTCACCCCCAACTCCGCGAAAAGTTTCCTTGCGATGCCACGCGAACATGACTTTATGTCCTAAAAACCGATCCTTAAACCGAAGGCTCATAACTGAGGTTACTGCACCAGTGTCCACAAGAGCTGTTGTATTTACACCGTCCACACACACATGCACTTTGTTCTTTAGCATAACAGCACATGGAGGAATTGACATATCTGACCGTCCCGCGACCGCACCTCCATCGGTCGCACCAGCTAGTTTCCCAGCTGAGGCGGGGAAGGCGACCAGCGACGTGGTGATGGTGAACGGCATGGTCGTGTCGGCGACGGCGTAAGGCTTCGGTCGGAGGCGGGGGAGTCACCGCGAAATCGGGTAGGTGATGGCCACCGCAGATGAGGGCCGCCAACTGCAGAGGGCGCATCATCGTTCAAGCGGACCGTGTACGTCGAAAAGCGTGGTCCGCAGTGTGGGCGATGACAGAAACGTGAAATATGCCCCCGAACACCGCAAGTGAAGCATACTGGTGAATCACGGCGTGAATTAAGCGGGGCCGCGTCAGATGGAGTGCGGCTGTAGTGCTCAGAAGCGTGTCGTGATGCCTGGTAGTAGTTACACTGAGGACGTCGGGACGTTTGGTAAGGCTCCGCAGCAGGTCTAGGTCTAGGTGGTGTCAGTTGACAGCGAGTGTCACTCGTCGGGAAAGCAGAGACGCTCGTGTTGAACCGCGCTTCTTCAGGCAGCTGGTGACGCTCGATGGGGCGTTCTCGTGCCCAGGATAATGATTGCTCGGGCATGTACTCATCGAATGTGCATTGGTAGCCATAGTCCGCGTCCTGAAGTCGCACGAGCTCCTCTCGAACAACTCGACGCACTACCGAGTAGATGTCTTCGCAGGCGTTGACATCCATACTCGCAACTGTAGGGACGTTCTCCAAGCGGCCAAATTTTGGGAGTATTCTTAGAGTCTTCAGAGCCTCAAATGCGTGGCACAGTCTCCTGAAGTCAGTAGGGGTGCTTAGAGCGTCCTTTGCGATAAGAAAGTTGTAAACGTCTTCTGCTATGCCTTTTAGCAGATGTCCAACTTTGTCTTCGTCGGACTTATTTGCGTTTACGATTCCGGAAAGCTTAAAATCTCTTCGATGTACGTCAAACACATTTCGCCAGGTAACTGAGCACGGCGCGATAGTGTTTGTTCCGCCCTCTTCTTTTTAGAACAGGAATCTCCAAAGCAAGTTCTGAATTCCTCAACACACATTTCCCATGTGGTCAGCATACGTTCATGATTGTCAAACCAAAGTAGAGCGGTACCGGGGAGAAAAAACGCCACATTCATGAGTTTAGCAGAAATATTCCAATTGTGGTAACGGCTTACTCTTTCGTAGTGCCTTTAGCCAGTCGTCAACATCATCTGGTCTGGTAGAAAATATCCGTGGTTCCGGTGCCCAGTAACTAGGTCGCGGCCTTGGTCCGCGACTTCGTTGCTCCACGTCGATAGCGATGGTCGATGCTTCGTCACGGCTCGTCGGATCGCCTGTTCCGTTGTCGGCCATGCTTGTTGGTTCTGGTGGTAGCCCGGCCAGTCGCCTGCTTCTTCGAACTTCTGCGGCGGGGTGGTCCAGGGCGTCGAGTACCCCGCACCTCCACCAAAGCTGTTACGGATGTGACGATGGATTTATTTACAAAGCGAATGGTGAGAGCAGATGGGCAAAAACATGGGCGGTCAGAAGCGGCCGATCCCTCAAAAACCTCGCGCGCTCTCGTCTTCGTCGTCCTTCACGCCTCTCCAGCGGTATGTTACAATATCATCTGCATAAAGTGAGTGATGAACTCCCGGAATTTTGTTGAGTTCACTCGGTAGACCAATCGTTAGCATCGGCGAAATCATGGAGCCCTGTGGTGTTCCTTTGCTACCTGTCTCACAGAGGTCCGATTTAATGTCCCCTATGGTGATTTTCGTTTTCCTGTTTGTTAGGAAGTTTCTGACGTAATTGTGCACTCGCTGTCCCATGCTAAGGCTCAAGATTCGATCTAGGATCATGCCATGTGCTGCATTATCGAAAGCTTTCTTGAGATCCAGTCCGAGGATTGCCCGGGTGGATGTCGATTTATGGTCGAGGATTTGGTATTCCAGCTGCAGCATGGTGTCTTGTGTGGATAAACGCCGTCTAAAGCCTAGCATCGTATCTGGGTAATGACCACCGTCCTCTATATAGTTTTTTACTCTGTTGAGAGATGCATGTTCCATTACCTTCCCCATGCACGTGAGGGAGATAGGTCTGAGATTTGTCTTGTTGATCGGTTTTCCCGGTTTAGGTATTAGAATTGTCGTGGCTTCTTTCCATGCCTCAGGTATCTTTCCGCTGGTCCAACATTCGTTGATGTACTTGGTTAAAAACTCGACAGAATTTACGTCCAGGTTCTGAATCATGCGCCATCTGGCCCCGGTGCTCATTTCAGATTCAACTTGTGGAATACCGGTCGTATTTCTGCAGTGGTGAACTTCTGATCTAGCTGGGGATTTGCGTCTCCCGAGTAATCTGGGCGTCGCCGAGACGGGGTCTGTGCGAGGTAGATGTTCTTTAGGTCCTCAATTAACTGGCCCTCGTTTCCATTGTGGTCATGCGTTGGTTTGCGAATAGTGTGCCTCTGTTCCATTTTGGTGTTCGTCGGATTGAGAAGGAAGTTAAGTAGTTTTTCCACGTTTGAGAGGCGCCTATACCTGGCGACAACTTTCTGTGGCAGTACAGCGAAGGCTACGTAGCCGAAGCACGCACATTTTTGCTACGCTTCCGCATGCAGTCCACGAACGCTAACTTTTGCACTATATGTAGCGCAACATAAGACATGTCATCTAATTTGTTTCTTTTTGTGTTCCAGATAATTTTATTGTAATTTAGAAATGTTGCCTCGTAATTGAATATCATTTCTTGCTGTTTCTGGTTTTCTGGTTTCTGCTCTCAGTTCCACGTTTTCCTCACCCCCAAAACAATGATGGCGTCGCTCGGTTCAAGCAGGTTCGCATCGCAGTGCGTAAGCGAGCATAAGTGAGTGTTCGTTGGCTGGTGTGAAGTCATCGTAGAAAGCGAAGTGGAGACAGTGGTGTGTTGCAAAATATTATGCTGCATGGATACAATATCGAGGAAAGAAGTTGTGGTACGTGTAAGCGATGCCACCAGCATGAGTTGGTCCCACACTGCGATAACCATTTCGACACCGCAGTGGCCCACCCATCTTCAGCGAGTCTGCGAACTTGAAAGCAATGCTGCTATTAGGAGCAGTATACGTAAAATAAATGGCTCATTTCATTTGCTTACATGGTCGATATTTTCGGTTGTTTATTGCCGCTGATACGATTATTCAGAATGTGCATCACGTGAAAATGAACGCCGCACATTGCATGCGACAGCATACGCGTCGTGTCTGCAGTTGGAAGTGTTTTTGGCACCTTGCAATTTGGGCGTTCCACTTTGCTCAAAAACTTTGCAACGGCCAGTCAAGGTGTGCGTTTCTCTCATGTGGACTTGCAAACTCGAAATGCGCACATCTGTGGGACGGTGGCAAACATACTCAGCTACCCATCGGTTGCGACGCATTCTTTGCCAAACTCAGAGCAGAGCCACGGGAAAGTTACTGAATTTATTGCGTCACAGAAATGAGAATAGCTACTCTGTATGCAACGAAAATAATGAAATGCCTTGTTGCTGCATGTGAGGTGTATAATTGTGCAGCACCGTTGCGTCTTTGAGAGAATTTAAAAAATAAAACTGCTTGCTCGAACAAACGGATTCTTTAGCCTTCCTACGGTTCCTAGCAGTACACGATCCTCAAATAAATAAATAAATAAATAAATAAATAAATAAATAAATAAAGCACATTACAAATCGTTGTGTATGTCGTGAGTAAAAGGGGCCCATAAACACAGATCACTAGGCGAAACGGAGAGATTGGCGAAGTGGCGCAGGAAAGCACGCGCCGCAGACATGTCGATGCTCAGAATTGGTTGCCAGCAGGCTCGCGGCACGCGACCCGAGCAGCGATCGGTGATGGAAGAGGTTGAGCTGGCATTCTCTGCGTGGCACCAGTCGACGAAGGGTGTCCTGCCAGCTACGGACTGGTGACGAGGAGACGAGGGCGTCAGGCTCCGGGGTGCCGTCAATCTGGCTTACGATCGAGCACGGACTTCGGAGTGGCAGCGGCCGGATTGTAGCACTTCTCGGTGCACCCGCAGCGCTCCACCTTCGCCGGCAGAACGGGACGACCAGCAGAAGAATCACAGCAGAGGCCCAGGTCATTTTGGGGACCAGGCATCACCTATGAGGAGGCCAAGGCTAGGCCTAACAGCGGGCCGGTGATGAGCCACGTCACCGGAGAAGCAAGGCGGCGGACATGGACGGACTTGGCGTGAGTGGCGGCCACCACTAGCAGCGTTTGTCAATGACGGCTACGTCAACGCGACACGTCGAGAGAACACCAATTCTGAACCCGCACTGCACTGAATTCAATGTAAGAGCATCCGACTACAGTTTGAGCAGCGACCGCGGACATAAACGTGAGGGCCAGGGTTGAGTGACTCCCGTTGGAACTGCGCCCAACGTGGAGATCTGTAGATTGGCTATTTAGTTTGTTTGCCTAGTTTTTTTAGTTTTCCTTTGTGTGCGAATTGGTATTTTACATGTTTTTCATGTTTTGGTGTTCAGGTTTATAAAGTAACGTTTTTTGTCTTTGTCAAAGCCTTACGCCGTCATCACTCTCTCTCTCAATCCATCGGAGCAAGCGCTCCCGAGATCCTCCCACACGCTCGTGACAAATAATTGGCGAGCCTCTGCCAGGATTAACATCTCGAGGCCCAGTCACGAGAGGTCGTCGGGGGTTGCGTAGATGGATTGGGAGCGGTTGGCGGTGATCGCGAAGAGCAGAAAACTGTCGGGAAAGGAGGCGTTGAAGTTTTTTGAGAGCGCGCATGAACGCGAAAGGGAGATTTTAGAGCTGAAGCTGAACGCTCAACAGGAGCGCGAGCGGGAGCATGAGCGAATTGTAGCTATGTTGAAGCAACAGATAGATGAGGCTGAACGAAAGCTCATGCACCAGAAAAAGGAGAAGGCATCATTTGTAAATTTGCCAGTAGTGCGATCAGCTGAACCCAGCGAGCATGTGGTGGAAGTTAGCCAACTTCAGAAAATTCAGGTGAGCCAGGAGATCGTCTCGTTAGATTCAGAGAAGGGCGATGCGGTTACCGGAAGTCTAGAGGAGCTGGAGTCGAGGATGGATAATGCGGCCGTAGGCGCCCGAGAGCTGTTGAGCACAGAGGGGGAAGAAAACGCGCACTCGATGCAGAACCACCGCCAGTGTATTGCAGGTTGCTGCAAACGCGGACTGAACGGGGTCTGTTCCGATGCTTGTCCCACAGTGGAGGAGGTGAATAGTCAGGTGATGAACCCGCCAAATTAGAGGGCCAGCTCGGTGGAACAGAAGTCCGCGATGAGGCTAGTAAATATGCCCAAGGACGGGCAAAAAACATGAATAACGAAGTGTTAGTTGTGCCAGAGGTAGTTTACAAAGTTGAAGACCGAGGTCTTGGCGCTAACCTGCGTCCAAGAAGGCGAAAGAAGCATAAAGTGCACGAACGCGACAGGGTTACTGAGAGTCGATCGAGTAGACTCCGGGGAAAACTCGGTCGCAAGAGGCGTAAACGCAGGGGACTGCGTCAACGACAGCGTGCGTCAAGTAGATGCACAAGAGAAGTGGTTCACGTGAGGTGTTCGTGTCCGAAAGAGGACAAACGCAGGAGCCGCGCAAGGCGGTCGCGACGGCGTGCAGTAAAAAGACGAACGAGAGAATGTTGTTTGAGGAGGCATTTGACCTTGAAAGATACAAAGCGCATCGGCCACACTAGGCATTCGCGAGCAAATTCACCAAGGAAGGGACGCCTGAGAATGTTTGGCAATGAGAGGAAACGCCGCGGTCGTAGCGAGTGTTTGAGGTGGAATGCACGAGCTAGGAGACACACGAGTGTTTTTCTCGGGTTGCTGATTAAGAGAGGGCACAAAATTAAGGCGGAAAGATTCTTTTTGTGGCCACTAAAGAAAAGAAAGTGGGTTTAGGGATTGATGGCTTGTGAAAGGAAACGAATATAAGAACAGGACTAAGGACAAAGACATACGGACGGGAAAAATAGGGCAGAGAAATTATCATACCAAGTACTGTATAATTGTTAGACAAGAGAAAGTACAGGACAGAGCAGTTCATAGTTAAAAGAGAAAAGATCAACAGCTAAAGATGACATAGGAGTAAGGAAAAAAGAAAAACGAAGCACGAGGTCTTATAGGTTGTTGAAAGGAAAGGAACATGGGAGCCTTTGAAAGGGCGCAGTCAGAGCCTGTAGAGGTTTAGAGGTGTAACGCGAAAAGGAAAGAATGTGGCTGTCAGGCTTGTGTATAGGGGTAGTGGGGAAAGACAGAAAAGCAAAAGCGGATAGAGCAATGAGAAAGTTAAAGAGCAAAAGAGCAAGGTAGTGAGGAAGAAATCCCCATGAACAAGAACGCTAGCGAGAGAGAAAGAAAATTATATTGGTGTTCTTTGTCACTGGTGTAAATAGGATTGCTATGTGGTATGTCCGCAGAGCCAAGTGTGTTAGTGCGATGAAGCCTATAGTTATGTGTTGTGTGTGGTAGGGACTTAGTGTATTGATATAATTACATACAGATGTAGTGTATTGTATATTTTTAAGCGGACAAAAGTGTGAACTGAACGTACATTGGATTCTATGGTATGTGGACATTGTGTGGAGTGATTACGTGTTAGTGTTGTGTGGCGTGACCAAAATGTGCTCGAAAGTGTGTCGGTGTGACGTGATGTGTGGTGCGCTTGTGATGCTCAACAAGCGAGGTGCAGTGGGCCCAAAATTCAAGGCATCATAAGTTTATTTACAAAAAAGAGAAGATTTGGCAAGTTGACAAGAAGTCAGAAGAGGAGGAGGAAGCAGTTTTTTAAGAAAAAACTCTTTTAAGAGTTTTAAGAGGCCATTGTCATGAGTAAAAGGGGCCCATAAACACAGGTCACTAGGCGAAATGGAGAGATCGGCGAAGTGGGTCGCGGGAAAGCCTGCACCGCTGACACGCGATGCTCAGAATTGGTTGTCAGCAGGCTCGCGGCACGCGACCCGAGCAGCGATCGGTGATGGAAGAGGTTGAGCTGGCATTCTCTTCGTGGCACCGGTCGACGAAGGGTGTCCTGCCAGCTACGGACTGGTGACGAGGAGACGAGGGCGTCAGGCTCCGGGGTGCCGTCGATCTGGCTTACGATCGAGCACGGACTTCGGAGTGGCAGCGGCCGGACTGTAGCAGTTCCCGGTGCACCCGCAGCGCTCCACCTTCGCCTGCAGAACGGGACGACCAGCAGAAGAATCACAGCAGAGGGCCAGGTCATTTTGGGGACCAGGCATCACCTATGAGGAGGCCAAGGCTAGGCCTAACAGCGGGCCGGTGATGAGCCACGTCACCGGAGAAGCAAGGCGGCGGACATGGACGGACTTGGCGTGAGTGGCGGCCACCACTAGCAGCGTTTGTCAATGACGGCTACGTCGACGTGACACGTCGAGAGAACACCGATTCTGAACCCGCACTGCACTGAATTTAATGTAAGAGCGTCCGACTACAGTTCGAGCAGCGACCGCGGACATAAACGCGAGGGCCAGGGTTGAGTGACTCCCGTTGGAACTGTGCTCAACGCGGAGATCTGTAGATTGGCTATTTAGTTTGTTTTCCTAGTTTTCTTAGTTTTCCTTTGTGTGCGAATTGGTTCTTTACATGTTTTTAATGTTTTGGTGTTCAGGCTTATAAAGTAACTGTTAAGTAGCGTGGGTCGTACGGCGCGGCAACGTTGGCACGGAACGGAATTGGCAACGGTTCTTTATTGCCATCACGGGAACCAAAACAAGACTGAGCACAACGGAAACACATTGGTATAATATATACATCTGCTTCCGGCAGATGGCGCACTTCGATCCAGGGTTGCTTGAATACACAACACCCCTCCCCCCTTAGTTCAGACGACTCAACAGTCGGCCAACGCGAGCACAAAGTCCCGAAGGTGTTGGGTAGTTCCGGGACGGCTAGTTTCCCATGGGTGAACCGGTGCCCGGGGCATCTCCGGCCGTGTTTCCTGGCAGGGAAGGCACCGACGGACCCATTCTTCAATGGCCGCGTCCATTCCCGGCCACCATACATAGCTGCGGGCAAGCGCCTTCATTCTGACGATACCGGGATGACCAGCGTGCAAGGCTTCAAGGACACGGACACGCAACCTCTGCGGAATCACCACACGGTCGCCCCACAGTAAGCATCCCTTGTGGGCGGACAGTTCATGTTGCCTGGACACAAACGGTGTGAATTCAGAACTCGGAGCACACTTTGGCCACCCCCTCCACACCCAGTTGAGGACACGGGAGAGAACACCATCCTTGGTAGAGTATTGAGCCACATCATCTGCATGGACAGGAGATTCTGGAAGTTCATCCAGAAGCATGACTACCTCTGCTGGAGACGGGTCATCCTGGCGCTCGTGCACTAGGGGAAGTCTGCTGAGACCATCTGCGTGGCTCATTTGTTTCCCTGGCCGATGGAGGAGAGTATGCTGGTATCCGTTTAGAAATATGGACCATCGCAGCATTCGTGGCGACAGCATCTGTGGAGTTTGCCGGTCCGATGTGAACAGCCCAAGGAGCGGCTTATGGTCTGTGTAGATCTGGAATGGGCGGCCAAATACATAGTCATGGAACTTCTTAACTCCTGCAACCACAGCCAGTGCCTCCTTATCAATTTGGGCGTAATTCCGCTCGGCAGAAGATAAAGTCCTTGAATAGAAAGCGATGGGTGCTTCTCTGTCATCAGGCATTTTGTGGCTCAATACCGCTCCTATCCCGTATGGAGATGCATCACATGCAAGGATGATGGGCTTCTTCTCGTCAAAATGTGTTAACACCTGGTTTGACGCCAGCAGTTTCTTTACATGGTCGAACGCTATCTGTTGTGGGGTTTCCCACACCCAGGGCACCTTCTTATCCAACAACCGGTGCAGAGGTTCTGCGATAGTGGCCTTGTGTGGCAGGAATGCATGATAAAAATTCAGAAGACCCAGGAAGGCCTGCAGCTCGGCTTTGTTCGAAGGCGGCGGTGCGTTAAGGATGGCTTGCGTCTTCGCCTGTGTTGGATGGATACCATCAGCATCGACTCGGAAACCCAAAAATTCCACTTGAGTCACTCCCAGCTGGCACTTTTCTTTTTTGACCTTGAGCCCTGCATCTTGGAACCGTTGTAGTACCTCTCGAAGGCGACTGAGCACTTCCTGGTGTGAGGATCCCGAAATGAGGACATCATCAAAGTATGGAATGACACCTGGTAGTCCCCGCAGGAGGTTCTCCATTAAGCTCTGGAAAATGCCAGGTGCGACACTGACACCGAATTGTAGTCGGCGAACCCGGAAAGCACCCCGATGAGTCACAATGGTCTGTGCATCTGCAGATTCATCAGTCACAGGCAGCTGCTGGTAGGCCTGTGCCAAGTCTAGCTTTGCAAAAACAGCTCCACCAGAGAGGGATGCCAGCAGGTGGCTGACCGCTGGCACGGGATACGAGTGCTGCTGCAAGGCTTTGTTGATTGTGCACTTATAGTCTGCACAGATGCGGACGTCTCCATTTGCCTTCAGGGGCGTAACGATGGGGGTTTCCCAACGAGCGTGATCAACCGGCTCCAGGATTCCCTGTTGTACCAGTTTGTCCAGTTCGGCGTCGATTTTTGGTCGAAGTGCAAAAGGAACCCTCCTTGCTTTTAGGCGGATAGGCACAACATCGGGGTTAAGTGCAAATTGCACAGGCGGTCCCTTGTAACAGCCCAGTGTCCCATCAAACACAGAGGCAAAGTCTTTGAATATGCTATCAAGTGATGCTGGCAGTTGGTCAATGTGTTGCACTCCCGTAATATCAATTCCGAGTGCAGGAAACCAATCAAGTCCGAGAAGACTTGGGCGCTTCCCCTTGACAATGACGAGGCGCAGCTGGCCGTCAAAATCTTTGAACTGCACTCGCACGGTACCGATTCCCCGTACAGCGATGCGGTTGGCTTGATAGTCTCTCATGATGATGTCAAGTGGCTGTAGATTTGGGACACACCCCTTTGGAAAAATGCGGCTGGCAGTGGCGTCGGAAATTATCGAATAGGTTGATCCCGAGTCCACCTCCATCTGGCACTGTGTGCCTTCGATTCTGAGGTCCACATATACCTTCTTCTTGGCAGGCTGAGACACTGCGTTGATAGCAGTCACCGCCAAGTCGTCGCAGTACGCCATGTTTGTGCGAGGGGCGTTTTTGGAACGCTGCGTCCGGCCGTCGGCTTCGGAATGTCGACGTGGGCCAGACTGCCACCGGGACCGGCAGACCTTAGCAATGTGCCCGGTTTTCCCGCATTCCCTGCACTGGACAGCACGGAATCGACACAGGCGTCGTTCATGAGGGCCTCCGCAGCTGGCGCAGGAGCCACTTGACAGTCTCTCGACGCCCCGTTGCTGCTCGGGGCCTGCACGAAGCCGGAGAACGTCTTCACTGGCTCCTTGCTCCCCGTCATCACCTGCCGTCGTCCCGTGGTGCACTGGCTCGACGCACGGCGCGCTTGTGCTTTGGGGCGAGGTAAAGCTTCCTTCTTGGGTAATGGCCTCAGCGGCGACTGCTTCCTCGACAGCACTGGTAAGAGACACCTCTTTTTTTGCCAGTAATCGCCGCTTCACCGTGTCATTCTGTAGCCCGAACACGAATCGGTCCCGTAGCGTGGTGTCGAGGTCATTGAAGTTGCAGTGTTGTGCCGTGGTTCGAAGGGCAGCGAGGTAGGCGGCGGCAGACTCACTCGGTGCCTGGTCGCGGCGATGGAAGTCGTAACGCCGGGCCAGCTCTGGTGGTTTCGGCGCAAGGTGGTCCCGCAGCGCAGCGAAAATCGTTTCGAATGACGTATCCTTTAAGTGGCTCGGCGCCACTAGCGCCTTGGCTAGCTGAAAGGTGGCGGGACCGCATCGGCTGAGAAATGTCGCCCTCTTCTTCGCAGCGTCCGTGGTATTCTGTGCCTCCAAGAAGAATTCGAAGCGTTGCGCGTAGTCTCCCCATTCTTCCGGGTGGTTGATGTCGAAGGCCTCGATCCCGTCTGCAGTGGCGGCCGTCATCGTGACGAGTACGCCCCGGAGCCGCCGGGGCTACCTTTCCTTTGCGGCGGTGTCCGTCGACTTTCCGTCGCGTCCCACCCTCGTCGCCAGTGTTAAGTAGCGTGGGTCGTACGGCGCGGCAACGTTGGCACGGAACGGAATTGGCAACGGTTCTTTATTGCCATCACGGGAACCAAAACAAGACTGAGCACAACGGAAACACATTGGTATAATATATACATCTGCTTCCGGCAGATGGCGCACTTCGATCCAGGGTTGCTTGAATACACAACAGTAACGTTTTTTGTCTTTGTCAACGCCTTACGCCGTCATCACTCTCTCTCAATCCATCGGAGCAAGCGCTCCCGAGATCCTCCCACACACTCGTGGCAGTGTACAAGGTGCGCATTTGCATGCATATTTGAGTGAGTGGCTGTCATACCGGCGTATACTAAATTGGGGTTACTTTGAGTTCAAGTTATAAATAACTAACCAGTTATAGATCTTCCATACCGCTATTAAACTGTTCATATATGCCGGAGGGGGGGGGGGGGGGGGGCTCACTTGAATCTGGCACCCACAAAAACGCGTGATGGATGCGCACGCAAAACCGGAATCAAAATCTGGCGCGAACGGGCTGCTTGGCGTATTAAAGGGGCCCTGCGACACTTTTTCAACTGCCGTCTGCAGTACTGCAGTGTGTGTAGGATCGAATGCTGAGATGAACGCAAAAAGAATTATACGAATCGGTGGTCTAGAACTGGAGTTATTAGCCCTTGAAGTTCAAAACACGAGCAGACAGCATGAAACCAACATTCCCTTTCGTATTTCGCTCTCCCGCTGACGTCAGTGGAGGCGTCCAATAGCAACGCGCGTCTTATAGAGCGACACCGGAAGACGCCAGGAGCAGAGCGCGCGCGTGCAGGTAGCGTCCGGCCATCAACACACCTGGTGTCGTTTTGCAAGTAATGTCAGATACTTTCTCTCTATCTTACGAAGCATAAAAACTATTTTAGTACATTTTGGTACTGAATAGCGTGATCAAGCAAGACACCACACGTATGTAACAAGCACCTTGGAGCGTCAAGCCAATCAGAACGCCCGGCCTGGCCCCTCCTATGTCGTCACTCTATGTCACTTCCTGTAACAAAAATCTCCGTTATGTGTCGCCTCAGTTCAAACAGAAGGCGATTTTGGGTGGTTTGTTCGCTGAAATAAAATTATAACCACTCTGCTTTCGGCGTTTCTACTCTCGCTGCGACATCCCCGCGTGCAACAGTTCTAGAATCAGTGATAAAAACGGCCTACTCAATTTGTGTCGCAGGGCCCCTTTAACACATGTGCAGAAGCTCCGCCCACGTAGTCTTGGCTGCGCTTGCACAGAATGTTGTCGCCAGGTATAGCTGCCTGTCCATATCTCTGCATATCTCTTCCCTTTGTTGTTTGCTGAGTTGTCTGCAGTAGGTTTCAATGTCTTTGTTTAGTTGTGCAATCTTTTTCCGTAGCCCTCTCTGACGTCTCTGTTTCCTCCATCTCACTTGGAGCGATTCTTTCGCCTGCCATAGGTGTATGAGCTTGCTGTCGGGCCTGTCTACAGGAATCACTCCTTCACTTCCTGCGTGGCCTGCCCAACTCTGCCTATTAAACTTTCTCATCAGCTCTTAATGTCCGATGTGGGCGGGGAAGTTGTTTGTCTTAACTCCCTGAATTTATGCCAATGCACTATGCGTTTAGTTCATTTGGATGACAGAGCTTCGTAGTTTTCTCGCGGGATGTGTGTAACTAGAATTCTGTGTTCACTACCCAGGTCGTCGGAGGTGTTATGCCATGTCGTTCCCGTGCTCCTCGAATGTTTTCGAGTAAACCACTATGTCGTCTAGTTATGCGAGAGAATGTTGCCACTTTAAATCTCCCAAAACTTGGTCCATTAGCATCTAATATGTAGCGGGAGCGCCCACCAAGCCAAAAGACATTCTCCTAAACTGGAAAAGTCCCCTGTGGTAGGTGAAAGCTGACTTTTCTTTGTCCCGCGCATCCATTTTGACCTGAAAGTATCCACGGCTAGCGTCTAGCATCGTAAAGTACTTCGCTCCGCCTAGGTTGGACACCAACAACGAAATAGAAGGAAGAGGGTATGCGTCCTTCTTTGTAACCTCATTCAACCGGCAATAGTCTACACAAAGACCATAAATGTTATCCTTCTTCGGAACTAGAACTACCTGGAAGCTCCATGAGCTGTTTGACCTTTCTACCACGCCTGTGTCAATGAGTTCGTCCAAGGCAGTGTCGAGCGTTTTTTGCCTAGTCAAGCTGATCGGCAGGGGATTGCATTTCCATGGTCGTGTATCACCCGTGTCAATTCTGTGCTTGACCAGCTTAGTGCGCCCCGGGCGATCAGTAAAAATCGCATCGTATTTGCACAACAGTGACGGCAGTTGAGCCCTTTCTGCCTGCAGCAGGTTCTCTGCTTCGGTCAAAAGCTGGTGCAATGGTTTTCCGTGAACCATGGTGCATTGTTGTGGCGCTTTTTCGCACTCTCTCTGCGTGCTTTCCTTGCCTCCAGTTTGCACCGCGTCTGGAGAATGGCATTCCTATGACATTGGGAGCGCTTTTGAGAAAAGTTCTAGCTCTCCTCCCGCGCGTTCACGGTAACCTCCGCTGCCAATGCCTATGACAGCACCTGTCTTGTTCAGGAAGTCTCGACGCAAGATAATAGGCATTCACAGACTGAGCAGATGCACGAAGCGTTGTTGCCTCACGCGTCTTTCCCTATGGATCACAAGCCTAGCTGCACCTCTTGATACTGCTGTGCCTGAAGCAATGCGGAAAACGGTGTTGCTTTCTCTCAAGCAGATATTGTTCTCACTGAGATGATGCAACACTTTGTCTCCAGACAAAAAGCGCTTGCTCTAGTATCCAACAAAGCTACAAACTTTTTCCGAGCTATCCTTAACTCGATCAAAGGTGCGAGTGAGTCTGCGACACTTCCTGCGAGACAGACTGAAGGGCCCAGGGATCCAAACACGTGGTACTCTCGATCGCCGCGCGGTGTCCCACGTGGTTCGCCGGCGGCCTCGTCAGTTTCCCAAATCGCACGTCTGCTCCTGAAGGGGTGTGCGGCGGCACTCGCGGGCTACGTGCCCCGTTGCACCACATTGGTAACAACGGCCGCTGAAACCATGCCGGCCCGAGCGCTGGTCCCTGCGAACTGGTGGGTCATAGCTTCGTCGCTCCGTGGTGCGCCGCACACCTGGTGGAGCATCACGTACAGGGGAATCGTGGGCTGTTCTAAGCGCGTAGGCGTAAGGGTCTAATGCGCAGTCTGATAGTTCCCAACCACGTGGTACCTGCTCGTCAGCCAACGTTGCTGAGGCGTTGCCCTGCGCTTGTGTGGCTACCGCACCACCATTCCACGCGCAACAAGGCTCGAGTGACATTGCTGCGGACGGAGGCGGGCGATATGCTTGTGCAGTGAGGATGGCCCCCCTGTATACATTTAACTGTGGCGGTGAGCTCTTCTAGGTCTGCGAAATAGCATCCCCTAAAATGTGCCGTGAAAGTCGGGTGCGCTTGCCGTGTAACGCAGTCAACTTTCTCCGCATTTGAGGCGAGAGGGTTAGCGGGACGATAAAGTTCGTCCATCACTCGGACATACTCAACAGGAATTCGTTGAAGTGCTGGGTACGTAGCTCCAACTCTCTCCTCAAATGCCACTCATAATTTGCCGGAAGAAATTCGTTGCGGAAGCTCACGCGAAATTCTTGTACTGTGCGAGCACGATGTCTGGCCAGTCACAACCACTGAGCCGCTTGCTCTGTCAGTGAAACAGGGACCATGTGCGCGATAAGCTCGGCGTCGGAAAGTCCTGTTGCTTGCTGGTAATAGAGCAATCGATCGAGGTACTCGTTTGTGCTCTTGCTATCCTGGTAGCCACTGTAGATAGGCATGTCTACCTTGACACGTGGTCTCGCTCTCTGCGGAGCTGCCTGTGCATTGTTTTGCAAGGCTCCGGTAAGCTCTGCATCACAAGTAGCATATTCTGCAAGAGTACCTCGCCTGGGGGCACGCTATTGCCCGTAGACTCGGCCACATCTGCGGCAAGTGCCGAACCATCTTGTGACCGTCGCGTCTCATTCGTGCCCCGGGGTGATGGGTTGCACGGCATCGCGCACACCATATCAGGCCTAATCCCTGTCCACGCAGTCGCTGTGGCATCATGGTTATTCCACGTGTAGCTACCAAAATTCACGCTGCTGGACAGTTCCAACATTGCTTCCGCATTAGCAATAGGCTCCTGATTTTGCACTCCAACATCAGAAAACATGAACAAATCCTGGAATTCCGACATGCTCGATATTGTCAAAATTTGCTAGCGAGTCGACGTTCGCTCGCAACAAGAAAATTAACCGCGTTGCCAAATTGGCCCCACGTTGGCCGCCTGATGAAGGGGGTTTGCTCTGTGCACGGCTCATTCTGAAGCCTAGCTTTGGCTCCAGCCGTACACAGTCATTCCGTGCATGTGTACGTCCCCTTCCCGTAGCGTGATCACAGGTACAGCGGGTTTGGGCGAATAAGGCAGCTGGCCAAGCGAAGCAAGTAACACTTTATTGCAGCACGAGCAATATCGCGGACACTTCACGTCGTGGAGGGATAGTCCACTTTATACGTAAGCTAGTATAACAAAGGGTAGGCTTACTGCTTGGCTGATCGGGTCTCGCGGGTCAGGCTGGTTGACAGGCTCACTGCTGGCACAAGAGAGAGTGGTCTTACTGACTGGTGGTCCTTTTACACCTTCTGTCTCAATGTTTTGCGAGGGGAGGGAGAAACAGGCACCTGTACCCGCAAGGAGGGGATCTAGGGCTGGCGCACGGCACTCAAAAGACGGAACAGGACGGAAAGGGCGGCCGGAAGGCATCTGTTACCTAACAGCGCGGCCCCTTCACTTCCGTTGCCGGTGCGCACTCGCGCTAACATTAAGGGAAGGAAACGGGTGCACGTGCTCCCCCACAACTGAGAGGCTCAGCACAGATATAAGGATCCTGGCCACGGCGGCTGCATTTCGATGGAGGCAAAATGTTGAGGCCCATGTGCTGTGCGATGTCAGTGCACGTTAAAGATCCCCAGGTGGTCGAAATTTCCAGAGACCTCCACTACGGTGTCTCTTATAATCACAGCTGCTTTTGGGACGTTAAACCTCACAAATCAATCAAGCACAGATATAAGGCAGAAATTCGATGATGAGTCATTTTTCGTGCAGTTATGGGAAACATCTATTCTTCCATTGCGGACGCCCGCAAACACTTCTGAGTCGTGATGCTCCAGGTGTCTCTGAGGCTGCATCGGTGACGTAGTGACCTTGGTTGGCCACAAGCCAGCGCGGCGAGGATCATTGTCGTGACGTCATTACGGGTGGGACCTGCGGTGACATATAAACTGTATAAACTCTGCGAGATGATGGCTCCCGATGTGCCATTTGTTTGATCTTTCACTGTTGACTGTTTGACAGCATCACTTTTTTTTCCAGTTTTGCGATGCTGTGGGTGAACCACGTGATTTTTTAAACATAAGCGAAAGGCCATCGAAATAGAACAAAGCGCAGCTACCAGTAAAGCTGTCGCAGCACAGTGTTGAGTCGCGTGGTCCGATGCCATATAGATCTTATTTACTGTTTTTTTAATACCATTTCATCACACATGTGGATTTAAGCATTACCGTCTCCCACAGCGCCGTCTTTTTTGCACATTAAAATGTTTTATTCAACTTGACAAAAGTTTCCATAAAATTTACTGCACATAATAAACGCACCCCCCAAGTTTCCTTCTGTTTTTCATGGAAGAAAGGTGCCTTCATTACATGAGTAAATAGTGTAAAACAGACTGTAGCTGCATGTTATCCGCATCACCGTTGATCGCAATTAAAGCGCCCGTCCGACACCGGGTTAAGTCAGAGTCACCGTCAACTTCTTCGCCAGTGATTCTCTGCACTGCCTCACGAGGGTTCCTGAAAATCCAGGCACAGCTGCCCGCCATCTTTCCTTGAATTTTATCAAGGCGCTTTGCCTTTCTCCACCTTTTATCAGTAAACTTTCTACTCTTCCCTACATTTTCGCCTGCACACTTGCGGAGCCGTTCTAACTGTTGGTCACAAAAGTACATGTAGGGCATGAAGCACTTCAACACACAATCACATGGCCTACGGTAGCCCAGCATGGATTCCAACTCACACGCAATCGACGCTCAACCCGGTTCAACGAGGCTGAATGTGGGCAGTGGTAGCGGTGCATTCATTCCCACCAAAGCTCGACATCAACTGGGGAACACTTGAAATCTGAGGCGTTTTTGCTTCACACTGTTCTTGGAGTATCCTGGCACATAGCACGTAAAGTCAACCGCCATAACTCATCCAGATAAGCCACCAAAGCTCATTAATGCCATTTGCTAATGCAGCAGCTATGCAGTTGAATGTGCCGAGAGAACTACAAGATCTGGCTTGCACTGCGGCAGCTCCTTCCAGGGGAGCTAGCCTGGAAGGATTCTCTGGCAAATCACAAGTTAGATTTATTCTGCAACTTTTTTGACTGGATGGATGAGTGGAAAGAAAAGACGATAGACTGCGACAGTGCTAACTAAAGAGACCCATGCTGCCTTCACCAAACAACGCAAGTTCTCGTTGAGATCTCCAGGTACTTCTTGGCAAAATTCAAACTGATTTCCTAGAAGACCATTTCAGAAAATACCGTAAATCAGCTGGATCGCACTGCCACGTGCCGATAAGACAGGTGTATGAATGTGTAAACAAGCTGCATTTTCATAGCACACTGCCATTGGTCACCACATCTGGATGTGACGAAGACCAGCAGTCGCAGGAGCTTGACTGAGAAACTAACTGCTCATGGCCTGACTGCAGCGTAGCTATCACGGAAGAAATGCTATCACAATCAAGGAGATTATTTTGGTAATGGGTGTATGTGGTAGGATATGTGGTGTACACGGCTTTGAAAAGCTCATATGTGAGAAGGGCAGGGAAGCACGGACAGTCAACAAAGAAATCTCAGTTGCAGTCACTGAGAAACGCTGCATCCTAAACCAAGCAGTGGATCGGGGGGGTCTTGTGCATCCAGAGATGTTTGCTCTGGATGCTGTGGCGCATAATTATACAGTAGTGGAGCAGCTATTGAAATGGAAGGTGTTTGTAAAGCTCCTGAACCAGCATCAAGCTGTTGCAGACCTCACCATGAAACTCTCGAGTAAAGAGTAGTCATCAAATTTTGACACGTGCGAAGATGGACATACCAGTGAGGTGGTCCTGAGGCACATAATATGGTGCAGCACGAACATTGTTCTGAAAAATGTTTGTAGCATAATGAATGCCGGGATATTAGAAGCCAGTTCAAAATAAAAAAAGAGAAAGCTTCAGGTACTAAGCAAAATAAAACTCTTGAATTGTCTTTGGCTCTGCTGCAAATAAACTCGTTCACAGAAGATGCAGTCAGCCTCTTGCACTCCTCTATTCCTCTAGAAAGGATGCTCACTGTCTCGCGACCTGTCATATTTCTTTTGTTTTACTTATTTATCAGCTGCTGATAAATTTCATGACCACTTGCAATCACCACAAAAGTACAAAAATGTGAGACAAATATGCATTTTCGCTTGTACAGTGTCATTATCTTATTATTTTTTTAACAACTTTGAACATTATCTGATATCCACGAGTCATGCATTTTTTATTACTAACTTTTGTGCATGTAATTCGAAGAGAAGAGAAATGTAAAAATGTGAGAGGTTTTCTTAGCCACAAATATTTGCATGCCATTCCATCTCTCCTCGTTGGTGAGCAGCCACCACCACTCTGTGATGTCTCTGCAAAGTCTTCACGCCTTGAAGTGTAGAGGGGCAGAGAGGATGTCCAGGGCTTTCGGATGGTAGTCTGCTTCCAAGCAGCCGTGGCTGCCTGCTTGCTTGTGGCGACGTTTCTCTATTGCATATCACCCATGACGGAATCAGAAACTTGTCTTATCAGCATGAACCATGGCCCATTTTATGTAATGTGGGCCATCTGGGATGTTTCTTAAATTTGAATTCGTCACATCAGGTGCAGTTGTATCTTTGAGATTCTTCTTTATGATTAAGACTCCTTACATGCGGCTGTTTTGCCTCCAAGGCAACCAAATGCATGCGCGGAGTGGTCTGGAAGCAGTGCAAGATATATATACAGTGTTCCATAAAGTATAAGTTTATTGATCCACTATATTATATCACGTTTGTTTGCTTATGTTGCAAAAGTGGCCTTTTGTTACTGCATGAAATATTGTTGAGGCTTACTGTCAGCTCTTTCTCCATAAGGTCCGCAGTGGACAGAAGTGTGGCTATTCATAAAATCTCTGTGCTAATTATTCAGGTGTTTGAATATGATATGAAACATTCTTCTTTGAAGTACACCAGACTGAAATTAGATGGTCCCAGGTGCTCCAATATATGAAATTTCCAAAATTCATGCGGCTCCAGTATTCTCTCCAAATCTGTAATTCCTAGTGACATCACTGTAAAGTGATATTTCAGAATAAGGAACAACTTTCGGAGGTCCCTGAAGTTCGTTATAACGAGATTTTATTGTATGCCACTGCAGTACGTTGTACACCGTGCCTACCAGAGACCACGTACTGCTGTCGCTTTATTCGCTTTAAGCGGAGGCAAAAATGCATGCTTTTATTTCTTTTTTTGACTTCCGGATTTTTCGGATAATTTGCAGTCCTTAGGTATTTGAAAATTGAATTTTGACTCCATTCACGGACAACAGAAAGTTGTTTGGGACTACAGCAGACTTGGTCCCAAAGGTGAGCAATGGTTGGCCGGTGGTTATAGAAGTAGGTGGTCGCTCGTACATTGAAGTAGGTGGTCGCTGTAGGTGGTCGCTGTACATAGAAGTAGGGGGTCGCTGTACATTGTATCAAACTGCGTTTGATAAAATGTACAAAAAATTATGCTAAGGTAGGTTTGACTAACTTGACTTGGTGACTGTATGAACCTTGCTAATAATTGGATCTGAAAACAAACCCTGACAGAACTGAACATTCAGCTGCTCGACAGAGCCATTAGAGGCCAGAGATGCAAACTGCTGCTTTTTCGCTTAAAGGAAGCATTGCACATCTACAATGCATGCACTCATAACATGCCCACCAAAAGGTCCGTGCCATCAGTGGAGGCTACAGTAGCTGTATTACTAGAATGATGCTGGATCATAACCATACCTTTAGATCAAAAGTGATTGTGCATTAGATTTTTCTAGTCTCGTGTAACACAGCATGAATGAACCAGTGCAATATTGTTATGGTGTAAGGGGTTCATGGGCCCACTCACTCGGACAAAAAGGGGACGAGGCATAGGCAAGGACAAAACATTTACGACAGCACCGTAACCGACACTTAAACAAGTACTAGGGTCACGTCCTTCGTATCTAAATTGTACGTAGCGTACAAACTGTTCCTTCACATCTCAGCTTTCCCGCCCTACGTTCACGTACACACGCGTACCACTCATGATGTTCACTCGTGTGATCGTGGAATGTCGGTGCCCTGTCGCTACGATGCCCCCGTGGCTGCAGCACCAACTCTGACTCCGTCGATGGGCTGCGCGGGCGTCGTCCTGGACGTATGAGCTTAACATTTGATGCAATGGACGCATTCGTACTGTTAGCAGCTGAGCTATGAGCCGCTTGTGGACTAGCAGCATTTTCTTGCAGCCGGAGCTTCAGTTCGAGAATCTCTTGCTCCTGTTTGAGCAGCTTTTGTTGCTGTGCCGCTTTTTCGTGTGCTGCCTCACGCTTTTGTTCGATCAACTGCAATTTTAAGGCCATTTCCTCCTTGACTGCATTCCGCTCCTCTGCTCGTTCATCGCGCAGCCTTACACGTTCTTGCTGTACCCATGCTCTCAGCTCAGCATCCTTCAAGCCTAGTTCTCTGCCTATGCTGACCAAGTTGTTTGAGTTCATGTCTCACCCTGGTGTCTGAGCGTTGGCTTTAAATGTTGAGAGCCAATCCTGTCACAGTGACCGACATATGTCACCGACTCATAAACGAGTACTAGGGTCAAGTACGTCATTTTGTATTTTTGACACTGGTCAGTGACCTTTACCTCTAACAAGTCTAGGGTCGCATCCTTCATGTTTAAACTGTTTGGCGTATAAACTCTTCCTTCACATCTCAGCTTTTCCACCCTACGTTCAGGTACGCACGCGCACCACTCACGATCTTCACTCATGTGATCGTGTGACGCTACGATGAGGTGTCACTACGATGCTGCCGTGGCTGCAGCGCCAACTCCAACTCCGTCGATGGGTCGCGCAGGCATCCTCCTGAACATAAGGCAAGACCACGTGGGCGGCGGCGACCCACAGACCAATTAGTCGCCAGTTCGCTCCATGGCCTAACCTGTGGCCACGAGCACAGACTCCGCTAGTAGCTGCCTGAGCAGTGGGGGAGCCGCAATGGACTGGTAGCCGTGCCGGTCGCTCCCCGAGAACAGGACCGCACTAGAGAACAGTCAGAAACTGCAACAGACTGGCAGCCATCGCTCCTCGAGAACAGCTAGAACGTCTTGGCTGCAAGCTTGCTGGCCTGTCTCGCACTTCACGAGCCTAGCGCCTTCCACGAGCGGCGCCACCGCACACAACACACACCTCTTCCTCTCCTTCTAAGTTCGATACCTTTTGGAGCCGCCACTCGTTACATACAGGAAGTATTATTAAATGATAGATGGCCAGCACTCGTCCAGTCAAGGCTGTGTGGAGCACACAGGGTTCAGTCTATCAGGGCAGCTTTGGACACGGCCCCACAACAATGTCTTCACGTCTTCTTCATTGCTCATGACATTACCCCCGGCCGGTGAAGCACCATCCCTGTGCTGGTAATGATCAAAAGGGCGTGTCACTGTTTGAGGCAGGAAACATGCACTACGTCACTTCACAGTGTGGCTGCCGATGATGTGGGTGTCACTGGAGCTATCTCATAGGTGACAGGGGTGGTCTCAAGACACAGGATGTGGTAAGGGCTGACATATCGTGACATTAACTTTTCACAGAGGCTGACATGATGAGAAGGGAGCCAGAGAAAGACAAAAGAGCCAGGTGGAAAATAGACCATTGTAAATTGACTTTTGTGTCGTCTGGGATGACTAGAGACGAGCACAGGCTACTGTGTGCGTGACGGGCACCTGCGTAATGGCATCATGAGCATAGGAAGTCATGAGCAAGGACGTTAGGTCAGAAGGAAGTAAGACATCAAAGGGCAGTAATGGATCGTGTCTGAAGAGAAGATAGAAGGGTGAGTAGCCGGCAGTTCCGTGACGTGACGAACTGTTGGCAAAGGTGACGAACAGAGGGGCTATGCCTCTATCATGGTGGTCGTCAGAAACGTAAGTGGAAAGCATGGCAGTCAGCGTACGGTTGAGGCCTTTGGTGAATGCGTTGGTCGGGGGGTGACAGGAGGTCGGGAAGCTGTGATGAGTAGTGCATGATCAAAGTAGATCATTCACCACACGAGACAGGAAGCAGCGGCCCCGATCTGTCAGTAGCTGATGTGTAGCTCCATGCTGGAGGATGACGTCATACACTAGGAAATTGGCTACATCTGTTGCACAGCTGGTTGGCAAGGCTCTAGCAATTGCATATCGCATGGAGTTAACCATAGTGCAGTCCTTCCACATAAGTATGTTGAAGGCATTGTCAGCTATGCCTTTCAACACACGGCCAACCTTGTCCGCTTCTGGCATGTCCTTGTCACTTTTGTGGCACAGGGCCATCACGTCTTGTATGTATGCAACGTACGACTTGGTGGACATTTGAGCTTTCAAGGCAGACTCGTTCCTGGCTGCCATTTGTTGGCCGACTGATCTGCCGAGCAACTCGCACATCATCTCCTTGCTACATCCCAAGTGGTTAATTCTTCATGCATATTAAACCACACGCATGCTGTGCTCCGTAGGTAGAAAATGATGCTGGCGAGCATTAGGGTCTCATCCCACCTGTGTTGCTTGCTGATGCACTTGTACAGTAGGTTTCAATCTGCAGCATCATTGTTGTCGGTACCGCGAAATGTGTTGAGGTTGAGGGGATGCGAAACGACCACAGTTGTCGAAGCCGCTGTCGCAGGCTGTGGGGATGGCGCACCGTCTTCGGACATTGAGGCGGGAGAAATGAGTCCGCTACGAAGCTCCAGGGCCAGTTGGAATAGAGCTTCCAACCTCCACTGTAAAGGAAGTATTACTAAATGGTGGATGGCTAGAACTCATCCAGTCAAGACTGCGTGGAGCATACAGGGTTCACTCTATCACAGGCACCTTTAGACACAGCCCCACAACATCTTTGGCTTTTTTATTGCTTACGACAACATGTTTTGAGAGATCAGTGTCAGTGAAGCTGGCTTTAAAGCACATCATAAGTGTTAGAAAGTAAACATTCAAAGACACTGTGAAGCGTTGAATGGTTTGTCAGTCATGTCTAACTTATTGTTTTGTCATATGCAGTGGCGTGATCATTGGATCCAGTCAGTATACTTTCCACCCGAGGAAATCAAAGTGGTGCATTGGGAGACATTTTCTTTGGTTGTAAGAAGGCTACGCTGCAACATATGTGTTTCTCTATCAAAGAGGTAAGTTTAGTCTCTGTTTCCCTAGCATTACTTTTATGTTTTTGTGTACTACTCTATAGGTGCATGAAGTTTTTTTAAAATTTATAATTTATTATTTATTTTTTGCAAGGAAAGAGACCCATTAGATTATATAATATATTGCAATATCAAAATTGTCTTTGATATACAGTGGAACCCCACGATAACAAAATCCCGCAACAACGGAAGATCTCGCAGTCCCCCGCAAAAGCCCATAGGATTCAATGCGTTTCATGTCTCTTGATAATGAAACGTCGTGAAACTGCAGTCCCGCAGTAACAAAATTGGTTGTTGGCTAATCATATTGGTGTCATAGCCAACTCGCGGGGAGCAACTGAAGTGAAACAGCACAGCTCAGCAACGGGATTCGGTTGCTCCGACTCACACTTGCTGGGTAGCGGAACTAGTTGCACAGCCGGTTGCATACCCGCCCGTTCCGACACGCACTCCGTGGTTGACGAAGCTTGTTGCACAGGCGGTAAGCCTGGCGGCGGTGAAGAAGTCTGTCACGCAGGCGGCAGTCCAGGAGGCACACTAAATGGGGCAAAGTTCAGCCACAGGTGTTCTTGATGGCACCGCCAACACCTACCATCTGACAAAACGACATCAGCGATGTTATCGGTGGCTCTGTCAGCTGCTCTTGCTGGCATCCAGGTTAGCCCCGAACGGAAATTCCATGCGTAGATGTAGTCTCCGGGTCTTGCGGGCGGCGTGGTTTGAACTCCACCATCATGGACAATTTTCTGCTTGAGCTGCTTCAGCAAAACATTAGCTGTCATGTCTGGATGCACCAACGTTAGAGTAGTCTTTAACTTACGACCCATGATCCAGGGGAGACACAGCTGCTCATATTGCACAGTTTCGATACAGTTCTGTTTTCCTGTTCTGAGCTGCTCCAAAAGCAGGAAAATTGATCCAAACTGCTCTAAAACAGCCTAGAAAGCAAGTATTTTGGTGCTCATGTCAGTTTTAATGGGTTTTTGGAAAAAAGTGGAGGTCGTGTAATGTGCGATGTGTGATTGATGCTCATGTCATGAGTAAAGGGGCCCACAGCACGTGCCACAGGGTGAAGAACGAGACATGGCGTGCGAAGTAATGGAGAGGCACCAGAATGCAGGTGCCCGTGACACGTTGGTGTTCGTGGTTGGTTGACGGCGGGCTTCGTGGCATGCGACCCGTGCCGCGATCAGAAGTGGAAAAGTGCTGAGCTGGCAATTGTCTGGGTGGCAACCGCCGAGGAAGGACGCATCGGCAGCTACGCTCTGTCGACGGGACGAGGTGTTCGGTTCGGGAGCCGGGATGCTGCCACTCCTTGGCGTCGATTACGTTCGGGCGAGGCTCCTTGGATGTTCTGCAGCCGCCGGTTCCGGACGCATCGTCAACAATCTCTCTTGAAGGGTCGGCCAGCAGCAATTCACCACACATGAAATTGAGGTAATTTCCACGATTAGTTGCCACCACGGTATTGCAGTGTTACAATAGAGGGCAATGCACTTGTGGTAAACAGCGACAACGATGACGAAGGTCATCGTTGAGCGGCGCATTGTGGGAAAAAAGAGAGCACGTGGCGGCGGCGGCGAAAGAAGAAGGAGGAAGGCACGAGGAGGTCAGCGGCCACGAAACGCAGAAGAAGATTGCGTTTGAAGAGCCGATGTTTCAAGAGGGCTACCTGGGCCGAAGCGCTGGGCAGCCTCCTGACCGCTCTTATGAACGTCGTTGACCAGTGCGGCTGCTGCCCGACCGCGCCCGGCGACCAGAGTGGCCTCTACCTGCTGGCTTCCTGTTCCGTCGCGTACCTGTGCTGGGCCGAAGCGACTTCGTGTTGTTCCGGAGCACCCGAGCCACCGCTACCCTCCGAGCTCTACAACAACTCCATCCCGCCGCGTCCCTCAAATCACCCCATCGACAACTCATGCTACCGGCATCGAGGGAGATGTGAGCTTGTTCGCATGCACGTGTGTCACGAGTTTGTGTGTGAGGATCTCGGGAGCGCTTGCTCCGATGGATTGAGAGAGCGTGACGGAGACGAGAGGCGTTAACAAAAAACATAAGACGTTACTTTATAAACAGGAACACAAAGACATGAAATAGATGAACAAACATCACTCACTACGCACACCAAAAAAGAACCAGGGAAAAACAAAGTTAACAACCTATCATAGCCTACAAACCCTCCGCGTTGGGCGCAGTTCCAACGGGAGTCTCTCAACACTGTGTCCGCGGCCGTTGCTCACGCTGAAGTAGGATACGCTTACATTGAATTCGTTGCGGTGCGATTCGAAGTCGGTGATCTCTCGGTGGGTCGTGTCCCGTCGCTGTCGTCGACAGACGCTGCTGGTGATGGCCGCCGCTCACGCAAGGTCCGTCCTCGTCCGCCGCCTTGCTTCGCCTGTGATGTGGCGAGTCACCGCTTAGGCCTAGCCCAGCCTAGGCCTTCTCATATATGATGTCTGGTCTCCAACCAAGACCGGCCCTCTGCAGCGATTCTTCTGCCGGTCGTCCCGTTCTGCCGGCGAAGGTGGAGCGCTGCGGGTACGCCGGGAACTGCTGAAGTTCGGCCGCTGCCACTCCGAAGTCCGTGCTCGATCGTCAGCCAGATCGACGGCACCCCGGAGCCCGACGCCCTCGTCTCCTCGTCACCAGACCGTAGCTGGCCAGACACCCTTCGTCGACCGGTGCCGCGCAGAGAATGCCAGCTCAGCCTTCTCGACCACCGATCTCTCCTCGGGTCGCGTGCCGCGATCCCGCTGACATCCAATTATGAACACCGACGTGTCCACTGCGCGTGCTTTCCCGCGCCACTTCGCCGATCTCTCCATTTCGTCTGCTAGCCTTGTGTTTGTGGGCCCCTCTTACTCATGACATTGGCCCCCCTTTTAAGAGTTTTTTTCCTAAAAAACTGCTTCCTCCTCCTCCTCTCCTTAATTCCCCGGAACTTGCCAAATCTTCTTGCTTTTTCGTAAATAAACTTCGGATGACTTCAATTTGGAGCTCACCGTAGCACTGGTCACCACCACACTCTTCACGCATACACTGACACACCTTCATACACCTTTTGGTCTGCTCGTCACCACACACAACACTAACAGTAATCACTCCACACAATGTTCACACGCACAAAAGGTAATGTTTGTTCAGTCCGAGTTTGTGTCCACTGAACAGCGCACTACGATACACTGCATCAATACACTAAATCAGTATTTCACAATATCAGCACACTGTAACACTATGTCACTATCACTGCCCTATACCCTATCACTATCATACAGTATATCAATACACAAGGCCCCTACCAACACACAACTATACATGCGGTACACTCCACCACGGAAGCACACTTTGCTCTCCAGACATACCACACAGCAATCCCTAGCTAAGAACACAAATATAATTTTTTTCCTCTCTCTCTATCGTTCCTTTTCATGCGGATTTCGTCCTCACTACCTTGCCCTTTTGCTCTTTATCTTTCTCATTGCTCTATCCGCTTTTGCTTTCCTTTCTTTCTCCACTACCCCTATCAATTCGCTTGGCAATCACCACGTTCTCTTTCCTTTCCCTTTAGCTGGTTAAATATACTATCTGCTCTCATTTCTCTATCTATGTCCATCCAAATGTCTCCACATTATTTTCCTTTTGAAAACCTATATTTCATAAGACCTCGTGCTTCCCCTTTCTTTTCCCTTACTCCTATGTCACTTTTTGCCGTTGATCCTTTCTCTTTAAACTATGACCTGCTCTATTGTGCACTTTGTCCAGCTCCACTATCGTACTTGTATCTCTTCTGACTTTCCAGTCCATCTTCCTTCCTGTCTAACTACTTGATTGTATTGCTGAATTTCTTTTCCGTGAAAGGCCATCCTGTTTATAAACCAATAATCTCTTTTCTTCAATGGCCACAAAAAGAATCTTTCTGCCTTAGGTCTGATCCTCCTCTCATTCGGCATCTTGCGCAACTCTCTCGTGCGCCTCCTTGCTGCTGCGCGTTCCTTCCAATGCTCGCTACGACCGCCGCGTTCCTTGAGACTGCCAAATTTTTTCCAACGTTTTTTCCTTGCTCTACACTTCGCACGTCTCTTCTGAACTTCTCTCGTGCGTCCCGACCTTGGCGCACATCTTTCTAAACGTTCGGTGCAGCCCCTGCGTTTGCCCTCTTTCACTGTCAAACGCTCCTTCAAAACGCACTCTCTCGCGCGCCCCCCTCCTGCACGCGCTCGCGAACCCCTTGTGTGGGTGCTGCGTTCGTGCTCTTTCAGCCTGACGCGCCCCTTCCATACTCTCTCCCACTGTCGCGATCGCAGTCCCCTGCGCTTTCGCATCATAATGCTCACTGAATGCTTGCTGCGAACGACTTTTCTACGGCGTCTACGTGCTCGACTCTCATTAGCCTTGCCGCGTCCGCTCACTTTCTTCCCCTTCCTTTGAACTCTCGTTCTTGGACGCGCCTTAGTGTCAAGTCCTTCGTTGGCAGCGTCCGCGTCTGCCTTTTCCTCAAGTTTGACTTCCTCACTCCCACTTGTACCGCTACGATCGCGGACTTCACCTCCACTGTGCTCGCTCTCGAGCACGGCACCATTTTCGCACGGATCATGACTCGATGTCACGTCCTTCCCTGTGGCGCACACATCGGAACAAACCCCGTAAAAACTCCATTTGCAGCTACCTGCAATACGCCCTCCGTCAAGTATGTGTTTGCAGCGACCTGCAATGCACTCTACGTTGTCCTCCTGCACCAGCAGTGGGTGCGCTTTCTCCTCCGCTGCGCTCAACAGCTCTTGGGCGCCTACGCCCGCATCATCAATAAACTCTTGGGCGCCTACGCCCGCATCCTCAAACTCTTGGGCGCCTACGCCCGCATCCTCAACCTCCGACTCGAGCTCCTCTAGACTTGCGGTAACCGCGCCGCACTCCTCCGACTCCACCGAGACGATCTCCTGACTCGCCTGAATTTCCGGAATTTCGATAACTTCCGCCTCATGTTCACCGATTTCGACTGATTGCACTACTGGCAAATTTACACATGATGTCTCCTCCCTTTTCCGGTACATCAGCTTCCCTTCGGCCTCAGCTATCTGTTGTTTTAGTAGAGCTACCATTGCTTCATGCTCTCGCTCCCGTTCTTTTTGGGCATCTTCAAATAACCTCAGCACCTCCTTTCCTGACGGGTTTCTACTCTTAGCTATCGCCGCCAAACGCTCCCAATCCATTTTCGCAACCCCCAACGATCATTCGTGACTGGGCCTGGAGATGTTAATCCTGGCAGGCTCGCCAATTATTTGTCACGAGTTTGTGTGTGAGGATCTCGGGAGCGCTTGCTCCGATGGATTGAGAGAGCGTGACGGAGACGAGAGGCGTTAACAAAAAACATAAGACGTTACTTTATAAACAGGAACACAAAGACATGAAATAGATGAACAAACATCACTCACTACGCACACCAAAAAAGAACCAGGGAAAAACAAAGTTAACAACCTATCATAGCCTACAAACCCTCCGCGTTGGGCGCAGTTCCAACGGGAGTCTCTCAACACTGTGTCCGCGGCCGTTGCTCACGCTGAAGTAGGATACGCTTACATTGAATTCGTTGCGGTGCGGTTCGAAGTCGGTGATCTCTCGGTGGGTCGTGTCCCGTCGCTGTCGTCGACAGACGCTGCTGGTGATGGCCGCCGCTCACGCAAGGTCCGTCCTCGTCCGCCGCCTTGCTTCGCCTGTGATGTAGCGGGTCACCGCTTAGGCCTAGCCCAGCCTAGGCCTCCTCATATATGATGTCCGGTCTCCAACCAAGACCGGCCCTCTGCAGCGATTCTTCTGCCGGTCGTCCCGTTCTGCCGGCGAAGGTGGAGCGCTGCGGGTATGCCGGGAACTGCTGAAGTTCGGCCGCTGCCACTCTGAAGTCCGTGCTCGATCGTCAGCCAGATCGACGGCACCCCGGAGCCCGACGCCCTCGTCTCCTCGTCACCAGACCGTAGCTGGCCAGACACCCTTCGTCGACCGGTGCCGCGCAGAGAATGCCACCTCAGCCTTCTCGATCACCGATCTCTCCTCGGGTCGCGTGCCGCGAGCCCGCTTACATCCAATTATGAACACCTACGTGTCTGCGGCGCGTGCATTCCCGCGCCACTTCGCCGATCTCTCCGTTTCGTCTGCTAGCCTGTGTTTGTGGGGCCCCCTTACTCATGACAACGTGACTTTGCACCTAAAAACTATGCGTGCTTAGAACACGACTTAACGTGTAGCCCGCGAGCCTTACTGTTTGTTCATTTGTACGTGTTCTTTGAGAGTGCCTATTTAATAGTCGAGTCCACTTATAACAATATTGAGGTGCCATGAAAATATCATTGTTATAACCGATTATTGTTATAAGCGGGTTATGCCGAAAATAACAAAGAAAACGTGACAAACAAGAGCATTTAATGAGGGGGAACATGATAACAAGAGCACTTAATGAGGGGGAAGTTGCTTACACTTTTCACTTTTTGGCAGGTAGAAAACCGTAAGCAGTCAGCTTCGACTGCTTACTGGCCATCTTATTGACATCTTTTTGCAAAGCATCCAACTGCTGCGCGTGGCCGAGCGGAAGGTTTTTAGCAAACACAAAATCGCGCAGGGAGTCGATCATTTGCAACGCTTCCTGATGCGACACAACCTGCATGGTTTCCGGTTCCTCCTCGTCGCGTCACTGCTGTCGTCTTCCGCGACCGCAGCGACGATCGCCTCGTCGGTGAGGTCCTCATTTGTTGCTACTGCGTCGTCGGCGTGCAAAAACTCCTCGACGCATCTCCATCACCACCGTTCACCGACGACCAAAGTTCGGTCATTTCTGCGTCGGCGTCGCGGCCTTCCACTTCCGCCTCACTGGAATCCCCAGCAAAGCCCGCCTTATACAGAAGCAATTCGCGATGGTGGAGGAGCCGACTGCCCATGCCGCAGAAATGAACTGCACAGCCATCAGGAGCGAAACCTTGAAGTTCGGCGCAGGTCGGCGTTCACGTATGGAGATGTCCAGGTTCAGCGCCAGCCTGCTCAAAACACGACGCCGATACAGCGCCTTGAAGCAAGCAATCACTCCTGCGTCCATGGGTTGCAAGCCCGCAGTGGTGTTGGGAGGGAGGAAAAAAATCTCCACGTTCGACAGCTTCTGGGTGGTATGATGGGCAGTGCAGTTGTCGAGCACCAGCGCCACTTTCGTGCCTTCGCGCTGCATCCTCTCGTCGAACTCGACCAGCCACTCACGGAAAAGTTCGCGCGTCATCCACGCTTTCTTGTTGTGGCGGTAGCGAACAGGTATCCTCGTGGCACCACGAAAACAGCGAGGATTCCTCGACTTGCCTATCACAGAGGCGGGACACTTGTCGCTGCCGCCCATGTTAGCACAGAAAAAAACTGTCACTCGCACTTTGCTCTGTTTGCCGCCCTTACAGGCATCGCCTTTGAGCGCGTGTGTCTTAGAGGGTAGCATCTGAAAAAACAGCCCAGTTTCGTCACCATTGTACAGGTCTCGGTCCGCGTAGGGTTCACGGATGCAGGGCAGTGCTTCCTCCAACCACTTCTGCCTAGCATTTACATCCAGCGAGCCTGCCTCTCCTTAAAACGCTGAAGCCAGCCACCCCCAGGCTGGAAATCAGTGTTGCGAAGGAGGTACGCGAACCTTTTCGCCTTCTCCGCCAAAATGGGACCACTGACTGGCAAATTCATAGCGCGAGCGCTAAGGCACCACTGGTACAGTGCATCTTCCACGTCTTTGTAGGCCCCGTGCCTAACCCTTTTCTGGCCGTCATCCGTTGCGTGGCTAGCACTGGCATGGCTGTCACTTTCGGCTTGCTTGAGTGCATTGCGAATGATGCAGGATACTGTCGGCTGCGGCAGGCCGTACTTGCGCACCAAGCTGCTCACTTTCTCGCCAGCGTTGTGCTCTCTCACAATGTTACGCTTATCCTCTTCACTGGGGTGTCGCTTTCTGGAGGACGGTCTGCCATCGTTGCGCGCGCAACGATGTCCGCGCGTGCGGGGACAGGAGGATCGAGGCGACAGTGACCACAGAACAGTGACAACAGGCAAGGAAAACGACGCTGGTAAGCACCAGACTCTGAACACGTGCAAACGGCGGAGCTGGAGACGTGGCCAAATTAGCGAAGAATAGGGGAGGTTGGCACAATGCACACAGTGCTGCTGCTGCGGCGGCACCCTGGTGCTTTTTCTACTAGAGTTACTGTATATGCTCCCGTAGGGAGCATATACAGTAACTCTATTTTGTACAGGCGGCGCACCCTCCTCCGCCTCGCCGCGGCAGGCGAAAGCAGCGGTGGCATGCGATAATGCATTAACCGATATTGCATCATGACAGCATTGTTATAAGTGGTTTATTTTGCATAGGATACAATGAAAAGCTGACGGTGCCACGGCTGTCCATTGTTATATCCGATATATTGTTAAAACCGGTATTGTTATAAGTGAACTCGACTGTATGTGTGTTTACCTGCCATACCGTTTACGGCTCCATCATTCACCACACCGCATTACAACAAACGTGACGGTGCGCAATTCACACGCACTCTCCACGGCGCTGCTGAAAAGCTCAGATGAGCTTCTTCGTAATGTTGTGATGCAAAATAATCTTGACAAAATCCAAAGTGACCAGAGTCTCCTGACAAAAAAACGCTGATTAACCTACAAGAAGGGCTAAGGATCCTTCGGAAGCTAAATAAGAAAAATGTGCAAAAAAAGTCAGAGGAGTACTTCGTGAAATCTTGTGAGTGGTCTCAACTAAAAGACTATTGTGTGTCGACAATTTTGGTGCAGCGACAATTTTTTCAAAATTTGAGATATCTACTGACCCCTAGTTGTGAAAAAGATACTTGACTGCCTGGGCTGCTCCAAATTTGACTTTTTGAGCTCTTAAGACATCGTAATAATTGTTGTGAGCTGCTCCAAGTCAAGGTTTTCCTGCTCCAAAATGAACATTTTGCTGCTCCAAAAACTGCTCCCAAGTCTGTTTCTGCTTTCTCACCCCTGATGATCAGCTCCACTGGTGAGCACCCGGTAGTTTCGTGGGGAGTAATCCTGTAATAGAAAAGAATACGAGCAAGTTGGCATGTAAAACTCCCTTCAGTCGATTTCTTTAGCTTTGACTTGGTGCGCTGAACTGCCCATTCTGCAGCCCCATTTGACGCTGGATGGTATGTAGGTGTCTACTGGTTTGATGCCATTTCGATGCAGGAAGCTTCTGAATACCTCACTCACGAACGCTGGTCCGTTGTCGGACACCACTACATCTGGCAATCTGTGAGTGGCAAACATAACCCTCTGGCATGAGATAGTTGCCCCTGCCATTGGTGTAGATATAGGCACGGCCTCTATCCACTTTGAAAATGCACCGATAATGACCAGCAAGTAGCGGTTCTTCAAAGGTCCAGTGAAGTCGGTATGAAGGCGAGACCATGGTCTGTCCGGAAACGGCAATGGCATCATCACTACTGGCTGCGCAACCCTCTGGTGTTCTTGGCAAACCTGACACTGGCGAACTGCAGCAGTAATGTCCTCATTCAACGAGGACCACCAGACGTGACTTCTGGCGATAGCCTTCATCTTGGTCATTCCAGGGTACCCCTCATGAAGGAGTCACAATGATTCTTGCTGCAATGCACTTGGGATGATCACCCGTGATCCGAGAAGTATACAGTCTTCTTGTAAACGCATCTGAAGTTTTCAATCTGCGTAGAACCTGAACTCTGGATTATGTAGTTCAGCTCCAGACCATAAGGCATCTCGTAGCTTCGCTAAGGTTGAGTCCGTGGATGTAGCTTCTGTGACTACAGTCGACCCCAGTACCCGAGGATAAGCAGCCTCCAGCATGAAAACTTCTGCTGGCCTCTCCACAGGTTGAGCGTACACTGGTAGTGGTAGGTGACTCAAACCATCCGCGTTGGGAATGCTTGCTCCCGGCCAGTACATGAGCTTGTAGTTATATGCTCCAAGCATCAGCGCCCAACATGAACACATCTCAGGCACGCGCTTGTTTGGAGCGAGCAAGCCCAGTAATGGTTTATGGTTTATGGTTACCTCAAACTCGCGTCCCCATAGGTATTGTCGGAACTTGGTTACGCCAAACATGAGCACGAGAGCCTCCTTGTCAAGATGACTGTAGTTCCGCTCAGCTGGTGCGAGACTTCGTGATGCAAATGCGACTGGTCAATCAGCCTCCGAGTCTTCCCTATGGGCCAGAACAGTGCCAACGCCGTACGGTGACACATCGCATACGAGAACCACGGGTTTCTTGGGGTCACAATGCACCAGCACTGCTGCTGAAACAAGTAGTAGCTCCTTGCTCCTTTGAAAAGCACATTCGTGATTCTCACGCCACTCCCAAGGCACCTTGGCCACAAGCAGCTCGTTCAAGGGGTGCAACACACTAGACAACCCCGGCAGAAACCTGCGGTAGAAGTTGACTAGGCCTAGGTAACTCTGTAATGCCTTGACATGTTTGGGTCTAGAGGTCTTCAGCACAGCCTCTACCTTTTCAGGGTTGGGTTGAAACCCCGCAGCCGTGACAATGTGACCCAGGTATTGAACTTGCCATTCCAGGAAGGGACACTTATCAAGCTTCAATTTAAGCCCAGCTTGCTTCAGTCGGCTTAGGACTAGGCCCAGGTTTGTTAGATGGTCCTGGTCATAGGTCCAGTCACATGAACGTCGTCGAAATACACGTGTCTGAGCCCTTGTAGCAGGTTTTCCATCTCCCACTGGAAAATTGAAGGAGCAGATGTGACGCCAAAAGGCAAACACGTGTATTGGTACAGTCCTTTTGGTGTGTTGTCACCAGCTTGCGGGACGCCTCGTCCACTTGAACTTGCAAATACGCATCCTTCAAGTCCAACTTACTAAACTTCTCGCCACCGCTAAGACGGCTAAACAGGTCTCCAACGCGTGGTATCGGGTACTTTTCAGGCACTGTCACGGGATTGACAGTGGCCTTGAAGTCGCCACATATCCGAATCTGGCCACTTCGCTTCAATATAGGCACGATAGGCACAGCCGATTCCGAAGTCTTAACTGGACACAGCACTCCAACTCGTTCCTTGCATATCAGTTCCTCATTGACGTGGTCGATCATTGCGAACAGAACAGGACGAGCCTTGAAGAACCTCGGCTTAACATTGTCTTCCATTGTTATTTTCGCAGACACTCCCTTGAAAGTTCTCTAGGCGTCGTCGAAAACACTCGCATACTCAGCGATGAGTCCCTGAACCGACGTGATAGCCTTAACGTCCATCACATTGCGCAGTTCACTTCCGAGGCCTTTCATCCAGCGACGTCCCATCAGGGACGGGCAGTGTCCTGGGACGATGTACAACACGTCCTGGCACTCATGGTTTCCTAGTCGTACAGTGGCAGGCAGGCTGCCTTGTGTGTTGAGTTCCATAATGACTGAGGTTCCATTCATGGACACCTCAACCCAGTACGGGCTACCATCGTGAGCCGGTGCGCGCACTTGTCACATTTCATAGACTTGCAGTGCTGGTGTCTCAGAGCGGCTTTCTTCGTCGTCCGCGGTATGGATTGACTGATGCTTCCGGGACAAAAACGCTGAACCGCTTGCTCTTCTAACTGTAACTGCCTTTCCCTTGCATACTCGCGCCAGGTGCCCTTTGCTTCGACACTTGTGACAGACGCTACTGGCATGTCGACAGTGCGTTGCCAGATGCTCGCCTCCGCAGCGGAAACATGAAACAGGTTTATGCTTCTGCTCTCCTGTATCACGTGACACGGCATTCGTCGGCGCAACAGTCATTGACATGGCCGTTGACAGCACGCGAGGATCTTTATTCGCTGCTTCCATTGCGATAACTGTCTTCTTTGCGGTATCAAGGGTCAAATCTGGTGACTCGAACAGTCGTCGCTGCATTGCCTCGTCGTTGATCCCTGCAACATTGCGGTCACGAAGCATTCTTTCTTGGAACGTGCCGAAAGCACAATCTTCCGCAAGTTTGTTCAGGCTAGCGAAAATATCCCCAGCCATTCCACCAGAATGACGTATTCTTGAATTAAACTTGAACGTTGCAACCACTTCTGAAGATCTCGGCGAAAAATGCTTCTTCAGTTCATCAAGGATCGTTGACAGGCTTGTTTTTGACGGCTTCAAAGGTGACAGCAGGTTCCGCAGTAATGAATACATGGCAGGTCCCAAACAGGTGAGAAGTACTGCTCACTTTTTTTTCATCTTCGACGTCGTTGGCTATGAAAAAGTGTTCTACCCGTTCTTGATAACTCATCCCAGCTGGTTGTTCCCATGTCGAATGGCTCAAGCTTGCTGACTCCAGCCATTATCAACTGATATACAGTAGAGAACACAGCCTCAACAGGGGAATTTCCAGGCAGCACCAGCAGATTACACTTTCATCCTCGTCGCCACTGTCATAGCTAACTTGCGGGAAGCAGCCGAAGCAAAACAGCACGCTTGATACTGTGGAAAAACACTGCCTTTTATTTCCTACGCACTCATCTTTATAGCAACCTAGTGATGACGTAACATGCTGCTTATGCAATCTGTTAGTGATACAACATCAACACATCAGCCCGTGTTCAGGTGGCTATTATGTTACAATTGGCTCTGTTGCTTATCGCCTTATCACCATTGTTTAATGTCATTACTGACATTAAGCACGTTGTGAATGGAAATTATTTGCGGCTTTCATTAATCACTGCAAACCACCATGGTGTAGAACTAAGTTACGTGCACTTAAGTGTGGCTGGGCATGCCTTGTGGTGGCAAGTTGCAAAGTGCACATTGTTACGGTGTTCCCTTTACTGTGCAGTGAATGGTGACATGGTGCTTTTGTGTTGTCACTAGTTTGCATTACGATGATCACATCACACAGACTGTCGTAGTAGACTTGCCAGTGATAAGCTGTACTGGTATGTTCGTGGGCTGCCATCATCATGTACGCCTCCACACAGCTTGACATCTGGTATTGCTGCATTCTTGCCGTAATCAGAGCCTCTCCCGGCCACACCACGGGTTGTGGAGCACAGTCACATTTACACAAATCAATAGCCTGTACCTTTGCTCCAAAAGCTGCCCCCACGCTCAAACAAAGTACGAAACAGAAGCCGCGTTGGCTGTGTTGGTAGGAACTTTCCATCAGATTGGTTAGGTGCAGTGTCGTTGCCATCACACAGTGGTAAGTGGTAACGGAGGACATTCGCAGCGTCTGCTATGCACGCTTGAATTTCTGCACATCGTATCTGTCCTCAATTAAGTTCATATGGTGATGCGTCCCTGTTGTCCTCAAGCTCTCATCATAGTAAAGTCAACCCTCCAAAGATAGCTGTGTCATGTCTTTGTGTGCCCAAGGCCTCTGACCGTGAGCAATGCAAAACACTGTTGCGAAAGTGAGAGAGCCTACATACTGCAGGCCGCAAATGGAAAATACCCGGACCTTGAAAGTAAGCCCGTAGCCTCCTAATAATGCCTTAATGTGCCTTTTTACCGTGAGCACATGTTAGATTCAGGGAAATACGGTAACCCTCGTGGGATAAACGCAATCGCTACAGCGGGCATACTATGTGGCAAACGATTAGTGCCACTTCATGCATGAAGACTAAATCGTGAACGTGTGCCAACTACGATTTACTAAACATGCTGTCGACAATGAAACTTTTGACTCGTCTTGAGCAAGGCTCACTAAAACAGGCTACTATAATATTTCCAATCATGCTTCGCTTTTTAGTAGTTTTAGTCTTGCACTACCTTGTTTCACAGCGAAATTCTCGCGACAGCAAATTTTTTCATTTTCCCCACAGATGTCATTTTTGCAGGGTTGAACTGTGCCTCTTGTGAGTCATAAAAGGAGCCCTGCAACAGTTTTTGATCCAAAAAATGTTGCTGATCTGTTGTCAACAACAGATTGTCCAACTACAAAAAAGGCAGTTTGTGTGATGTTAAAACAACAGGAACCATGTCAAAGGCCTGCATACAGCCTCGGAATGCACCATCCCTTTGTTCATTTTGGTCGGGACAGAGATGAGGTCATGACAATTATAGGAGCTGCTTAGTGCCTAATCGATCAAGTGTTGGGTCACACAAATGGTAGAAACAATTCATGACTTCTTAACTGCTTTAAATAACAGAAAAGAGATAGACGCTATATGTTTAGATTTATCCAAGTCTTTTGACCAGGTCATGCATACAAAATTAATAAATAAGCTAGTGGACATGAATATAAATTATGAAGCTGTCACATGGATCGGCTCATACCTTACAGGTCGGACACAATGCGTCGAAATAAACGGTGGAAAATCTAATCTGTTAAAGTTAACCTCAGGCGTACCACAGGGATCCGGCTTAGGACCTCTTCTTTTCTTGGTCTCTATAAACGACATTGCTCATGATATAGGCGACGACATAATGGTGCGGTTATTCGCAGATGATTGCCTAATGTACCGTAAAATTAATAGCCATAATAATCAGGCGTCACTCAAGCAAGCTCTTATTACAGTGGAAAATTGGGCCGCTAAATGGGACATGAAAATTAATTAATCCAAATCAGTCACTCAGATTTTCCAACCGAAAAAAAACACATTACGAAATGAATTCCGCCACTCTTACTGAAGCTGACTTTATAAATACTTAGGCCTAACAATATCAAAAGACTTAAGTTGGAAACCACACATAAACCAGCCTTGTGCAGCCGCAGGAAGAAAGTTATGGTTTCTTTGCCATAAACTAAAGCTAGCAACACCATCCGTCAAGCTACTTGCGTATTTGACTTACGTCAGACCAACATTAGAATATGCCAGCGCGGTGTGGGACCCGCTCCAATCGGGGTTGATGAATAGTGTTGAAAGGATTCAAAGAAAAGCCGCAAGGTTTATTTTATCTCAGTACTCTCGAGATGACTCCATTTCCGAAATGCTTCGGTTGCCTGAATTGCCAACGCTGGCTCAATGCTGGAAACTTGCCAGACTTAAATTTTTTTTCTTGTTATCAGAAGGCCATCTTAATATTGAAACCAGAACTTATCTTGTTCCGAGGCAACCCAGCAACATCAGATCAAGCAACCAATTTTTGTACATGATTCCAAAATCGTATCTTGATGTGTACGCATACTCCTTTTTTCCCTGAACGATAAAAGAGTGCCCCGCCACGGTGGTCTAGTGGCTAAGGTACTCGGCTGCTGATCCGAGGGTCGCGGGATCGAATCCCGGCTGCGGCGGCTGCATTTCGATGGAGGCGAAATGTTGAGGCCCGTGTGCTGTGCGATGTCAGTGCACGTTAAAGAACCCCAGGTGGTTGAAATTTCCGGAGCCCTCCACTACGGCGTCTCTCATAATCAGAACTGGTTTTGGGACGTAAAACCTCACAAAACAACAAACAACAACGATAAAAGAGTGGAACGATTTGCCAGTATCTGTACTGAGTTTAACGACCATTGGAAGTTTTGAAGAGCGCATTAAAAATCTATTATAAAATTGATTATTGCTAGTGTTGTATGTACACTCTCATGATGTTCAAAAGTTCGTGCTGTAGTTACTCATATTGCATATTATAGCACCATCAAAATGTCTGTATGTATGTTGTTTTTTCTTATTTTCTTCTACAGCTTCATATTTTATATTTGAAATGTGTATTCTTTGCTATTTTCACTATATTGTACTTTATTTTTGTCATTTGTTAATTCACTGTACCCACCCTGTTATGGCCATGGTGGCCAATAGTATTTGGAAATAAATAAATAAAACCTGTGCTTACTGACACTGTTCAGAGGTGCTAGACAGTGGCTGTTATAACAAGACTGTACAGAGATAAGTCTATACATCATATAGCCGTGTATACTACTCGACCAGTTGGACCATTAATGCCATGGCCTTATCTGACTCCCATAGCAATAGAACTCCATGTGTATGCATGTCACTTATTGTTGTGATTCAGCTGTGTTGTGATTCAGCAAGTGACAAGGTGTCTGAGACAGACCTGGTTGCATTCCATACATGAGCAGCTGCCGAGTGTGCAATATCACTGTTATCACTAGCCACTTATGGTGTCAGGAAAGGTGAAGGGCTGTATCATCTGTGTGCGATGTGTGGGTAGCCATGCCTGGAGTAGATTGTGTTAGCACTGACAGCACAGGTGCTACATGAGAAATCGGGGCTGGAAACTTTTGTACAGCACACCCCTCAGTCAGCACACCTATAAGCACACCTCTCAGTGTGATGTAAAATAGACCGATCTCACCGCGCTATCTGCACATGCGCGAGTTTCCGGAAACAGCGCTGCTGCCATCTTAGTTGTAGTTCTCAAAGCACAGCTGGTACAGCTGTGCTTGCTGCGTGCTATGTTTACTGATGTTTTTCACGAATCCTTGGCGTGGACGACAATTGAATGAGTCAGAAACGAGTCTGGACCTCCTGTGGCCTTGTCTCATTTAAATTTCCCACGAGGTGTAGTGCTGTTGAAGAAAAAAGAAAAAGAAAAGGTTGAAAATTATTATGTAAACATGCGACCTGGTCATGATCTCACCATTAGCTCGTGCACCCATTTCACTTGGAATTCCTGTTACCCTTATTCGCTGAATTAATCATGGTAATAAAAAAGGAAAGTAAGGCCCTATCAGAGCACGCGTAATGCAGAGGTTGAACGCCATGATCGCGGAATGGTGAAAACTCAGTTGAAGGAACGATTTTGCACTTGTTTTATCAAAGCAAAACTTATCATGCACAGTGTGCTGTTAACACAGGAACTCTATCATAGGGATGCGATAAGAAGTGGCCCTGCCACGGTGGTCTAGTGGTTATGGCACTCGGCTGCTGATCCGAAGGTCGCGGGATCGAATCCCGGCCGCGGCGGCTGCATTTCGATGGAGGCGAAATGTTGAGGCCCGTGTGCTGTGCGATGTCAGTGCACGTTAAAGAACCCCAGGTGGTCAAAATTTCCGGAGTCCTCCACTACGGCATCTCTCATAATCAGAGCTGGTTTTGGGACGTTCAACCCCACAAATCGATAAAAAGTGAATGGATAGAAAACAGTTACGATGAAGACGTTAAAGGCTTGTCCAGCTTAGCGGAACGATGATTTGCCACATACCGTTAGCGAAAACTTATGGGCCACTGCTAATATCGTGAACAACAAGCAGTTGCTGCTGCATAGAGTACGGATGGGTCTGTGAGTAACTTTGGCGACAGGTGCAAAACGATGAAAAAGCAGCAGCCCGTCCGCGGTAAAGAAGCTGGTGACGATGGTATAACAGCCGACTTGATCAAGAACGGAGGAGATATTGTACTTGAAAAACTTGCATCGCTCTTCACGAAATGTATCAAGACATGAAGCGTACCGCGCAGCTGGAAAAATGCTAATATAATCCTTATCCACAAGAAAGGTGACGTAAAGGACTTAAAGAATTACAGGCCAATCAGCCTACTCCCAGTAATATACGAGCTATTTACAAAAGTAATTTCTACGAGGATAAGAGAAACACTCGACTTTACCCAACCGAGAGAACAAGCTGGTTTTAGGAAAGGTTACTCCAATGGACCACAGCCACGCTATCAACCTAGTAATTGAGAAGTACGCGGAATATAACAAACCTCTTTACATGGCGTTTATGGACTACGAGAAAGCATTTGACTCCATAGAAATACAAGCAGTTCTAGAAGCTCTACATCGACAAGGGGTACCTGGCGTATACGTGAAAACCATAAACAACATATACAAAGATTGCACAGCCACACTACTCCTACATGAGAGAAGCAGAGAAATCCCGATCAGGAGAGGTGTGAGACAGGGAGATACAATATCCCCGATGCTATTCACTGCATGTTTAGAGGAAGTCTTCAAACGTCTAGACTGGGAAGAAAAGGGCATTCGAATAGGCGGAGAATATCTAAACAATTTAAGATTTGCAGACGACATTGTGCTCTTTAGCAATGATGGTGACGAATTACAAAACATGATTGATGACCTAAACAGGGAAAGCATTAAAATTGGATTAAAAATGAATAGGCTAAAGACCAACGTTATGCTCAATAGCTTAGCTAAGGAACAGGAATTTAAAATCAACAATGAACCCTTACAATGTGTAAACGAATATGTATATCTGGGACAGTTAATATCAGGAACTCCTACCCAGGGAAACGAAATTCTCCATAGAATAAGGCTGGGCTGGAGCGCACAAAAAAGGCACAATGGGCACGGTACCCGATGCAGTAAAATAAACACTTAGGCGCAGGAAACATGAAGCGCTCCTCAACCACCATCGCCAGAACGATAATAATGGCATATACACTTCGATACTAACAGCAGGGGTCGGGTTACAGTGCTCAGTGTAGGATAGAATGCGGCAAAACATGTTCATTCGTCCGGTATGATTGCTTTGTCGTTACGAGTTTTGGTAATAATCACAGATAAAGTGGGGTGTCCTCCCGTCGTAGGACGTGAAGCAGAGGAAAATGAGAGATGTGGTGCCACATGGTATCAGTACTAAATAGACTGTTCTTGTTTCGATTGTTCTTGAAGATTCCCCAGGCTGGAACAGAAGCCAACTGTGGAAAAATTCCGCACATGATACAACGAAGTCCTCCAAACAGTTCATTGCAACCGCAAAGTGTATGCGTAGCATTGTTGTACGTGCATTTTCTCACTTTGTAGAACGCATTGTTATGTATTACAGTAATCTTTATGTTACGACATAATGCAGGAATTAAAATAAAGTGCACTATTAGAGACACTACAGATGACTAACACAGACATGCACGTACGCACGCTTTAGTGAAGACAGTAAATGAAACAGAAGAAACTGGGTACCATTTCGGCAAAATTTTTCAAAGGAATTTTGCAACCATGATACCTTACTATATTCTTCAGGTGATGGAATATAAACAGCTCGTAGACAGTGGGCAAAATCGCACTCGCGTACTTCCGTGCATGGGCGACAAGAAGGCCTGTCGCATTTATTCCATCAACCCAATAGTCGCAGTGAACAAGAATGCAGTTGTGGCCATGCGGCATGGAAGTGAACCGCTGAGCTAATAACATGGAGAAGGCCTGTTTGCTGATATCAAGAGTCTGTGCACACTTCTGGAGCACCCCAATTTTCATACATGGCAGCCTCATGTCAACACCAACAGAACAGAACTTTCCTGTGTATTTGTGAACAACTGAAGAGTCCCTAAATGGGGGTCCTTTTACTTCATTTCGGTTTACTAACGTTCGTTTAGACAACCACATCCCATCTAAAGCGTTACCTCATCCTTGCAAATTGCCAATGACAGGAGGAGTCACACGAGAGAAAAATAGTGCTGGTTGTCACATGCACACATACAAGAATAGGGCTATTGTTGTGCATGCCCGGAAGCTTTGTAATTCACATGCTTATGGTACCCTTTTCAAAACAGAAAAATCATTGTTGTTCACGCAGTCAAGTGTCATGCCTTACAGGCTTACTCTGGACACTACAGGGCAAGGTGGTTGCAGGTGAAAAAATGAAGAGACCGCCCATGCAGACATGCAGGGGAGCATAGCTAACGCTCATGAGCAGGGACAGTCGCGGCGGTTGCCCTCAAACCTGAATGAAAAAAAAGACACATTTCAAAAACCGAAGAGAGAAAAAAGAAAGAAAAAGATGGACTAAGCACACTCATGCACATACATACACACCGCTCCGACAGTGGGACTAACGACAGCAATTACTTGCTCACTGGGGGAGCACAAAGGAGAGAATACAGGAAGCCAGAGGAAAGGCCACAACATTGTAGTGTGTCCACCCCCCACCCCTAGACCCCCAGCCCCACCCCCCTCTTTTTGTGTTCTCTTCTTCGCTTCTTCGCGTACTGTACCCAGCTGGTTATGAACATTCACAGAAGCGCGTCTCCTCCTCACCCACAGTCGGCCGCAGTTTCCTTTTCTCCGTTCTCCGCTACCCTGACCGAGTGGCGTAGCCTAGCGGGAAAATTTTGACTACGACTGTCATGGTGGCAGGGAGACCGTCACCTTAACGATGTCTATACACGGAGATCAATAAACACCTCTTCCCAAAGCTAACGTAAAAAAACAAAGTGTCTTTCCATCAAGTGCTCCATTGTCATTGCTCGACAACCTCGGTCTGTATCCCATTTTTTGAGTCATACTCGGGGTGGTCGTGCACTGAACACTTTTCTTGAACAGGAAACGCAAACATTTGTTCAACTCTCCTCACGACGCCACTATCCTCGCCATCACCTTGCTTTCGCCACCTTCGTCGCGTTGTTTGATTTCACAAGGACCCCTGACCTTGCACACCTGCAACAATGCCCCATGAAGATGACAGGAAGTTAGTTGCAACCATCCCTTGGACCACGTTTGCGCAGTGCACTTTTCCTTCCTGCTTTGTTCGGTGGCTCAGGTGTTTCCTATTACGGTTTGTTTTCGGTGACAGCCACACCTCTCTCGCTTTTTTGCTTCTTCTTTTAAAGCCGATCTTGAAAGATTCAGCACTCTTTGCGGCATTCCTCTCTCTGCAGCACCTTTTCGGTCGGTGCCACTTTTTGCTGTGCGTTTTGCAGCCCTCCGCTTCCTTACAGCCCTCCTGTCCCTCCGCCTCCTCCGCTTCCACGCGATTGCATATGGAGATTCATGTTGAAATTAGTGATAAGAAAGAGGCATTTATGTCATTACTACGTCTACTGGGGAGTACATCTCGTTGAGCAGACTCGCAATTATGAGTGAATCAAAACATGCAGAAAACAGTGACTAAATAATAGCTTTTTGTCAACTGGAACAGAGAACAGAAGTTACGGTGGGATTTGCTCAGAAGTTTCTTAAAGGGCTGTGATCAAATATCGCCGAGTTACACAGCCAAGGCAGCACAGATCTCAAACCATCTGTTGGCCTTGTTTGTTAGTGCATATGCATTCGGTGCTTGCTGGAGTAAAGATCGCAGTTTGCACTAAGCATATTTTGCAAATTCATTAGAAAATGGTTTTCTTAGCTGTGGAGAAAGTTCATTTTGTGGTGAAAACAATGCATGTTTTCGTGCTGCAGTCGGGTGCAGTGCACCAGACTGTGTTAAATTTCACACCAGACGATTCCAAAGAGAAAGGATGCTGTTTTAGGCACTGCGACCCAGAGTCTGGAAAAGGAGGAGGAGGGAGGGAGGGGGGACTGTGTGTAGTATTGGGTGCTCCAGAACCCCCTGGTAGGGTGTTGTGGCCACCTGGGGTTATTTAGGGTGTACTGGCACTGCTACGTATGCATGACCCTTAGCATTCCACCTCCGTTCGAAGTGCTACTGGGAAGCCGGGTTTGCACTCACATCTTGTCTTTTGGGTCCACACTCATTCATAAAAAGAGAATGAGTCGAATAAATAAACTGATAAAGGCCAACAGAAAGAAAGGCTGGAATCAGCAGAGGCAGTGCTGGCAGGTCACGGCACTGTAACTGTTTGAGCTGTGTTGTTCCGAAGCGATAAACGATTTTTTTTTCCAGTTCAGGTTGGCTTAAGGTTCAAGCACGTTGCAAGAATATCAGTCCGGGTTCAGTTCTGCCCAAAATTTTGGTTTGGGTACAGTTTTCGGTTCTGCTTCATTTCAACACCCTGATTGTAAACAACCAAAGCTTCATTACTTTAGGTTATATATTTCAGAAAATTTGTTCTTGGGTACCATGGGCCAAAAAGTATATACACACAGAAAGAAACAGACCCTCGCATCTGTCATTTTAATATACGAGATTTTCGAGCCATTTTACAGGGGCCCTGCAACTATTTTTTTTTAGTCTTCTGGAGAACTGGTGTATGTGTATTATTGAATACCGAGATGAATTTAAAAAAAAAACAAAGAATCTGTGTTCGAAAACTGAAGTTCGTCCTCAGAGCTCAGAATGGGAGGAGACAGCCTGAAAAGACATTCCCTCTGGCATTTCCCTCTCTCACTGACACCAGTGGTACTACCAATCAGTGCGCGCTTCTTGTCGCCATGGGCCCTTCACATTCTTGGAAGTACTTGAATTTGAAAATTACATTTGCTAGTCCTTGAAAGTCCTTGATTTTTTTTTGTTCCTTGAAGACCCTTGAATTTTGGGGGTTTCAATGGTGCCTGATAGTGTGTGAGTCGCATTTTGTGGCAGTTCAGCGTGGTCCCGGCAAACGTCATTGCTTACAGCATTCCACGTGTGATTTTAACAGTGGAACTGTCCAAGGTCAGTGTTATCCTGTGCGTCAGATGATCGCATTGTGGGTTGTCATGCAGGAGGAATAAAAGGGCCTGCCGTTGTCCTCATACCATGGCTGCATGATAGTGAGAGAGAGTTCTTTATTGAAATGCAGAGGACTTAGCCAGCATGGAATGTCACTGACAGGTTCCTCTGAAGAGGAGGGGAATTGTGGAGGAGAAAATCGGGCACTCAGTTTTCTGATCATGATACGTGATAGTGATTATGCAAGGTCAATTTGAAATAATGTCTAGAAAAGCTTTATTTACTTATTTATTTATTTTGTTATTTATTTGATGTATTAAAATTACCCTCGTGGCCAGCAGCATTGAAGAGGGGAATGGCACATTGTAGAAAAAAACGCATAATACCAGCTTTGTTCTGTGAATGCAGTGTTAGCTGAAGTGATAAATTACAATATAAAAACAAATGCAAACAACAATTGGGCAATTCATAAAAAAAATCTGTACATATCTGGGTGGTTCGATCCACTTGCAGACTTGTTTTAAAGCCATGATTACGAAAATGGAAATGATGAACAGTGAATATGGTTGATGCTTTAAGGTTGTTCCACTCCTGTGAGATGCGGGGGAATAAATGACTGCATGTTTGCATTAAACATTGCATGATTCCCACTTTTTGAGAATTATCTAAATGACTGAATATGTAGGATGGATGAAGAATGGGGTCCTTGTGCAGGTTGTACAGTCGACTCCCGTTAATACGAAGTTGACGGGGACCATGACAAACTTCGAATGAACCGAACTTCCAATTAACCAAAGCGGGCAAAAATGGACATTTTTATTAATTCATTTGGAAAAGAAATCTGTTATTGCCGTCTGCTTCTGCTTGCGGCATCTTGCTGCGGAGAGCAAGTTCTGCAGGCTGTAGATGTGGCCGAGTGCTTCCTCGGCGTTGCTCTCTGCAGCAAACAACCGCTGCGCGAGGGTAAGGCCTGCAGCTACATCAGTAGCTGTAGGATGCAGCTCACTTGAAACGTCGTCGTCCAAGTCACTTTCGTCCGTAGCCTCGTTGGGCTGAACGATCTCGAGTATTTCGGTATCCATCAGAGCACCACACGTTTCAACTTGACTGTCAATGGCAACGTATTCTCCGAAAGGGATGTGACAAATAGCTGGTCGAAGAATATCGTCAAGTTCGGTTGTGTGCACTTCCCCCGCTGGAAAAGACGAACTACCTCCATCTCTCGAGGCACTTGAACTAAAACCGTAGGCCCTGAAGCAGTTCGCAATCGTCTCCTCTTTTGACGCGACCCCATGCTCGCGCAAGCATGTGGATAACACTGAGGAGGCTCGCCTCGTGCTGCGTGGAATTATCCATGCACAAAAGCATCCGCTCGAAAACGTGCTTTCGGTACAGCCATCCATCGGACGAAGAAAATTTTTTAATGTCTAATATCGCCACAAGCAATAAGGCTTTTGCTGCTACGATATCGCCACTGAGCTGAACTTGGTTGCTTCGGGCCTCCCTCATCGAAATGAGCAACGCTTGCTTTAACTCCGGATGGGCACCGGTGCGCATTCTCATGCGTGACATCTTAAATTGGTCGTTCTCAAATGCCTTGAGTATCGAGCGCTTGTTCTTGAAGTTCGAAAGAGCGCTTGATGCCGTACTTCCGTGCGATGTCCTGCTTGGCGGTGCCTCCATTGGCTCAGTCCTCAACCTGCTTTCAAAACAACTTCCGTCGCCAAGTCAACCGTACGATAAGGTCCGCGAGTTTCCATCGTCACGACTGTGCAATGATGCCGGCGGGTTTCGCTAACATTCGAGGTAACAAAGAAAGAGGCCTAAAACGTCAACGCGACCATGCGAGGCTGCGATTGTGCTGGGCAGATGGTCTAACCCTGCTGCCTCATCATTTCTGGCGCCGTCGTCAGCTGCGATGCCGATGGTGCCAGTACCTAACATTGACGCTTCATGAGTTGTGGCGCTGTAGTCAGCTGCGATGCTAGCATTGTAAATTCAACACGCAAAGCTGTTTTTCATTTCAATAGTACGAAATTTCTGAAACATTACGGCCATCTCGGGCCATAAGACTGAGAAATAACTTCTAATTAACCGACACTTTAGACTTCTAACTTCCAATTACTGAGCATTTTTTCTATTGGTTTGCATGCATAACTGACGGGACCCCGACTTCACTTCCAGTTAGCCGAAAATTCCAATTAAGTGACTTCGAAGTATCGGGAGTTGACTGTAGTTGTATATTTTGTGAAAAACATAATAGAGAATTCTTAGTGAGAGGTGAGTAACAGAAGCTCTAAAGACACTTTCATTGAAGTGATGAAGTGACACTTGCAATATGGTTTTTGTTTGTGAAAATGAAGTGGAGGAATTTATTGTGTACTAGCTCAAGAGCGGGGGATAGTATGTTAGCTAGGGGCCCCCAATGGAAACAGCTTATTCTAGTTTGCTTCTGACTAAAGTTTTATAAAAAAGTAGTTTGAAAAAAAAATGGAGCACAATAAAAGTTGCATCACAGCTATCCTACGGAATGGTTAGCATTGCTAATTATTTTGCTCACATGAAGAGACCAGGTAAGGCTGCTGGTTATGTGAACACCTAGGTAGCAATAGATGTCACGGATACAAGAGTGGATTTTGGATTTGTCAGTTTAGTAGGACATGGAGCAAGTAGATGTAGTGGCACACATAATACTTTACATTTGGCAGTGTTCAGTTCCATTAGCCAAGCTTTACACCAGTTAGACACAGAGTTGGTCTCATTTTGTTTTCGTGCTACACAATTGTGACATCATTACTGTCTATAGCTTCTCAGTGTGCTAAACACTCATCCGCAAGTTAGTGAATGTTAGATGGTGCACATTTAGGCAAGTCATTAATATAAATGAGAAAAAAAGATAGGACCAAGTACAGAACCTTAGGGAGTGCCAGAATGAACGGGACTTAATGGAGAGTTAAAAGCATTAGCTGACATAAATGAGCATCTGTTTAAGAAATATTCAGTCCAAGAAAGTAGCTTCTTATCAATATTTCATTCGCTTAATGTCATACCGTCGTGTACAAGGACATGGGAGCGAATGTAATGCGTGGCAGGCTGTCCCAGTCATCGAAGATTAAAAGCACACAGCCCGCTTACAGCTGCGCTAGGATTACGGAACTGTACAGGCAGGTTTAATTGCAAATCTCGGCACACGGGTGTCTACTGATTGTGAATGATGGAGGCAGTTACTTTTCTGAGCCAAATCGGGAACAGTAGCAACATATAGAGCTTCTTTCATTTCTACAAAGCGATGCGCACTTGAAAGCGGTCCCATAGGAGTAGGCAGAAGCGAACCGCAGAGCAGATAGCCGAAGGTGCTTATTGTGATGAGGTTGTTGGCGATAAGCCGTACTGGTGGTGGCCACGATTGATTCATTCTTTTGAGATGCTTAACAGCAAAGCTGAAAGGCATCTCGGCGCAATACCTTTGGCAGTGGCGTCAGTGTCCCGCTAATTGAGGGGTACGGTTCAACAAAAGGTCATTCAGGTACGCAATAACCGATAGGCATAAAGCAAGCCACAACAGCTTAAGCGGGCAGTGGATACATGAAGCTGTATGGAGATTTGGTCGATGGTTCGTCGCAACTTCGTTCAAAGTGTTAGTATGTCTAAAGCGAGTACCTATTAACGAGGTTTGACAGTATACGAATGGTGGGAAAGTTTCTTGATATTGTCGTACGAGAAGGGAAAGACAAGTTTTGTGTGCTCTTCAAGATCGCTTCCACAGTTACTGAAGGCATTGAGCAGTGACGGAGGGAAAAGTAAAGGACAGGGAGGTATGGCCATGATGAATGTGTGCAACTAGTTATGTGCACATAGGACATGAAGTCTTGCAGTTTGTTTTTGAAGTGCCTTCCTCAAGGGAGCGCTACCCATCACTGCACACCTGCACTGTTACGCCACGCAGAGAGAGAGGGGACTTGTGTTGAGGTCATTAAATAAATGCAGGGTGGGGCCTTCAGTTTATATAGCTCTAAAAGGTGCTGCCACTGGTGTGCCAGACGGACCAAGCTCCGCTGGCCACCTGGGCTTCACGTCACTCTGCATAGCTTGCCAGTCTAGCAAGGTTTGGTAGAGGAAGAGCACAATTTGGTACATTTGGAGGGGAGGATTTGGTAGAGAAGATATTGCAAGAGCTGAAATTCCAGCGTTATGTGAACTAACATCAAGATCGCTCCGTATTCTGTGTAACCGCAGGTTTGATGGAGTATGCGAAGGGCATGTGCCGACCTGACCTGAGGTTGACAGAGTTGTGTGTGTGCATCTGTGTCCACATGCACCCGATGCACAAGCGCAGCGGTCTGCGCCCGTTGCTAGTGCAAACTGTTCTGTGGCAGCAGTTAGGTTCTCCTTACGTGCAATGCGCGGGTCGGTGTGCTGCTGTTGTAGCTGGCATGAATGGTGAAACAATATCTTTGCTGCTCATGGGGACATCGAATTGCTGTGAGATCGTCGATTTCATTGCTGGGCACACCGCTCTAGGGGGAAGCCCACTGCTCTAGGCTCTTCCTCTGGCTGCGACTGAGGACAGCATGCGAGTCGCTCACCAGCGCAGCCCGCTGAGTCGTTTGAGACATTGTGTCCTATTGTGTACATACATAAATAGCTCCCCTCAATACCTCCCTCTCCCTCCTCCCTCTTACTTGTCAGTTGCTTGAGCTAGACAGTTACTGCTGTCTCCAGTAATAACTTTCCTTTTCCTCTCACCTTTTGTCAGTATATTTCATGAATGAAGATATATAAAAAAAACGGCCGCTTACACACCCCTGCACAATGGTTTGGTCAGAGTGCTGCGGCATTGTCTAGCTGTCAAATAAGGGGAGAAACTCTGTGCCTATTGGGGGAGCTGGAAGTAGTTCCCCAGAATGCAGTGACTCATGCACTCTCAGAAACTGGTGGAGAAGGGGGTATAATGGTCCAAGGCTCGCTGAAGGAAAGCATACCCACTTTGTAATGTTTAGTGCCACTGTATGACACACGTTAGAACTGACATGCAAAACGTTGAAATCTTTTTCACAGAGGGCACCACCACTAAAAGACAATTTTGAGATCTATTTCTTCTGGAAAATTATTTGTTTGGAGCACTGCTTGGTAAAACCAGTGCGTACTAGTCGTCACAAGACACCATATGGTTCTACTGATGTGCTGTACTCGTGGTGAATTAGCATGTGCATGACGAAGAATGCCAGTTTGCACCAACCTGGCTTGCAGAAAAATTTGCTGAATTCATGATGTCCATTTAGATTCCCTAATATGAGTTAGAGAATTTGGTCTTCATGGGATTTGAGAGAAGGGCTTCCCGCTTGTTTATTGAAAATTTCAATATCTCTCTCCGTGCTCGCTCTATGTTGGTGCCTCTGCTTCTCGGGCTTCTACACCATGCGGTCCTCTTCCTCGTCCTCTGAGGAGAACCATGTTGATGTCCCGGTGTCTTTCAACTGTGGGATCCTTGATGCATCTGGGTTTTTTTTTGGCTGCTTTAAGCACCTATTGCAGCTCTTGTCCCCAGTGACATAACAGTTCTCCCTCATAGCAGTACACTGCTTCAGCAGCCCGTCATCAGGGTGGCCCTCTGTGTATAGTCATGTGGGCCTGGACCAGTTAGACATCTTGCATTCGAACAGCCATTGTGGCAAGCAAGGTCTCTGACGGAGTCTATTATGGTATGTGTGAACCACTGCTCACAGTGAGTCTTTTCCAGTGGCCGCATATGCTGTCATGCCATGTTCAGTGTCCTTGATGGTCAAGAAGCGAAGTGTTCATGCTTTCGCAGCTACCTCTTGGTGTGGGGTGCATAGGATAGCTGTGTTGATTCGTAGAAGAAATTGGTTTCACGAAAACTGATTCTTCCAGCCTTAAGTCGTTGCTGTTGCCATTGCTGCGATGTTGCATAAAGGTGAACCTTGATGTGGTCGTAAAGCAACCTTGAAAGCCTTTGAGGAAATCTTGAAAGAACGAGGTGGGAGCCCACACACCACTGATCCACTGATGAAGAGCAGCTCCATGTGCTTCTGAAGAGGTGTCTACCATGAGGCCAGTGGGAAGGGTGGTGTAGGAGAGTGGCTTCTGCTAGTTTGGTCTTAACGGCGGCGAAGGTTTGATCAGCGACTTTGTCCTAAGGCAGTGCAGCTGGCTCAGCTTTCGAACTAGAGAGTAGTGTTTCCAGAGGCTGCAGCAGTGTAGAGCATGTAGGGATGAAATGGCAATTAAAATTGATGAGTTCGAGAAAATGTCACAGTCTGCTTTTTGATGTTGGTGATGGGTAGCCAGCGTTAGCTTGAACTTTGTCAGGTAGAGGAGTGGTGCATTCTTTTGTGATCTGATGTCCAAGGAATGCGATCTCTAAGACTCCAAACTGGCACTTTTCAACATCGATGACAAGGCCGTAATCACTCAGTCGAGTGAAAAGTTCACGTAGATGCGCATTGTGTGTTTCAGTGCCCTTGCTGGCAATGAGAAGATAGTGTATATAGCCGAAACAAAACAGTAAGCATCTGATGATTTTGTCTATAAAGCACCAAAATGTCTGAGCTGCGTTGCACGAACTGGAAGGCTTCCTCAAATGTTCAAAAAGGCCAAATGGGGTAGTTTTAGAATTTTTTGGGATGTCGGAAGGCTCAACGGGGATCTGGTGATAAGCCTTCACGAGATCAGTCTTCAAGTATATGGTTGTGCCGGTTAAAAAGGCGGTGCAGTCTTGAATATTGGGCAATGGGCATCAATCTGGGACGGTGACCACATTGAATGCATGGTAATCACCACAGGGCCATCAGTCATCGTTCGTCTTGGGAACCATGTGCAGCGCCGACGACCACGACCTTGATGATGGGTGAATGATCTGCAGTTGTAACATTTGCTCAAACTCATTGCAAGCAACTCAAAGTTTATCGGGACCGAGTAGGCGAGGGCAGCAGTGAACAGGTGGGCCTGTGGTAACGATGCAATGGATCATAGTGTGCTTAGGGGTCTTATCCATCCATCGGAGACTGTGGTAATCGGAAATGCGTTGAGCAGCTCTTTATGCAGTGAGGTAGGGGGTTTCATGAAAGTTGGGTTTAGGGCTGTAGCATGTGACAGAAAACTACTGACCGGTAAGTTGGCGATGTTATCCACGAGCAGATTAAAAAGTCTTCAGGAATCGGCTCCTAAGATTGCATAGCAGACATCTGTTATCCAAAATAATCATTGTAACCTCCTCTCGAGGCCGAGATTGAGGTTCAGGGACTCCTGTCCACAAGTTGCGATGACAGAAGAGTTGACCACCTGTAGAGGAATTGTCTTTGCACAAAGACACTGGTCGGTTTCGGAAGCAGGAATTATACTGACTTCTGCCCCTGTGCCCGCAAGCAAATGTAGTCTGGTGGTTTGGTCGCTGATGTAGAAGAGGCGGCTTGATGATTGGCTATGATCGCCCACCACTCTTATTGGCGTATGGCTTGAGTGTACACCAGACACCATGAACTATAGGACACACATCTGAGAGCCACGGCACGAAAACACCGGTGATAGTAGCCTAGATTCTGCCTTGGAAAACTGTGCTCAGGCTGGTGGAATTGTTGCTGGGAAGGCAATGTGAGAGGTTAGCAACGTGGACAAGGCTGGTCATTAAAATCCTTAAAAATGCAGTGCACAGCAGAAGCAAGACTGTGGTGCTCGGTGCCCCGTAGCAGCCTCCAGTGCATGGACACTCGCTGTACTACAAGTTGTACATGCACATATGCAATTGTCGTGTCTAGCATGACTTGCAACCATGCAAGGGTACAGCGCGTATGTTATTGGGTGAACACTATGGTGGTGACATTGCGTGCCTTTCTAAAGGTGATTAATCCTTGAAGTGATCCTATAAAAGAGGTGGTAGTGAACGACGATGTGAAGCACCTTGTTGCCATCCACTAAAAGTACATGTTACAGCTGTGCTACGTCATGTGCACTATCATGTGGATGCTTTGTGATGCTTATTTGCAATGAAATGTCTGCAATAAGTCATACTATTCCTATGTCTTTAGGTGATTGTTGTGATCAAAATTTGGAGCTTACTTTTTCTACAGTAATCTGTTATTGCAGAATGAATTCAGCTGGAATTAGGGTATGTATATTTTGCTGCCCAAACATTTCACATGAAAGAATATTTGCAGGTGACTTCTGCGTTGGCTAAACTTCTTTAGAAGATTTTATAGCCACAAAGACTCCAAGTATGTGCTTTAAATAGCTGAAAACATTGTTAAATCAGGAACACGCAATGAAATTGCTTTGTTTTAAGTAGGGTCAGGAAATCACAACGATTGTTCCATAGAGAATTTTGTTAAATGGAGATTTTATATTGAGATTTCACTGTATCATACCACCTTATTTCCAGTCCATCTTCTGAGAAGCCTGAACTGCCTCATTGCACATGTGGTCTGCATCGCTATTCCAGCCATACCAGAGTTTCTGCACTGAGTGATACATCTCGCCACGCCATTTACCATGCAGCGCTCCGAAAGGTATATGACATTTATAACTCTACCATTTTCTTTTACATTGTGGTTTTTGGTTTTCATACTCTGCAATAATCACTTTTTGCTTAATATTGGAAGCTCTGCTTTATTTTTCAGGTTATTACTCAAGGCACAGTCTGCTTGTGCGTAGGAAGCGACATAATGCTTCCCTTGATGGCTTCCAAGCTCGGAGCAGAAGTATGTAAAAGTATTTATGCATCTGTGTGTCATCATAGTTTCCGGAGAACCATGAGGTTTCCAAATTGTAATGTAAAAGTAACATTGCAGATACAGGTAGCTGTTCATTTACTTAATTCTTTCAATAATGCAAAGAAATCCTTCAATAGTGGTCATGTGTGGAATAAGGGTATGTTTCATATCTTAATGTTACTTGATAACATTAACTTTTTAGGAGCACACCTTTACTTATGAGAGAAATTAGTTTCAGAGATAAAGTTAATCACCAAATGTTTGCAGGTACAATAGCACAAAATTCTTATGACTAATGAGGGCTATTATATACAGTTAAGCCTCGATATAATAAAGTACTTGGCTTTTTACAATGTGATTCCAGTAGAACACCATGTATTTTTTTACCTTCGTACAACGAACATTTTTGTCCGCAATTTAAGTTTCAGTGCCAGTTCTGAGGAAGACCGAGCAAATAAATTGGAACTTCTGCTGGGGCCAGTGATCAGGCGGGCAACTCACCTGACTGCCTGTTCAGCAACTGGCCACACTGATAGAAGTTGCGGGTTGGCTTCCTATCCAAACCAATCCAGTCTGATTTGGCTTTAGTGTTGCGTTTTTGTTCGCTACAGGCATGCATTTTTCATCGGCGATAGACATGAGACCACTTGTTCGCCACCTTCTGTTCGCTTAATCTGAGCACACTTTATGCCGCACACACTGTACTTCGTGGACATAGTTTGTATGCGTGCAATGCCTGGGAAGTGCAGTTTTCAGCAGTTGTGGCTTAGCCACATTCAGTACAAAGGCCTGGCTGCTCCGGACCCAATGAGTTCGCATCGTCCTAGATGCAGACTGTCTGGAAAAGTGCTTAATGTCTCGTCGGCTGGAGAGTCTGCGCTGAAAAGCCACCAGAAAAGTGCGAAGCACAACGGCAGCATGAAGAGTGCAGCAGGTAGCTCCATAATGAATGCGACACCCTGCGAGTGTGGCGAATCCATTGGTGTGGTTCCAATGTAGTCCTGGGATTTGAATACCACGTGCAAGGCCCGCAACGCAGTGACAGAAGCCAAAATATTGTGGGCTTTGAAGGTTGTCACCTTTCATTACTCGTCCAGTTCGTCCACACACACAAGCCTTCAAATATGAGGGACAAAAGTGTGTGTACCTTGCGTGTCATGGTTTGGGCCCCTTCTTTCTATACATCCATCGGGCAATAAATATGTGTGAGTATTATGTTTTTCTTTTTTTTATGAATCCGTGAATGATTACCTTGATCAAAAGCAGATGGATGTTCACATCAGGTACTGGGATGCATCTCAAAAAATAACTACCAGGTACTTCACATCCGTTTTCATGGGTCATGCAACGGCAGATGATATCGAAGATAAATTGTTGAAGGCACTGTAGCCGTTACCACTTGCAAAGATCCTGCAAGTTTCTATGGATGGACCAAATGTTAATTTGAAATTTTTCAGAGGCTTTCAGGAGCACCTGCAAGAAAACTACATATCATGTACATTGTCTTGATTTTGGCACTTGCAGTCTGCACGTTGTGCATGATGCCTACAGAGCGTGTGTAACTGCCAGCAAGTACGGAGTGTCTAGTCTAGGTGCATGATCTCAATATTCCCTAGCCAGGTGAGGAGATTTCACAGTGGTGACTGGGAAGACAACACTGCCTCTCAGATGTGTTGCCCATCGCTGGGTTGAAAATGTTGCAGTGTTTTAACAAGCCCTTTCACTGTGGCCTGATGTGAAGATTTACGTAGATTCTGCAAGACGTAAATGGGTGAACCAGCCGAAATGTGCTTCCTTTCAGAACTTTCTCAATTTCTGCAGTGACCCGCTAATTCCAGCAAAACTAAACTTTGCCTTGCAATTGCGCTAATTCTCAAACCTTTCCTGGTGGAATATCGGGTGGACCAACTGCTTGCATTTTTTCTTCAAGGGACCTCGAAGCCATTGTCTGGAAGTTGCTCACAAGGTTTGTTAAGTGCTCAGTTCTCTGTGCATCAAGTTTTGGTTACAGGCCTCTTGGAAATCAACATTGAAGACATGAACAATCATGCTGCACTTGAGAAAGTGGTTATCTGACATACAGCTGAACAAATTCTGAAGAACTCTAAGGTCAGTGCAAAAGATGCATTTGCGTTTAGAATGGAATGCAAGCAATTCCTTGTCAGTGTGATGAAGAAAGTTCTTGAGAAGAATCCTTTAAAATTCCCCTTGGTTAGAAGCCTCTCCTTGCTAGATTCCCAGACAAATGTGCACCAATCCAGACCAGTGTAGTTGCAGAAGTAATTGAATTTATTCATCGTGCTCAGAGTTGGATTCACTTAGACAGCACCACTGAATTGCTCCCAAAATGTCCGTTGACACACATCCCCATGAAAAGGTTTTATGGTTAGTGTCGGGAGATGCGGTGGGGAGCTTTTGGACGCAAATGTCGTTGGGGCAGGCGACGTACTGAGCATCGTCAAGGGAGGATTCTGCACCGTATTGCCGACGCTGAGCTCTTTGAGCCAGCACTGGAAGTGTGTGAGGATCTCAAGCGTCTGATCGTTGTAATGGGCTGTAGACTCTTATTGCCTTTCAAGATCTCCGACGGGGATCACGTCCTCGAGCTCAGCATTTATCTTTCAAAGCTCGTCTCGGTTGACTGCAAGCTTATCTAGAACCCTGGTGATCGCTGTTTGATCATTGCAGCCGCTCTCCAACAATGTCACGGCCTCTTTCATAATTCTTGTTGACTGGGTTCGTCTAGCAGCGCATTTAGCTTTCAAGTGTTCCATGTTTCGTTATGGCTTACTTGCTTGTAAGGTCGCCCGCTCTGCACGTTGATCCCCTGAGTACAGTTCCAATGAGGATTGGGTTGCTCTGGCTGTAGCTTCCAGAAGGAACTCATCGTTGCTGTCTCTCGTTATCCAAGTCGTTTGGAGCCTCTCGTCCGTAGGGTTTCCGCATCATATACTGCTGAACGCTGGCCTCGGCCAGTAGCACCGCCAGAAAGATGGAGGCCGCTAAACAACCTATGAATCCCTTTAATGGCTAGAATGGAACATCACTATGCACATCACTATGATAGATGTGCGTGCACTTCTTGGTGCCAGCTGCAGAAGCAGCCTCCCCCGATCTGTTCTTCCTCTTCTGCTAATTTCAACAAATATGTCATGTTGGCGCAATACGGTGTGCAATTTCACTCCTGCTATCGGTAGAATTAAACTGTACACCTGGTGGGAATGCATTTCGAGGACGCGGACACAGAAGACCACATGCACAGCGCTAATAACCAGTAAATAAGAACACGTTGCACACATATATACAGTCAAACTGTGGTACTACGAACGCCACTCCAACGAAATTTCCGGTACAACAAAAAATTCTCGGTCCACCGTCAGCAGTCTATAGGAGTCATTGCATAAATATGCTCACCACAGCGATGATTTCGGGCTGTTTTGCTTCAGCGAAATTTGATAATGGAATTCAAGGCTCGAAAAAATTCAAGTGCTGTGCAGTGAACACAATCCCGAAAATTTTGGCGCATTTCAGATGATAAAAGTGCGTCTACAAAGTCGAAATTGCATGGTTGACTACCGTTGCAGTCTACCAATGTCGATCGAGATAGCGCGCACCACCGCACCCTTTATGGTCCTCCACCCTACAGAAGTTGGGCTCGGTGTTTCCTCTCTGCTTTAGAAGCAATCGACGACAGCCCTGGCACGCGGTGAAATGTTATCACATGTGCAGTTCATTCGGTGGAGGTGGCCGGGTTGTTACATCTTTGCTTCAGCCGCTGTCGTCCCCAGCGCTAGCGCGCTTTTACTCACGCGTAAAACATACTACGCATGGGCGGTGTTATCGAGTTGGGCGTTATAATCTAGTGTGAACGAATGATGCCATTACCATATCACTGTTGGCATCAAAATGGCCACCTCCTATGCATTTCGAGCACTGTCAAACGGTCACTGGTGAAAAACAAACAAGCGGCGCAGCGGTTTTTGGCAGACATAGTTTCTATAGTTTCTATGCCTCCACCGGTCTGGCGCATAATGACGCTGTTATCCACGTGATGCGTTGGCCGATGCCTTGCGGCCAACGAAAGTCGATACGTCGTCGATGCGATCTCTGAGACGCCCAGCCGCAGCAGCTTTCAGTAGCGTTCGCGGGTGGCCGAAACAGGAGAATGGATGTTTCTCATCACCGCACACAATACGGCTCATCATCACATTTCTCTTTCATATCTGTGCTGAACGAGAGTCGTTGTAGTAGCGAGAGTCGACTGTATACACATATACAAAGATCACTGTAATACTTGTGCTGTGTGTGCCTGGTCTTCTTCTTTGTCGACATTCTAGAAGTGCATTCCCACCAGGTGTAATGCAGTACCATCTAGCCCAACTGAGTGCCTTGACAAGAATTAAACAGGTTTGATGGTTTCGAGAGGTCTCATAGCATCGTTACGATGGGTAGTGCCGCCAGTGGCTTTGAGCCTTATATGTGCCTGGGATAGGACATGAGAAGGAGGAGCAATAACATTTAATGCCACAAAGCACTAGGTGGATCACCGCGGGCGGGGCCCTTCTTCTAGGGCACCGCTGGTCACACCAGCCCACTACGCTTGATTGAGGGTTGTCAGCTGGTTTTTCAAGATTGGGTCGATAAGTTGCACCTCCCACAACCACACACGTATTTTTCATGTGTACCCAGAGTTGCCCGAGACTGGCCTCTGCAACCAAATGTATGTTATGTGCAGTTGTGTTGCAGTGGCTCCGCACCAAGGACATAACTCCACATATCTGTCAGTTCAGTTTGTGCAGTTTCTGTAAATGGGAGTAGGTGTTGGTTTGTAAGCAACGCCAGTCATGCGCTTGTTGAGTGTTTAGCTTCTCGTGAGATGATGCCATAACCCTGCAGTCCAAAGCGCTGTCCGTCTAGCATGCTGTGCCATGTCACCTGTCTGTAGGCAGGATCTCTGAGGAGTCCGTCTCCCCGGTGGCTGGGTGGTGTAGAGCTCGGCCGGTAAGTTCGCAAGCAAAACAGTGGGCAAGTTCATTGCCCACCTGGCCTGTATGGGCAGGGCACCAGACCAGACCATGATCCTGGTGTAGAACACGCCCTAGTATCCTGGCAGATTTTGGAGCTAGTAGTCCTTTAAGGTACATGCGGCATGTCGCCCCGCCACGGTGGTCTAGTGGCTAAGGTACTCGGCTGCGGATCCGAGGGTCGCGGGATCGAATCCCGGCTGCGGCGGCTGCATTTCGATGGAGGCGAAATGTTGAGGCCCGTGTGCTGTGCGATGTCAGTGCACGTTAAAGAACCCCAGGTGGTCGAAATTTCCGGAGCCCTCCACTATGGCGTCTCTCATAATCAGAACTGGTTTTGGGACGTAAAACCCCACAAATCAATCATTACATGCGGCATGTCGCCTGCGAGTCCAAAACTACATATCAAGGGATGCTTTGTTGGTCGGCCATCCGGATTGCAAGAGCGATAGGAGCTGCTTCCGCTGCTGCGCTGGATGAAGTGACAGTTGTGGCAGAGTTTGCAAGCTTCCCTCTATCGACGACTGCGAGAGCATAACCTGTCACCTGCTGAGGCTGTTTTGGATAGCGACTGACATCGGTATAATAAACATCCTGTCTATTCTTAAGGAGGGACATGGTACCTGGAGCTTTCTTCTTCATATGTTGATTGAATTCAGTTTAAAACCACCTATATAGGCATATTTTTCTGTGCTGATTCTAAAGTTATATGATAATTAAGCATTAATTACTATTATTCGGGGAGACAATAGATAAAAGTACAGTGGCAAGAAAGTTATTTCTAATGCATGAGTGGAAAGCTGAATTTATAAGGATTGAAATGCTACAAGTAGTTCTTAAATCAAGCAACAATTAGAAATTTAGCAGCCTGTTGCAGTTCAGTGGTTGTAGCGCAGCTACTAATGAAAACAAGAACAAAGGTAAATAAAAAAGCTACAGAGAGAGAAAACAAGAATCTGCTTGCAGCACTTCAAGCTTCATACATTAATCTTCACACACCAAACAAAATTACAGCTGTATTTCTTCTAGAGCTTAAAGGAGTACTGACACTAATTTTTGACATCCTCGTATTATTGCTGTAAATGAAAGCACTGGCATGGAGAACCCCAAAATGAGTATCGTGGTGCCTCACAAGGCAATGAATCTATTTTTAATACGGCTTCTGTAAAAGCCCACTTTCGGTTTCGATTTCGAGGGCGCGGTTTTCTATTGACGTAACAACATAGTTGGACGACGTCCAAGTCACTTAAGGGCAGAAATTCGTGATAGCGTCGCTGCAACTCTGTCGTCTGTGGTCATTTACACGTGGGGCACGCAAACAACGCTACTTTCACATTTGTCTAGTGACTCTGATAGCGACTTCAGCTATTTTAAATAGACTGCTCATATGTCATCGTAGTGTCCATTGCACTGGGGCTGGCTTGCGTTGCCGGGGGACGAAAACTATAAAACCAGACTAAAGTATTTTGTACGTCTTTCTTGGCTTCCGGTGTGCAGAGGGCGTTAACAATACATGGCTGGAAAACGAAAAATGCGCATTTTGAGCCACCACAAAATCGTGTCAGTACTCCTTTAAGAAATTGCTGCTCTAAACAAGCAGGGTGAGTGAAAGCATGTTTTAAGAAAAAGCAAGAAAAATAAAGCTCGTTTTGAACCAAATGTAGTACAAAGTATTGATTATATTTGACAGGGGATTTGTGGCTATGGGGATATAACCTGGATGCCTACTGCTGCAACATAATTAAGCTCAGCAGCAGTATGGCATAAAAAAAGCTTTTTTTTGCTTTTTTATAGCCAGAATATTACTTGCCTTGGGGATATAAACTGCTATTGTGGCTGAAATATCACTCTGAGATATTTGGTCATCACCTGCGGCAATGCATGTTTGTTAGAAAAATACATTTTCAGAAATTCGGGTTTTTTTTTCATGAAATTTTGTCTCTGAGAGCAGTGTCCCCCCTTAAGGCTCTGGAGTTTGCGTACCCTGGCTGTGTGTCTTTTAGCGTGGTGAACAGGATGCGTATTTTGTGATATGGGTTCTACCATGAGGCATGAGTGAAGATTTGGCATTATTCTGTCAGTGGCCACCAAACAGTATTTTGGTCTGATCAAGAAGCCTAATCTCTGTAAAAGCGATCACCCTTGAGGTGTACCACAGAGCCTTTCTCTTTGGGAGATGAATGTAGCTGCTGCTACTTCTCCAAATGTATTATGGACACCCAGTTCAAGTAAATGCTCTGTGCTCATGCTATTTGGTAGTGCAAGAGCTGAGTTGGTCGCAATGCGGATCAAAGCATCAGCTTATGCTTCCTCTGTTATTTGTGTTAACAGGAAGGGGAGAGCGTAGGTGAGTTGGCCAGGGCCTGCACCAGAATTAACATGTCTTGTTCCGTTATGCCCTTGCATCCTCTTCTTCAAATTCTTCAAATTAGTCCTGTCAAAGTCTTGGACTGTTTGTTGTAGTCAGTTTGTAGTGACATACGCGCTGGTTGTCTCTTGAAGGTGCGTGCCAAGTATCCGAAGGGTGCTTATTCTTCGTAGGCAGTCTCCATGGTAAAGTGACAGGTGTGAGGGTCTGTCGACTCGAGATCTGTATGATCTTAGATGAAGATAATCCGGTTTCAGTGGTGAACAGGTCATACGAGCTGTGGCCAGATAGGTTTCCAAGGCATTCTGCAATGTAGTCTGATGCTCTCTATAGGAGCCTTCTGTGGTCTAAGGGGTAAGGTCATCTGCGTACAAAGCATAACCCAGGCAAGGCTCTTCAGAGAGCCTGATATCCAGTCTTCATAGCCCTAGGTTGAAAAGGAATGGAGACAGAATGAAACCCTGGGGCATGCCTTTGTTCAGCATTTTTATCGCATCTGATTTTACCAATCCCAAGTTGATGGTTGCAGTATGGTCTTGTCATAAATTCTTAATGTAGTGGTAGTGGTGCTGACCACAGCCTGTATCATCGAGGCCTTTTACAATTGCCTCGTGACATCGCATCAAAAGCGCTATGTACATCCAGAGCTAGGAATTACTGGGGGCTGGATTCATCATGTGCTCTTTCAACAGAAGCAGGACATCTTGTACTGAAATCGCTTTGCAGAATCGAAACATCATATCAGACATCAGATGCTCTTTATTAACATGCAGTTTTAGCCTGCGTAATGGTACATAGTCAAACAACTTGCCTGGGCAGGAAGTCAGTGAAATGGGTCGCAGATTGTCAAGTGTTTTGGGCTTGCCTGGTTTAAGTATAAGTACTATCATCATCATCAGCCTGTCCACGCTCACTGCAGGGCAAAGGCCTCTCGCATAGATCTCCAATTTTCCCTGTCCTGGGCTATCTGGGCCCAATTTATCCTCGCTAACTTCCTGATCTCGTCTCCCCACCTAACTTTCCACTGCCCCCTGCTATGCTGGCCTTCTCTAGGAATCCACTCCATTACCCTTAATGACCAACGGTTGTCTTTGCGTTACATGGTGCGCCCATGCCCATTTCTTCTTAATTTCTATTAATATGTCCCTAACACACATTTGTTCCTTAACCCACTCCACTCTCTTCTTGTCCCTTAATGTTACACCTACTATTTTCCGTTCCATTGCTCTGTGTTTTCCTCAATTTAAGCTGAACCCTCTTAGTTAGCCTCCAAGTTTGTGCCCTGTAGGTGAGTACTGGTAATATGCAGCTGCTATACTTTTCTCTTCAGAGACGATGGTAAGCTATTATTCACTATCTGACAATGCTTGCCGAATGCACTCCACCCAATTCTTATCCATCTTATTATCTCAGCCTCATGGTTCATTCGGATCAGGGGTCACTACCTGGCCTAAGTAGACATATTCACTTACCACTTCCAATGCTTCGCCACCTATCTCAAACCGCGGTGCTCACCGAAGGCTATTGAACATTAGTTTTCTGCATATTAATTTTCAGGCCCACCGTTCTACTTTGCCTGTTTAGGTCAGTAATCCTGCTTAGTAATTTATCTGCCCAATTACTTAGCCGGGTAATGTCATCATCAAATCTGACATTACTGTGGTGTCAACCTCACGCCCACCTTTTCCCAATCATCATCATCAGCCTGTCTACGCCCACTGCATGGCAAAGGCCTCTCCGATAGATCTCCAATTATCCCTGTCCTGTGCTAACTGGGCTCAATTTATCCCCGCAAGCTTCTTGATCTCATCTGCTCACCTAGCCGCCCTGCCCCTACCAGTAAGACGGAAAGTCCAAGAATTCAGGATAGGGCTGCAAAACAGATGCAGTTAAACCTGGATATAACAAAATTGACAAATTCCCGAAAACTTCATTATAAAGAGGATTTCGTTATATGCAGGTTTGGCACGAAAATTTAAAAAAGAAACGCTTAAATAAGCAAAATGGTAACGGACGGCAGAGCTCACTCAAAACATTTACATTGGGGGAGAAAACATTTACAGCTGAGACCACTTGGAGCGTAACCGCTTTTAGTGAAGGACCAGCTATAATGTGGTTTGTTCTGGCCACCGTATACCCTCCCATAGAACTTAATGTATAAGCATACTGCCTAATGTGCAGCCCCCACTAATGTGCCAGGAAATCCCGCAGACAATCGAGGTAGTGAGTACGCTTCACAAAGAAAGTGCGCCACCCGCCATGGAGGAAGAAGGAGTGCGGAACGAATGAACAATGAGCGGAGGAAAGAAAGGCCACGGCAGCAGTGCTCCTCCGCACCACCCGACTGCCACACGGCAGCAGCGTTGCGTGCTAGCTCTGAGGATAGGATTTCCAGGGCGACAGAGAATGCTGCTACGACCGTTTGTGAGCTGCGAACGCTCCGGATGGAATGTGCGCCCGAGTCCACGTTACCGCTGTTTGTCCTCCAGTTTTTTAAAATCATTTCCCGCGCGCTGCCCTTGAATCACCCCGTGAGCGCGATCTCCTGTGCACCCAATCCCTGTGTTGTCAAGGGCAAGCTTCCCGTGACTCGCGCCGCCCACGTGCTAGGCTTAACAAGCGCTGTCGCCTAGTGTCAGGTTAGCGGAGTGAAGCACTGAGACTTGCTTAGTAACCAAAGAGTCGCACAGCCAGCACGTTGAAAAAAACAAACAAAAACTCGTTTTTTTTTCTCTCTCTCTTAAGCCGGCGTGGCTTGGCGGGCTAGGCCAGCTGCAGCATGGGAGATAGGGCTTGAAGTGAGAGGGAAAGGACGCCCGTGACGGCAATATCGCCGGGTCGAGGGCTATGCAGGCCCGTCTCGCACACGTGCGTTCGCTCTCGCCTCGCAGTCTCCGTGCCTTCGAGCGCACCATGTGCGACGCCGCCTCTTTGCATTCCGTCACGGCGGAGAAGGTGCTTCCGGTTGGTGCTCGCGCAAAAGTGACAAAATTTGGGGCATCATCTCTAGGTTGTCGGCAGAGAAAATTCATTATTTCGAGGGGGTCTCCAGCTGCCACTTCTTTACGTAGAGGCCTCAAATACATGTGCTTCTATAGAGTAACGGCGGGGAATGGGAAAAATTTGTTATATCCAGGAATTCGTTATATGGAGGTTCGTTATAAGCAGGTTTAACTGTATTCAGCTCAACAGAGCAATCAGACACTTGCATTCAGGAAATCAGCAATAATCTCAAGCGCATTGTCACGGAGTGTGCAATAGAGGTAGGAGGTAAGATCGACAGACACATTACTAGCAAACTTTCCCAGGAGACGAAAGAATTGATTAGAAAACGGCTAGTCATGATAGTATCTAATGCAACTGACAGAATAGAAGTAGCGCAGATTTCAAAGTTAATCAATAAGCATAAGATAGCTGACATACGAAAGCATAATATGGAGTGGATTGAGCATGCTCTAAAAAATGGAAGGAGCCTGAAAGCGGTGAAGAAACGTCTAGGCACAAGCAAAAATCAGACATATTCATTACGAGACAGGCAAGGCATTGTGATCACAAATAGAGATGAGATAGTTACAATAGCCGAGGAATTTTACAGAGATCTCTGCAGTAGCCGCGATTACCAGGATGATAGTGAACGGGGAAGCAGTTTAGAAGAGGCTGACATTCCACCAGTACTGACAGAGGAAGTAATGAAAGCCTTGAAAGAGATGCAAGCAGGGAAGGCACCCGGCGAGGATCAGGATAACAGCAGATCTCTTAAAAGATGGTGGGCAGATTATAGTGGAAAAACCGGCAAACCTAGACTGCGAGCATACCGGAATCTTGGAAGAATGCGAACTTCATCATAATTCATAAGAACGGCGACACAAAGAACTTGAAAAATTACAGGCCGATTAGCTTGCTATCGCTCGTCTACAAGGTATTTACCAAGTAATTGCTAATCGAACTGGTGCCACCTTAGATTTCAGTCAACCGAACGAAAGAGCAGGGTTTTGTAAAGGCTACTCAACAGTAGACCATATTCACACTATCAGTAAGGTGATAGAGAAATGCACGGAGTGTAACCAGAGCCTTCATAGATTACGAGAAAGCAGTTCACTCTGTCAGTACCAGCAGTTTTGCAGGCGTTGCGGAATCGGTGTAAACGAGCACTGTGTAAAACTACTGGAAAACATCTACAACGGCTCCACAGCCACCATAGTCCTCCATAAGGAGAGCAGAAAAATACCTATAAGAAAGGGCGTAAGACAAGGGGACACAATCTCTCCAATGTTATTCACAGCGTGTTTACAAGAGGCATGTAGAACATTGTACTGGGAACAGGTGTGTGTAATGGTTAATGGTGAATACCTCAGTAACCTCAGATTTGCTGATGACATTGCCTTGCTAAGTAACTCGGGAGATGAATTACAAAGGATGATTACTGACCTAAACAGGCAAAGTAGAACTGTGGGCCTGAAAATTAATATGCAGAAAACTAAAGTAACGTTCAATAGCCTTGGGCGAGCACAGCGATTTGAGATAGCTGGCTGTGGTAAGTGAATATGTCTACTTAGGCCAGGTAGTGACTCCTGATTCGAATCATGAGGCTGTGATAATTAGGAAGGTAAGAATGGGGTGGAGTGCATTTGGCAAGCATTGTCAGATAATGAATGGTAGCTTACCCTTCTCTCTTAAGAGGAAAGTGTATAGCAGCTGCATCTTAATGGTACTCACCTACGGGGCAGAAACTTGAAGGCTAACTAAGAGGGTTCAGCTTAAATTGAGGATGATGCAGCGAGCTATGGAACGGAAAATGGTAGGTGTAACCTTAAGGGACAAGAAGAGAGTGTTGTGGGTTAGGGAACAAATGCGATTAGGGACATACTAATAGAAATTAAGAAGAAATGGGCCTGGGCAGGCCATGTAATGCGAAGACAAGACAACCTGTTCACAATGCAATGTTTTAAATACTTTTAAACGTGCTGCGAATAACATTGGAAAGCTTGCGTCCCCTTGTCTTATGCCCTTTCTTATAGGTATTTTAGTGCTCTCCTTATGGAGGACTATGGTGGCTGTGGAGCCTTTGTAGATGTCTTCCAGTAGTCTTACGTAGTGCTCGTCTACGCGCTGATTCCGCAATGCCTGCATGACTGCTAGGTATATCAACCAAATCAAATGCTTTTTTGTAATATATGAAGGCTATATATAGGGGTTGATTATACTTGAAAGAATAGGTATGGCGCTAAAATGATGGACACAGATAAGGCATAACACACACTGGCGCCATATATGAATTATCAGTCACTGAGAGAAGGTAGAGCTTCAGCCCCTCATCGTCATCTCGAGAAAGAGCTGGCTGCAGCCATGAGATTTCAAATTATTGGTTTGCTATATATAAGGGGCGACCCAGAAGAAATTGGTGGTACAAACAAAGGGTTCACCATAAATCCTACTGAGCACCACTTCCTTCAAAGTAGTCACCTTGAGCATGTATACACCTGTCTCTGTTTCTGGCATGATTCCATGCATTTGCAACCCCAGATGACACCATGTCACGGACCTCCCGCAATTCCTACTGAAGCTCTGCAGCAGTGTGAAACCAACTTTTTTTCAGCCTCAGCTTTATTTTGGGGGGTCAAGAAAATGTCATAGTAGGTAAAGACAAGTAAATAGTGTCCATATGAAAGTACTGTGGTGTGTTGAATGAAGAGTGATGCATGAGCAAGTGTGCTATTGCCTTGAAGAAACAGTTGTTGGTTTGCAACTTTTCCAGACATTTGCAGGGAATGCTTTCTCCTAAATGCCTCAAAATATCCCAGTAAAGCTGGCTATTCAGGTTTCGTCTATAAGGTACAAGTTCCTTGTGGACAATTCAGTGAATAACAAGAAATCTGCCAGAATTTCACATTGCCGAGAACCTTATGTGCCTATTTCAGCCACAGTAGTTTTGGTGACTTCCATTTCAATGTCTGCTGCTTGGTTTCTGCTATGTAGCAATAAAAACATGTTGCATACACGGTTATTATAGTGGGGACCAATCTGGAAATGTCTCCGACTGCTTGCCTCAGTTCCATACAGGCAGAGAAACAGTGGAGCATCCGTTCTTGGCTGAGCAGTTTTGACTTGAAAGAACTGCACCAAACTGGTGACTGGTGACATACGCAAGACTACACATTGCCACAGCTGCATGACCTTCAGCACACTTATTCACAAGGCATGCTGCTCACCGCATCTAGCAGGAGAAATGTGTGCTACACAGTCCTTGTGTATGCTTTTCAGATTCCCAGAACTTTTGGCCAGCCCCTCATATTTTTATGTATTTAGAAGCTGCCTAACTCGAAAGGCACCATCTGTGTAATTCTGTTGATTCACGCTTTATTTTTCCCTGAAATGTTAACTAGTTTCGTTTCTTCTAGCTGGACATATTTGCTCGCATAGGTTTAAAACAGCAAGAAATAATGCCACTTGCCTGCCTCTAGCTTTCAAAGCACATAAAACCATTTGTTGAAAACAAAAAACCATAGAACTGGTACAGATGCGTGTCACAACTGGCCATCTCTGCTCTTGCTGATATTTTACTCAGCCATTTGCATGCATGCCTGTGATAACTCGAAGTTCTGATGGATAGAAAATTCCGGGGTCCCCTCAGCTATGGATTATTGAGATATAGCGTAAATGTCTTAAAAATCTCGTGACATGTTCAGCACTATTGATACACCATGTCTTAATGTATGCAGTTGTGTATACAATGGCCGAAAGGGTGGTATATCTTGCTCATGTATGGGATTATGCATCCTAAGTAGTATAAGGGATAATTTGAAAATTTATACATGGATTTCTTTCTCTCTGCTTTTTCTGCAGGTTTATGTGATCTTAGAAGATTATGACGCCGGTGATTTGCTGAAGTCATATGTCAATTACAATGAGGCAAAGAATATTGCTGTAATACCAAAAGATGCTCTCTTCCTTTGTGAACAGCAACCACAGAAAAGGGTAACCTTCATCTTGTGATTCATTGTTACAGCAAAATTATTTAGACTACCAGCTTGTGTTTCGAGCAGCACTATAGTCGGATACAACTCAAGTCTGCAGTCCCATGCCCTTATAACTGCTGGCCACTGTACCTCTGCGAAGCTTCAGATAGTTCCTTCTTTGAACTTTGCATAATACCAAAATAAAGCGAGGGTGGCAACTACGATGGATAGGCGCATAAATTTTTACATCTTCATTTGTTTATTAGAGTGGCATATGGAAAGGATAATTATTTACTGAGTTGAAATGAAGCGCTTGCAATGTAAAAACCCGATGCACCACAAGCACCGTCGCCCGAGTTTTTCAATTCAGTTCAGCGAAGTTTCACGTGTAAACCAGGTTCGGAACCGAAATGATCTGCACCGCAGCCTTTGGCAGATGGGAACGCCGAGAGCCCACACGTTTCTGTCAATGCTTCTCGAGCACCTCATGGCTCTTATACCGATGAAAAGACTCAAGAACAGCAGACGCTCTGCAGGTACCGAAGGCACAAACACACCGCTATTTTGAAAAGGACTACTATTTTGTTTGCTTCTGTGATTGGCTGGTGGAGTAATACCCACATGCATGGTCTGTCAGCCCTTGTTGCCAACTGCTGTTGTTGTATCCTACTATAGGAGTACTGTCAAATTCCTTGTTTGTTAATAATATTAATACGTAAAATTGTCTCCCTCTCTTTCTCTCTCTCTGTTTTCCTTTTCTTTTACTGTAGGCATCTGTGCTACTTGGAGAGCCATATTTCAGCTTCAGCATATTACCATGGCAAAATCTTAAATTCTGGTTCCAAAAACATTCCTTGCAACACCTTATGTGCCCAGATGATGGACTTGTAATCATCCCACAAGGCTTCTGCTTGAAAGCTGTGGTCGTTCAGTTCGATGATCTTTGGAAAATCAAAGCACCTGTGGCTATAGTGGCAAACTTCGACCTGCGTTCATTTGACAGGCTCATTCAGGTATGCTTAATGTGTCTGCAGTATGCTTATGCAGTCGATTTTAGATCATTTAACCCTTATGTTACTGATGAAATTAGTTTGAATTGTCCAGCTTGAACATAAACAAGAGGTATAAAAACAGTATGACACCATGACACACACTGTTTATCTTATCATGTTTATCTTATCCATTGTCATCACTGTCTTAGAGCACTTAGTGGTCATCTATAAAAAACCCACATGTCGTCATTCGTATGTTGCATAGTAGGTTTCATAATCTGTATCTATCAGATTACTCCAGTACAGTCTATGACGGAACAGTTTTTCAGATGGGACAAACCACTTTTTTTCCTATGATGCACAATACTTTGGAAAGCCACAAACATGTGAAGCGACTATTTTAACGTGTAAATAACTTTTGGTTGAATGTACATTGTTGTCATGCTGTACCATAACCTGCCATGTTATTCATGCTTGCCCACTGCAATGGGAAATGAATGTGCCATCTGTTCTACTTTGTTCACACTCGCCACAGCATATTGCTTGTCAAAACCTTGTTCTAAAGCAGGTGATTTTAAGGCGTTGCTTGTGTAAACTATAGTGGTGACCGGCTTAGTGTTCACCACAAATTTCGAAAAGTTGGATTCACGTTTGTACACAAAGGACATCAAGTAATCGACACTTCACTAGCTTTTCACTCACAAATACTCTTCTGTGGGATCCACTTCAATGTTTGAGAATTTCCCATGATAGTGTTGTTACTTTTAAAATTTTTGTGATCAGTGTTCATCTATTGTTTCATTGCAACGTTTATAAGTAATTTACAAGTAAACTTTCAGCAACATCTGCAACAAGTTCACATGAGGTCCTGGTATTGAACACATAAAAAATCTACTAGTTCAGTACTGAAGCTCCCACCTGGGGCGCCTGCTCCTGCAGGCGTTTGGTGCGGTGACACCATGGACCCAAGCCAACAGGGGGGTTTCGACCCCTTCCCAAGCATAGCCATGCCTGGCCTAGCCGTGTCCGTGTTAAAGGGAAACCAGGGGGTTGGGCTAATGCTAGGTGTTTGGACCCCCCCTCTTGGCAGCGGCGGTAACGCACCCCTTTGGCCCATGCTTCTTGCAGGTGGCACCCGAGAAGACCCGCCTGGAAGAAACCACTGTCGCCCTTTCCTATCCGTCTGTCTTTGGGTCTTCGTCTTTTCTTTCACTTTCACTGTTTCTGTCCTCTCCTCGCTTTCTTTTATTTCTATCCTTCCTGGTGTCTGGGGTTAACCCCGTGCCAACATTGGACTAGGTGCATGTAAAGCCCCTCTACTTCGTAAAAGTACCGCCATCTACTCTCCCCTCCACCACCTCCTCTCCGTTCGTGACAGCGGCGCCCCCTGGAACGCGCCACGAGCTTTTGGTTAGCTTTCTAGCCAGTTGCGCGCCGCTGCTGCTGCAGTCCAGCCGTGGCCGTGTGCCATGCCTCGCATACAGGTTGATGTGTTGATTCACTCTTCTGCGTTGACTTTCTCAGCAGGAGCGAATTGATTTCTCATTTGTAGTGAATTGCACGTCGTTTACGCATCCTTTCAGAGTGCAGTGTTTCCTTGTGTATATGGCGCGGATATCCATAATTAGGTTTACTTGGGAAGGGTTGAAATGAAATTCTGTAAACACAGCATGCTATTTATTGCATCAGCAAGAAATATTTAAATCGCAGCTGTGGTGTCAAGGCACGTCGCTTGGGAAGGAAATAGTTTCTGCGCATATAAACTATCTCTATTTTCTATAACCTCAGCAACACCAGTAATGCCCATGGAGGTGCTCACTCAAAACTTCATGACGTTTAACATGTTACTTCTCCTCTGCCTGCCCAATGACGTGCAAGTGGTTCTGGGATGTTTGGCCCATGCGGCGCAGTTTGCAGCCAATGTCGTGAGGTTTTGCGTGCCTTCATGGGTGTTGCCGATGTAGGTGATCATATTGTTCTTAAACACGGAAACTATTTCTAATTGCTGGATGGCCGAGCTGGTGCGTTGCGAATGTAGAAGTTGACGAACGCAGTCGTGCCACTAATACTGCCGAAATTGCCGCTCACTGTTGGAGAGGGTGTCACCCATTACAAGTTATGTATTCTCTGAACACACTCCACAGCGTGACCTCGATGCAATGAAAAATTCCGGCACTTCATCATATGTATTGCCATGCAAGTTTTTTTTTCTTTTTGCAAGTGCCAGAGGTTCATTCCAAAACAAGCACACGCGGCATGCAGGCTGTTGAAGAAACGGGCTGCGCTTGCGAACAGCCGTGATAATCTTTAAATCGAAATGTTAACCCCTTTTTAGAGAAATGCTCTCACATATGAGAAACAGGTATGCAGGAAACGGCTAAATGCATACTTCTATTTCTGGACAGCACATCCTATCACATATTAATAAAGTCCACATCCAGAATGTTGTAATTGTCTTTGTTCGTTCTATGCATGGTTATTAAACCATCTGTTTTCTGCCAATAGTATGAAGCAAAAACATTGTTAACAACTACTCATATAAAACCTAAAACATCCACCCACTTATTCTATAGCAGTGTCACTGCAGTGTCACACTTTTATAGAATGAGTGGGTGGGTTTTTTCAGTTTTGCCTGAGTAGTTTTAACTATTTTTTTGCTTCATACCACTCATTCTGTAGAAGTGTCGGCACAGCTGCAGTGGCTGCAGCTTCACTAAATATCCCGCTGAACGCGCATGTCTTTCTGAAACATGTTTTTATTTCCATACTTATATCCAGTGATTTGAAAAAGTACAAAACAAGTGGTAAGACATCTACAGATATTTTACACCAAAATGAAATGCATTGTGGGCAGGGCTATTATCACATTATTGAGAATCACCCCGCAAAACAAACTGCAAAGGACAGACCTCAAAGAAGGTGCATAAACATTTATTTATTAATATTGTTACGTAAATAACACAAGGGAAGACTATTTACACGTATATTTACAGTAAGGCGTACAGCATTAGCCAAGATGGTGGACAGCCGCGCACCAGACAGTCCTGTCTTCTTTGTCTTCTTCTGCAGATGATATGTGCCATCCCATAGGTGGTATGTGCCATCCCACGCTAGCTTCGTAGCATTACCCCCGGTGGTAGGAGCGCCGTCTCGGTGCATTTTAAACTTAGTCGGTAGAAGGGGGGTGGTATGCTTTCAGCCTGCTGACGTGAACGATGTCAGTTGGGGAAGTCGCAGATGTCATTGGCGGCGAGACGGGGACGATCTCGTAGGTGACGTCCGTGACCTGACGTACAATACGGTAGGGACCGATGTACCGTGGTAAGAGTTTCTCTGATAAGCCAGCACGTCGGAATGGATACCACAGAAGGACGAGGGAACCGGGTGGAAAATGAACATCGTCATGTCGGCGATCGTAGAGATGCTTCTGGTTGGCTTGGGACGTTGTCAGCCTCGAGCGAGCGATCTGACGTGCGTGGTCAGCTCGAGCGATTGCATCCCGTGCGTATTCGGTAGGCGGCCTTGCAGCATCTGGAAGGAGGGTGTCGAGTGGTAACGTCGGTTCGCGGCCGAAGAGCATATAGAAGGGTGAATAACCGGCGGTGTCGTGGCGCGATGAATTGTAGGCGAAGGTGACATAAGGTAGCGCCAGGTCCCAGTCACGATGATCGGATGAAACATACATTGCGAGCATGTCCGTGAGGGTACGATTTAAACGCTCAGTAAGCCCATTTGTTTGTGGGTGGTAGGAGGTGGTTAACTTGTGCTGCGTGGAGGATGAGCGCAAGAGGTCGTCGATCACTCGGGACAAAAATGCACAGCCGCGATCTGTGAGCAGTTGGCGAGGGGCGCCGTTGTGTAGGATGACGTCGTGCAGTAAGAAGTCAGCGATGTCAGTAGCAGTGCTCGTCTGAAGAGCTCGAGTGATGGCATACCGGGTGGCGTGGTCTACAGCTACAGCGACCCATTTGTTGCCGGAGTTGGACTCAGGAAAAGGTCCGAGGAGGTCCACGCCAACACGGAAGAATGGTTCGATCGGGACGGCGAGTGGTTGAAGCAGTCCAGCAGGCAGTGTGGCAGGTCGCTTCCGTCGTTGGCATTTGTCGCAGGAGGACACGTAGCGACGGAGAGACCTGGCGAGGCCACGCCAGAAGAATCGGCGCCTCACACGGTCGTACGTGCGAGATACGCCAAGGTGGCCAGCAGTTGGTTCGTCGTGAAGCTCATGGAGGACCGCTGAGCGCAGGTGTTTAGGCACGACGAGAAGAAGCTCAGGGCCATCCGGCTGGACATTACGGCGGTAAAGTGTGCCATTCAAGAGGACGAACATGCGCAGGGAGGCATCGTGGGGCGCAGCTTCAAGGCGGTCAATGAGCGAGCGCAAGGAAGCGTCACGACGTTGTTCTTCACCAATGTGGAGAAACCGAGATGTAGACATGATGCAGGGGCTAGACTCGATATCTGATCCATATGGAGGGTCAACAGGGTAGCGCGACAAGCAGTCGGCGTCTAGGTGGAGGCGGCCAGACTTATACGCGACTGAGTAGGAGTACTCCTGAAGGCGTAACGCCCAACGGCCAAGTCGTCCAGCAGGATCTTTCAGTGAAGAAAGCCAGCAGAGAGCGTGATGGTCGGTGACAACACGGAAAGGGCGGCCATACAGGTAAGGACGGAATTTCGAAACCGCCCAGACAAGGGCAAGGCATTCACGTTCCGTTATCGAGTAGTTGCGTTCAGATTTCGAAAGAAGACGACTTGCGTAGGCAATGACCCGTTCAACACCTCCTTGTTGCTGCGCCAAAACTGCACCGATGCCGTGCCTACTAGCATCCGTGCGCACTTCTGTGTAGGCAGTTGGGTCGAAATGAGCAAGGACGGGTGGTGTCGTCAGAGCGGCGATTAGCTGGCAGAATACGTCCGCTTGTGGAGGACCCCAAGAAAATGGAACGTCTTGCTTGAGAAGGTCAGTGAGGGGGCGTGCGAGTGTTGCAAAGTTTTTGACGAAACGACGGAAGTATGAGCATAGTCCCACGAAACTGCGAACATCATGGGCAGAGCATGGGACGGGGAAGTTCGTGACAGCGCTGACTTTAGCTGGGTCTGGTCGAACTCCGGAAGCTTCAACAAGGTGTCCAAGCACAGTGATTTGACGAAGGGCGAAGTGGCACTTCGAAGAGTTCAACTGAAGGCCCGCCCGCCGAAATATTTCCAAAATAGTTGACAGCCGCTCGTGATGTGTGGCGAAAGTCGGTGAAAAAATGATTACGTCGTCCAGGTAGCATAAACACGTGGACCATTTAAAACCTTGGAGGAGCGTGTCCATCATTCTTTCAAATGTTGCTGGTGCGTTGCAGAGGCCGAACGGCATCACCTTGAACTGGTAGAGGCCGTCAGGGGTAACGAAAGCGGTTTTTTCGCGGTCCATGTCATCTACTGCAATTTGCCAATAGCCAGATCGGAGGTCCAGAGATGAAAAGAATGTGGCACCATGGAGGCAGTCAAGAGCATCGTCAATGCGAGGGAGGGGGTACACGTCCTTCTTGGTGATTTTGTTGAGGTGGCGATAATCAATGCAAAAACGCCAGGAGCCGTCTTTCTTCTTGACTAATACGACAGGAGATGCCCATGGACTAGATGATGGTTCGATGATATCCTTCGCAAGCGTCTTGGCCAGTTCTTTCTGAATCACTTCCTGCTCAGATGCGGAGACACGGTAAGGGCGACGATGGATGGGCGAAGAGTCACCTGTGTTGATTCGGTGGGCGACGATCTTAGTCTGGCCCAAGGGTCGATCATTGATGTCGAAAATGTCGGCATAGGAAGCCAAAACTCGACAGAGAGCGTCAGCCTGGTCGGGAAGAAGATCTGATCCAATCATTTTTGTAAAAATGCTTTTGTCAGAACCTGGTTGCCGTAGATCTTCAGCTGGAGCAGGCTTGGTTATGGTGACAACCTCGACATCACGGTCGGCTACAGGAGCGAGTAGGGCAAGGGACATCCTTTGGGGCAACACTTGGGGAACCAGGTAAAAATTTAGGAGCGGAAGGAACAGGCAGTTATCAGCGATTGTGGCTACAACATGTGGCACAGCAACACTTGGCGACAGTCGTACGTCAGGTATAGGAGTGACGATGTAGTCACCGTCAGGCACGGATGGCGTCGATGACAAACACACGTATGTGACGGCTCGCGGCGGTAGACGAACAAATGTTGTAGGGCTTAAGCGGCTGACGGGAACTTTTGGGGCATCTGGAAGAAGAGGCAGGTCGAGGTGAAGGATACCTGAGGAGCAGTCAATCAAGGCGGAGTGGGCGGAAAGAAAGTCGAGGCCCAATATTAGGTCATGTGGACAGCGAGCAATAACGGCAAAGACAACGACAGTGTGACGACCGGCAATGGTTACACGCGCAGTGCACATTCCAACCACCTGAACAGCACCACCATCTGCAACACGTATTGTATGTGTCGTAGATGGTGTCATAACCTTGTGCAGACGGCGGCGTAAAGGAGCACTCATAATGGAAATGTGTGCACCAGTGTCAATGAGGGCGGTTACAGGAATATTGTCCACTTTTACTTCAAGAAGGCTATGGTGCGTCGGGAGCGTCAGTAGAGGATTTTCGGTCGACAAGGGCACTGCAGCTTCACCTCCATAAGCTGCACGATCTAGTTTTCCGGCTGCGGTCGTCCAGAAGAGGTCGGAGAGGAAAAGCGGCGAGGTTGTGGGGAGCGGGATTGGCGACGTTGCGGCGACGGGGAGCGGGAGTAGCGGCGAACAGAAGTGGCATCAGTATCAAAAGGCTCCTGGGGGCCGAGCGACGAGTAAGCAGAAGTAGCAGCGGAACGCCTGGGACCGGCAGAGCGCGCATAGGGAGGAAAGGTCTGGTGAGGTGGATAGGTCCAACGGCGACGGCAGTAACGAGCGATGTGTCCAGCCTGATGACAAGAGAAGCAGATGGGCTGGTCGTCGGGCGTTCTCCATTCAGCTGGGTTACGGGAGGGCCAAGTAGAGGTAAAGGAGCGGCGAGCAGGTCCTGCGGAGTAAGGGCGTGTAGCAGGATGGGTCACAGGGCACGCTAGTGGTAAGCCAAGGTTCGCGAACTCCTGCCTGACCACAGCCTGAATGAGGGACACCGACAGCTGCGATGGGTCACTGGAGTGCATCGTGAAAACAGGCGGTGAAAGAGGTGAAACAGGTGCTGGAGAGGCTGCTTCAAGCTCGCGACGAACGATGCGTGTAACATTGTCAGAGGCAGGTGGCTGGCTCATTGCATCGCATGATGAAGTTGCGGCCGTGTTGGGAAGCCGCGTGAATTTCTGGGTTATACGGCGACTCTTGGCGTGTTCGAATCGCCGGCACTCCTTGATCATCGCTTCGACGGTGTCAACGTTTGCGTAAACAAGCAGGTTAAAGGCATCGTCTGCGATACCTTTCAGCACGTGAGAAACCTTCTCGGTCTCAGGCATGTGCTCGTCAACCAGGCGACAGAGGGCGAGAACATCCTGTATATACGCCACGTACGACTCGGTAGATGTTTGTGCACGAGTCGCAAGTTCGTTCCGCGCCGCAAGCCGCCGACCTGTGCTGTCACCGAAAAGGTCTCGAATCTGTTCTTTAAACGAGTCCCAGCTCGTAATGTCAGCTTCGTGCGTCTCGAACCACACTCTTGGGGCGCCAGCGAGGTAGAACAGAACGTTGGCAAGCATAAGAGTCGGGTCCCACCTGTAGCTGGCGCTGACTCGTTCATAAAGGTTGAGCCATTTGTCAACGTCAACCCCATCCTGGCCAGAAAAGACGCCGGGATCACGAGCAGGAGGAAGGACCACGTAAGTGGACGTCATAGGTGCCGCGGATGGGGCTGGTCGGGAAGGTGGTGTGCGTTCGTCGTCTGACATGGGCGGAACGGCGATGAGACGACCGTTGCGGAGCTCCGTGATAGATACAGCGTACCCAGCACTTCCACCACAAATGTTACGTAAATAACACAAGGGAAGACTATTTACACGTATATTTACAGTAAGGCGTACAGCATTAGCCAGGATGGTGGACAGCCGCGCACCAGACAGTCCTGTCTTCTTTGTCTTCTTCTGCAGATGATATGTGCCATCCCATAGGTGTTATGTGCCATCCCACGCTAGCTTCGTAGCAATATAAAATACCCTCAGGGTACAGACCACAGTCATCATTATCTTTTCCGAGCGGAATGACAAAATGCTTTTTCGCTTGGGTGTCACGGTTATGACAGCCAAAGTCACAGCAACTCGGCATCGTGACAAAACGAGCCAGGCGCACGCGCGCACTTCGCACATCGTGCACTATGTGTCCGACGAGCACACAGCACAGTGGCACTTGGCGCGTCCAACATGGTGCCAAGTGTCAAAAAAAACAAAATACAAAAAAACGCGAGTGCGCTACCACGTGACCGCTGGCGGCCTATCGGAGGCAAGGAGAGGAGTACTACTCATAACTCCTCATAACTAAGTCATGTTAGAGCCATGTCCCTTGCAGAACCACAAGTACAACTCACGCAAGGAGCCACCTCATCACAAGATCAGCCTGACTCGCATTAAAGGGCCCCTAAACAACAGTGATGTCCAAAATTTGTTTGAAAGATATAACTGTGCTCCTGTGTGATGCGAAAATGCTCCCGCAAGAATTTTGCGAATAGGTGCAATAATAAAGAACTTAGAAGGGTTTAAGTGGCCGCTTGCGTCGGTTTCGTTTTCTCGGATGGCCTCCCCACCCTTCTCTACCGAGGAGAGGTAGGCACGGCGCGCCGTCGAGACTCCGCCCACTTTTGACACATGACATGACATGAGCAATTGACATCGTTGACGCAGTTGCTCCTGCGCTCACGCTGGTCGGATGGCCTCAGGATCTGACATAGACCTTGTTTCGACCAATCAGCGAGCTACAACTGCACAAAGTTGTTCGCGGTAGAACGTGACGACACCTAGGATGCGAGCGCCTAGGTCAATCGCCGGAAAGAGGCGCGGGAATTACTTTTTGAAATATGGCGTCTGTGTGATGCGGAGTGCTGTCATATTCGCAGAATGTGATAGCTGCAACCTTCTCTATGATTGAGTTAGCTTGTTTGAGCGGCTTAAAAAAAAGTAGGAGCCTGTTTAGTGGCCCTTTAACATCAGGGAGAATTTGCAAGCTGCAGATGTGATCGGTGGCACAGTCGCTGTGGTATCCCTTTGCCTGCCGCAGTACTGGGAACATAACTACAGTTTGGTTCCTACAGGTGGAATCACAAATCTGCATCTACAGAGTAGCATCTCTGCTTCAAAAATATGTTATCAGCGCCGTGCCACCCACCGCCACAAAAGATGTCTTCCTCTTGATTTCCTTCAGCATCAACCCTCCGACAGCCCCCTACGACGAACTCAAGGCAGCGCTATTCGACACAGCAGCCGCGGATCCACAAGCTACTCTCAACTACAGAGCCCGGCAGTGCTGCTGCATCTGTCTTAAGACAGATGCAGCAGCTCCTCGGCTTGCATGCACATGTAATGGACAGTGCAGTGTTACATGAGTTGTTCCTGCAACGCCTGCCATCAAATGTGCAAATGGTGCTGTCTACTGCTCCCACAATGAACTTGTCTTCCCTCGCCCTACTAGCCATGGAAGTCCTGGAAGTGTCAACGCAGCATGTGCAAGTCGCCGCTGTCAACAATCCTTCCACACAATCTTCATCGTCATGTGCTGCACCTGGCTCGACAGCTCTGTGGGGGTCGTTTTACTACTACTAGCAGCGGCATCGCCACTAGCAACCCCATGCCATGGGTTCGAGCACCCAACGAGCAGAGAATGAGGCCATCGCGTCTGCACGCTCGCTTGTCTCAGCCATGCATCACCGCGCGCGTCAGCCCGCGGCCCGTCTCGAGGCTGGACAGCAAAGACCGGTGCATGCGGCGAAAGAGGAGAACAATAGGCGTCACTCTCCCAGCATGGTAATTTAATAAAGGTTAATAATACAAACAAAAAAAAGGCTGAATCAAGATCGAAATAAATGTAAAGGATAACGATAAACAACACGGGAACACAATAACACAAACAAAGGACAACATGCGAACACACCATAACACACAAAGACCATGCAGGGAGGAGAACCACCTAACCCCGCCAGCGCACCCCCAGAAAAGGATAATAGAAAGAAAAGAACGTACAGAGATGGGTGTCGATCTCAGGTCGCCACCGTGGTCGCTGGGGTCCGCAAAGGGGCGCTATATCACCGATGGCCATGTCGACCGGAAGGTCATAAAGGTACGTGCGCACCCTTTTGAGTCCCTGCGAGTTCTCCCCAGCATCTCCAAAACCAGAAACGTGCGAACATGCCAGAAATTACGAGCTCCCCAATGGAAGACTAGTTAAAACCACATGGGCGAAGCGGGCAGCCCTCCACAGTGATGGGCTGCCGCCCCGCCCAGCTGGGAGAGGAGGATGCAAGGACATTTCGGGCAAAACGGCGTCGCACGTCCCGCGCGGCACCCTGGTGCCCACAAGCTAGAGTATCAATGCCACCGTGCTGTGCCACAGCTTCTGCCCACACTGTCTACCTCTGAAATAGGCTTGAAGAGATACTCATTGCAGCTATGCGACGAGACCATTTTCCACACCGTTTGCAACTGTGTGGGTGATCGCATTGTGAGGGAAATCAGAGGCCCCAAAGAATGTCACCTCTTCGATGTCACCAACCACACCACTGGACAGAAATTTGTCATCGACACCGGAGCCCAGGCCAGCGTGCTCCCAGCCACGAGGTCAGAACAGCACTTGGCCTGTCATATGTCACCTACAAGCCATAAATGGCACCCACATTCCTGTCTGTTCACAATGTTTTGTCACATTCAACCTGGGGCTTCGAAGACTGTTCCGATGGGTATTCTCATAGTCGACATGAGATCCCCAATCATGGGAGCCAGTTTTCTTGCCAAGCATGGGCTCGTCATCGACCTCGGCCACAAACGTCTCCTAGATACCACAAGCTTGAGTGTTCAAAACATTGATGCGGGCGCAATCACGAACGTGGTGCCTTTCTCTCCTACAGTTGCCTCAGAGCCATTCGTTCGTACCTGACATTGCCACCAGATTGGACTCAACCTGTTGTGCACACCAGTGGCGCGTAGCTAGAAATTATTTTCAAAGTGAAGGGGGGGGCTCGGAACTGCAACTTCAAGCAGTCTTGGGCAGTAACTAGCTACTAGTAACCTGTTACCAGTTAATAGTTACTGTTTTCAATAACTTATAACTGTAACAAGTTAATTTAGAGGAACTTGTAACTGTAACACTGCTACTTTTGACACAGTAATTGTAACTGAAAGTACCGTTACAGTTAGTTCCTTCTTCAAAATATATCCAGCTGCAACACCTGCAGTATCGCCATACAAAAGTATCGCGATGTTGCTTGTAAATACTTTTGACTATCCGTATCTCGATATCAAGGTGTGTTTGCAAAGTGTATTAGTATATCACTAGTGGAATATTATTACAATCTATCACTTATATCGTGATGCTATGCTGGACAAGGACGTCTCTTCGCTTTTTCTTTTTTCGAAAATGGGCTGATGCGTTTCCAGGGAGGGAATGAGTTTTCTCTATGAAGCCGAGCAATGCACCGCAGGTTGGCGACACAAAATGGCAGCGAAGAGTCCTCCCCGCCCCCATGTAGAGAAAGGTGCGCGACGTGGCAGTATGGTCTGTCTGAGTGACGAAAGGAGCGCTTGTTTAGAGGCCGGTGCAGCATTGTTAATTTTTTTTCATGACAACCCACGCGTAAACCACCTAGAAGCAGACGCTTTGAAATGCTTCGCACACGTTCAGTTCTCAAAGCGAGGGGGGGGGTACTTTGAAAAAGCACTTCCCAAAATGGCATCGGCAATGTGGCTCGAAGGTGCCTGTCCTCTGTGTGTGTCGCGTGTCAGGATGAGCTCCTATTTCATTTACAACAGGCTGTCCCAGTGAATTGGTAAATGAATTCCCGACAATAAGAAAGTTACAGCAATCAAGAAATAGTTGTTACAGCAAAATGGGTTGTACACAACGATTGCAGGTGTTGGACTTTTGGGTGAGCGCCTTCCCATTCCTTTTATCTGGCATTTAATCTTTTTTATCTGGCTTTTATCTGGATTCTAGTTCATTATCTCGCATTTTACCATGAGCAATTTTGACTAACCGCATGCCTTCATACCTTTCTATTAGAAAACTGTATAATATGGTTTGCGATGTATTCGTTAGTATTGTACAGTAACGGAAAAGTAACGACGTTACTTTTAGGGGCGAAGCTCCTCTTTGTCTAACCTTGTCAGTCGTCAGGCGTAAGCCGCGTGCCTCTCTCTCTCCCGGCGCGTGCCTCTGCTGTCTTGAGAGAGAGAGACAGAGAGAGAGCGAAAGGCGCGCGTTGGCTATGGAAACGCTCTTTCTTAGAGGAACGCTCTACCAGCTCGCAAAGAAGGAGAACCCGCCCTCACCCGCGAGAGGCAACGTCGGTGCAGGCAGCGTCTCCAAGCGAGTTTCTTGATTGAGAAATACCGACGGCTCGCGTTGGAGAACCGTTCACCGGCAACCCATATATATATATAGGCACTGAATCTTGACTTGCAATGAAGTGCCAGTGGGAGATTTCACTTGTGCATAGTTGATACATGAGGATTCATAGCGTGCGCGTTAACATAATTAATCCGGAACTCGGCACGATTTACGATGAACATCCGGAGCTTCGCCCACTCATCATCATTCACTCTGTGGATATGCTGTAATTTTTTTAACTACGGTTAACTCCCATTAAAACGAACTTGGTTAAAACGAATTCTTGGATATTTTACGGAGATACGTGTATTTACAATATGTGCACAGGCACTTGCCAGCCAACACTAATGGCAGGCCCGAGACTTGTCCGACCACTTCGTTGCCTTCGCCTGAGTCCTGCGTACAGAGTGAGCCCCTCTGCTACCTTCCTTGTAACACTGCAGAGTAAGCCCCTCTGCTATCTTGCGACACTACCCCCCGGCGTAAAAGTGCCGACTCGGTGCCTGTCAGTGCAGCATAGAAGGGGCAGGCATATAGGGCTTCAGTTGCGCGACCTGTACAGTTGTAGAAGGTGGTCTTGTAGATTGGTCTGGGTCGACGACTCGTTCAGTTTCATACGTGAGGTCAGTGACCTTGCGTAAGACCTTATAGGGGCCATCGTAGCGGGATAAGAGCTTTTCCGAGAGACCAACACGGCGAGATGGGGACCACAAATGTACGAGGGATCCGGGAGAATAAGAAACGTCTCTGGCGGCGATCATACTAGTCTTTCTGAGAGGCTTGAGACAAGGTGAGGCATTCACGGGTGATTTCACGTGCTTAGGCGGCTCGCGCTATGCCGTCACGAACGTGCGTAACAAGGTAACTGGAGGTGGGAAGCAGTGTGTCAAGAGGCAGCGAAGGCTCACGGCCTTAGAGCAAGTAAAGCGGAGAATAACCGATGGTGTCATGCCTTGAAGAATTATAGGCAAAGGTAACGTAGGGCAAAGTTGCGTCCTAGTCGCGATGGTCCGCGGAAACATACATCGACAGCATGTCGGTGAGAGTTCGGTTCAGACGCTCCATAAGGCCATTCGTTTGAGGGTGGTAGGCTGTTGTGACTTTGTGTTTTGTGGAGCAGGAGTGAAGGAGCTCCTGAACGACGCGGGACAAAAAATACCGGCCTTGATCGGTAAGAAGCAGTCGAGGAGCACCGTGTTGCAAAATGACGTCGTAAAGAAGTCAGCGACATCCATAGCGCAGCTGGTGGGAAGAGCACGTGTAATGACGTATCGCGTCGCGTAGTCGGTCGCGATGGCAATCCACTTGTTCCCGGATGTCGATGTGGGAAAAGGACCGAGAAGGTCGAGTCCTACGTGGTAGGAAGGTTCGGCGGGAATGTCAATGGGGTGAAGAAGACCGGCAGGCAACATTGCTGGCCGCTTTCGACGTTGACATGCGTCACAACTGCGACATATCGCTGCACGGAACGCTAGAGACCAGGCCAGAAGAAGCGGCGCCGTATGCGATCATAGGTGCATGTAATACCAAGGTGACTGGCACTTGGCTCATCGTGAAGCTGGCGAAGAACATCAAACCGCAAGTGTGAGGGTACGACGAGAAGGTTTTCAGGGCCATCTGGGTGCATATTGTGGCGGTAAAGATCCCATCATGAGGGCAGAACATACGGAGCGAAGGACTTGGAGTTCCGGAACCGAGACTATTCACAACAGAGTGTAAAGCAGGGTCTCGGAGTTCTTCGTGGCCTATGTTACATAAAGCGGATGTGGACAAAATGCATGCCTCAATGTCTTTCTTGGCGTCTGCAGGCGGATCAACGGGATAACGTGACAGGCAATCGGCGTCCTAGTGGCGATGACCAGACTTGTAAACGAGCGAGAACGAGTACTCTTGGAGATGGAGAGCCCAACGAGCGAGACGGCCTGCAGGATCTTTGAGCGAGGAGAGCCAGCAGAGGGCATGATGGTCAGTCACTACAGTAAAGGTGCGTCCGTATAGGTAGGGACGAAATTTAGCAATGGCCCATACAAGCGCAAGGCATTCTCGTTCTGTGATGGAGTAGTTCTGCTCTGGCGTGGAGAGAAGGCGGCTGGTGTAGGCAATAACGCATTCTCGGCCGCACTGATGCTGTGCGAGGACGGCACCGATTCCATGGCCACTGGCATCGGTGCGCACTTCGCTGGTTGCAGTTGGGTCAAAGTGCGCTAATATCGGAGAAGTTGTGAGGGCATCTATGAGCGCCGAGAAGGCAGAATCGAAGGATAAGCCCCAGGTGAAGACGGCGGCTTTTTTCAATAGCGCAGTGAGGGGACGAGCGATCTCGGCGAAATTCCGAATAAAGCGGCGGAAGTACGAGCACAGCCCGATGAAACTTCGTACATCTTTAAGCGAACAAGGCACAGGAAAGTTTTTCACGGCGCTGACTTTATCGGGATCAGGCTGCACACCAGTGGAGTTGACAAGATGTCCCAGTACAGTTATTTCACGGTGTCCAAAACGGCATTTGGAAGAGTTGAGCTGGAGACCAGCATTACGGAATATGCTGAGAATGGTGGAAAGGCGGTCAAGATGGCTCGCAAATGTCGGTGCAAAAATGATGACGTCATGTAATTAGCACAAGCAGGTCGACCACTTGAAGCCGCGTAGGAGAGAGTCCATCATGCGCTCGAAGGTTGCCGGAGCATTGCATAGACCAAACGGCATTACTTTAAACTGGTAGAGGCCGTCGGGAGTTACAAATGCCATTTTTTCTTGGTCCTGCGGGTCAACAGCAATCTGCCAATACCCCAATCGAAGGTCAATGGACGAGAAATATTTTGCCCCTTGAAGACAGTCGAGCGCGTCATCTATTCGCGGCATGGGGTAAACGTCCTTCTTAGTTATTGCGTTGAGGTGTCTGTAATCGACACAAAATCTCCAAGTGTTGTCCTTCTTTTTCACGAGGACAGCAGGAGAAGCCCAAGCACTTGAGGGCGGTTCAATGACATCTTTAGCGAGCATCTTTTCCACTTCTTTTTGGATGACAATATAACAAACAACATAGGCATGTTTGTTTGGTTTCCCATAGACTCAATGCAAAAGAAGCCCCGCCACGGTGGTCTAGTGGCTATGGTACTCGGCTGCAGATCCGAGGGTCGCGGGATCGAATCCCGGCCGCGGCGGCTGCATTTCGATGGAGGCGAAATGTTGAGGCCCGTGTACTGTGCGATGTCAGTGCACGTTAAAGAACCCCAGGTGGTCGAAATTTCCGGAGCCCTCCACTACGGCGTCTCTCATAATCAGAACTGGTTTTGGGACGTTAAACCCCACAAATCAATCAATCAATCAATCATCAATGCAAAAGAAATCCTCTTAAGAGGAACCCCATCGCAGGTAACCTTCTGTTAAGAGGAACTTTCCCAGTGCTGTGGACAGCCTCCCTAGTTTATTGTAGGGGGCCCCAAGGCCTGGGCACTTGAGTTCTTTTGTTGTTTCCACACCAAGCAGAGTACAAAAGAACCAAAGACTAAGTAAGTGTAGTAAAAAAAGTGAAGACGACGACGACGAAGGTAGCTACCTGCACGGAGCGTTGCAGATAAAAAGAGTGCACTTGGCAGGGTGGCATAAAAAGAAGAAGTAGGAGGAAGGCGCGAACAGGGACAGCTGCCACAAAGGCAGAAGACTGCGTTTGAGGAGCCGAGGTTTGCTGAGGGCGACCCGGGCTGAAGCGCTGGGCAGCCTCCTGACCGCTCCTGCGGACGTCGCCGGCGACTGCTGCTTGACCGCACCCAGCGACTAGTGTGGCCGTTACCTGCTGGCTTCTGGTTTCGGTGCATACCTGCACTGGGTCGACGCCACTCCGTGCTGCTTCCGAGAGCCAGAGCCGCCGCCAGTGTTCGAGCTCCGCAACCTCTCCTTCCCGCCGCGTCCCTCAAGTCACCACATCAACAACTCGTGCTGAAGGCATCGACAGAGATGTGAGCTTGTGCGCATGCATGCGACTTGGCTTTTTTTCGAACTGCGCACGCATAGGACTTGCATGGTTAAAACAGGACTTAACGTGTAGCTCGCGAGCTTTATTGTTTGTTGGTTTGTTTATTTGTACGTGTTCCTTGAGAGTGCCCATAATATATGTGTTTTCTTGCCATACCGTGTACCGCATCCATACTTCACTGCACAGCACGTGAACAAACATGACGGTCCGCACCTTTCACTCTCTACAGTAAGCAAAGCCAGTAAGGTACCAGAAATAAAACTCTGTTAGAGAGTTTTATTGTTGGGGACCCCAAGTGTTAGGGGCACTACCTTCTTGGACCCTTTTGTTCTCCTCACCTGGGGTTCTTTTGTTGTCTCCCCACCTTCTTTTCAGCACCTACAGGGAGAGTACAAAGGAACACAAGGCAGAAGGATCCAAGAGGGCTTACAGAGAGACTCTGGGTACTTGAATAAAGTTGCCCTCCTCCTACCCACCCCCAACTAGTACTGCAGTGGTAAAGCAAAGCAGAAGAAAACAAAAAGGGAGGACCAGAGCTCCGACAAAGGGGCAAAAAAAAAAGGGGCTGGTATGGTAAAGTAAATGCTGCTTATTATCCACAACAACAAAGTTTACACATTAGGCCTTTTGGCTGATTAGCACCTCCTGGGGCAAGTGCAGGAAAACTGCTATGAAGAAAGACAGGCCTAGTTTCTAGTGTGGGCAGTAGGGGTGTCCTTGTGGACATGAATTCCTATGTGAAGGTCAATTCCAATGGCAGATTCGGAGCACTTCCGGTAGCAGTCTTTCTGCTCCATGCGGAGCAAGTCTGTTACATTGGCAGATTGAGAGTGCTCACTTTATGTTTCATTGGCAGATCTGGAGCAGCTCTCTCTACTCCGCAAAAAGTGGTGGATTCGACCGGAAGTCGCAAGCGCCGGGCGGATGCACAGAGCGTTGCATACCACGTGACCGACGCTACGCGCTGCCCAAGTGCGCTCGTTCTCTGTCGCAGCTCGGAAGCAATCATGGGTAGCGCAGCGTCAGCTCGCGCTTTTACTGCTTGCGGAGAGCAATTATTTTAGCTCTAGTTCTGAATTGACCAGTGAGGACTGATGTAGAAGCTAGCGTATGCAAAACGGTTTTCGATGTCATGTTTTGGCCGCGCAGAGAAAAAAAGCGAAAGTTGCGCATTTTATCGGCACTTGCCTGGTTCACCATCGACAAGCGGACGACACTTGCACGCGGTGTGACTTCCACAGAACGCAGGAGGCAAAAATTCAAAACGAAACTTTTTTCACATACACCTCGCGCGCGAGTTCAAGCCGAACAGGTTGGGAAAAAGGCGCGAAACGCAAGGAATGCTGGGCGCTTCCGGAAGCGGATGTGCGCTATCGCCTTCTGCCATTTGCTCTGGAGTGAGCGCCTGTGTTCCACTGACAGATTTCCTTCAGTTGTCCTCCACCGGAGTGGAGTTCTCCGGCACAGAGTTCAGCGGCCACTCCAAATCTGCCATTGGAATTCAGCACGAGTATCCTCAAAGATGCACCACAATGCCTAACCACTGGCAATACAGCTGACATGGTCACTGAAGAAGTGCTTGAAGTGCTTTAGAAAAATACAGGAGGTAGCTTATGCTTGCTTAAGTTCTCTAATGAACAACCTCTCCCAGCAGCACGGAGATACTGGAGGATACTTAAATCATTAGATGAAATGTTATTTGTAGCTGCTTTCTAGTGCCTGAAGACAGTTCTGAAGTTGGATAAAAACATAGTTTCATCTGTAATATTTTCTTATTTGAAAGTCTACTTGATTGACTTTTTGAAGCAAGATGCTTGGATCAACCTGGGCAAGTGGCCAGTCCATTTTGGAGGCACTTTTGATAAGACATAAATTGTCATGATTCCCTCGAGTTTGTCTTAAAGGGAGTCTACTGTATAACTGTAACAAGTTACTTTTGCAAACTCAGTAACTGTAACATAGTTACTTTTCTGGCTTAGGTAACTGTAACCATAACACTGTTGCCGTATTTACTCGCATGATTGCACTCTCGTAATGATCGCACCCCTAAATTTTGTCGTCAAAATTTGATTTTTTTGTTCCCCCGCATAATGATCGCACCATGAACTTGCCACAGAGATATGTCGTGTGCCAAGTCTTAACTGACGATCATCATTTTTACCATCTGTCGAACGTTACGTAAATAACTCTTCAAGGCTTACGAAGTGAACTGCATGCAGCAAGCAGATGCCTAATTTTTGCCCACCCTAGGTGGAAACGTGCCATATTATGACAGCAGTGAAGACAAATGCCGTAGTTTTCACCACGCCAACAGCTTCATGAAGACAGGCATATCTAACACACTCGACGGAACAGAAGATAACCTTCTGTGGCACTGCGATGACACTGTCCGTTCTGACAGGGAATCGAGCACCGACGACACTGACACCAGTGACGCTTCAGACTCTGAATGAGTTAGGGGGTCATTGAATGAAAAAATTAAAGGACAATATGCAGTGCATGTAGTTCCTGCGTAATCTGTACGTTTATTACAAAGGCCAGCCTTACTATACTTTTATTTTTGGGTATGTTCATGATAGCTATCGTAAGAATTCTGATATGCGACTTGTTTGCGTTCTCGGTGCTCAAAATATTTTTTCGCGGAAAATTTACCCCGCATTATGATCGCACCCCGAAATTTGCATCAATATTTTTTTTAAAAAGTGCGATCATTATGCGAGTAAATACGATACTTTTTACTGGTAACGGACCCATGACTGACTTCAAGATGCACACACACATACACGTACGTACATACATACATACATACATACAAACAAACACACACAACCCAACAAGACAGCGCTCTGCTGTCTTGTTGGGTTGGGTTGTTGAGCACTGTCTTGTTGGGGGCAGCACGGCGCCTCGCCCCCAACAAGCTCCAAGTCAAAGTAGCCCGTGCAGAGTTCAAGTGCATGTTGGAACTTGGCATAATTCAATCATAATTCAGCAGTTGGGCTAAGTCGGGTGATTGGAGACCATGCAGTGGCTATTGGCTCATTCGCACCAAGAGCATTCCTGACTAGTAGCCACAGTCCAACACCCAAGACTTCACATCGTCACTGCACGGTGCAACAATATCTTCCGAAGTTGATCTTGTTCGGGCATACCACCAAATCCCTAGTGCCAAAGACATGGTCCATAATGACACCATTTGGACATTTCGAATCCCTTCGAGTGCCATTCGGATTCCAGGAAAACGTCCCAGCGCTTCATTGACAGCGTGATGACACTATGTACGTGGGCTCCCATTCGAGTTTGCTTATGTGGACAATCTTCTGGTAGCAAGCTTGTCTATAGAAGGGCATATGCAACACCTTCGCCTTCTCTTCGAGGGGCTTGAGGCCAATGGAATTGTGATTAATAGCGGGAAAAGTGAGTTCGGCACACCCTCACATTCCTTGGACACCATGTCGACAGCAATGGCATCTGCCCCCTTCCCGATAAGGTCAAAGCAGGCACTGAGTTTCCCAAGCTGACTTCACTTACCAACCTTTGCCAGTTTCTGGGTATGGTGAATTGTTACCGCCATTCATCAGCAATTGTGCCACGCTTCTAGAACCACTCGATTGCTTGCTTTGTGGCTGTCAACAACCTGCAACGCTTGTCTGGGACAGAGCCGTGGATGACTCCTTTCAAGCCATTAAACATACCTCGGCTGAAGCCATGCTCTTCACTCTCCCAAACACGGACCACTGCTCATGACTGACGCATTGAGCTCAGCAGTGGGGACCGTCCTTCGACAGCAAGTTAATGGAGAGTCGCAGCCCCTTGCATTTTTTCAAAGCGCATGAACCTAGCCCAAACCCGCTATAGTGTGTTTGGCCGTGAGCTCCTTGCCATGTACAGCGTGTCTACCAACCGGGAAAACCGGGAAATCTCGGAATATGATTAGTCTGGAAAATCTCAGGGAAAACTCGGGGAATTTGGAGGAAAATCAGCTCAAGTACGAAAGTCGCGGTAACGCTGGCTCTACCAATGCACCTTGCGATTGAGTTCAGAGCGCAACTCGCAATAACTGAAGGGATGAGTGCCCCCCCCCCTTTGTCATCGCTCTCCGTCGCGCGAATCGGCTGCTTCTTTCACTATAGGCTTTGCTTGTTCTATGCAAAGTCCGCTGTATGTGTCTGGACGCGCTACGGCGCACAGACAGCCCGTGTGTGCGCCTAGCGTTGTTATATTGCGTTTGCTTGCACGCAGTCTTTTCCACAAATATTGTGAAAAAGAGAGTGGAGGTAGAGGACGCGCGGCTACACGAAGCTGCACGCCCTCTCCATAGGGAGAGAACGCGGCGCTGATTCTGCATGCCACGCGGTGACGCGTTGTACCGCGTACGTATGGTTAGGGCAGTGGGTTAGGGCTTTAAAATCTTTCTTGCGGAGATAAACAGAACTTATTTCTAGCTTGGGCGCGTCGTGCGGTCTGCGGCAACGCCGCTGGGCAACGGCATTTTGTGGTTCCGGTTTCTCAGCGTGATTGCAACGGAGGCGCGTGAAACTTGATGCTTATCTTCATCGGCGCGGCACCCCTTTGTAGAGGCGCCGGAAGTTGATTTTCATCTTTATTGGCGTAGCTTTCTGCTTGTTTGATGCTTATGATCCGAGGGTCGCGGGATCGAATCCTGGCCGCGGCGGACACATCTCGATGGAGGCGAATGTTTGAGGCCAGTGTACTGTGCGATTTCAGAGAACCCCGGGAGGTCAGAATTTACGGAGTCCTCCACTACGGCCTCTCATAATCATAGCTGGTTTTGTGATGTAAAACCCCACAAATCAATCAATTATCGACGCTTACGAGGGATTCTTGCTGTTCTTGATTACTGAGTTTACTCTGCCCAAGGCAGTCACACGCAGAGAAGATACCATGTGTATGCCAACACAGCTGATTGCTCCAAGGTGAGAACAGAGATGCGTTTTTTATGCACAGACTGCAATAAGGCGCTGTGCGTAGACCCGTTTTTCAAGGAATACCACGTTCTAAAGTACTAGTGAACAATTTGCAGTATTTGCTCGATTCTACCGTGCCCTCAAATGTAACGCGCACCAGTTTCCCGCGACAAAAAAAAGAAAAAAAAAGTGAAACATCGATTGTAGTGCACACCCATTTTTGGGACACAGGGAAAAGGAAGACCTTAGTAATCGACCTCCTCACATTAATAAAACCAGATGCCGTACTCGCTTGACGAACGCACTCGCATAATAAAAGCACCGCTAACTTTGAACCACTGGAGTAGTTGATCCGCGGCGTCTTGAAGACGCCGCGGATCAACTACTGCAGTGGTTCAACTACTGCGCCGATTCATAGCTCCTGCGTCTCGATGAAACTTCCGTGTACGCTGCCGGGCGTAGCCGCGTGCGAGTGGCAGTAACATCATTTACTCGCAGTGGTGCATGCGATGATGAGCCGATTTGCGTAAAGTGATAGGAAACGTCTATTCTCCCGTTACGGCCACCCACAAATGCTATTAGCGAGATTTAGTATTGCGGAAAATCTTTGCGTTAGCGTTTGCGAGTCACGCACGCAAAATTTTTGCGGAGTGCTATTCGATAGCATTCCATAGCTCTTTAGTATAGCGCGAGACGACAACGCGCCGCAAAATGCAAGGCACACAAACCTTCGCTGCGCCATCTAAATGCGAATAGTGAAAGCGTCAAAGCCGTCGGCCGTTGTTAGTAACTTAAAGAGCAACGCAAGCGCAAAAAGAATTATTAAAAAGAACATCGTGCAATAATAATTGCATAAGTGTTGCTGTAGTCTGACGAGGCAGAGTTTCGCTTTCGTTGTGCATGTGTAATGTGGTCAAACTAGAATCCACAGCGAAAAGATCATTGTCTTCTCGAAGCGAAAACCAGCAACACGATTTAGTGTGAATCAGCTATTCCCACAACGCAGCAAGACGACACGATAGATGTGAAACGGGTAGCCGTCAGTTGTGGGGAGCCGCCATGCTCTCCGCGCTAAACAAACTTAGCGAGCATTTTGCGTCTCCGCTAAATTTGGAAAATAGCGAGCGATCGCTAAACACAAAGCTGGAATAGCGTGCTTACGCATGCGCAGTCTGACCCCGCTAAATTTTAGCGTTTAGCGGGGCGCAACTTAAGCTGCACTAAAAAACTCTATTGAAAGTTCGCGCCGTTGGGCATCTGCGACTTCAGTTGGCAGCAGAATGGCCAAGCTGGCGCGGCGATTATAATCGGCCTACGCATCATGTGCGTCGTGGCATCGTTGCGTGGGGGACCGGCGGCGACATAGAAACTACAGAAACTATTCGCACCAAAGACCGCCCCACCGATAGTTCGTTTTAGGGGCGAAGCTCCTTATGGCATCACCTGCGGCCCGTCCGGTATGTCCATCTGCCGTAGCCAGTAGCGTCTCCCGTAGCATACAATAGATGGCGCTGTCCCATAGAGATGCATTCAAACTGCAGTTGGGTGACAATATACTAGATGGCACTGGTCGTCATCGCCCTTTCTCGTCTAATTTCCTAGATGGCGCTGTCCCATAGAGATGTGTGCATTATGGCGGTTGGGTGATTGGACACTAGATGGCGTCATCACGGTGAATATGGCGTGGTCGAGCTCGACCGTCGTTGAGCTCCCCCTCTCTCTCTCCCCCCTCTCCCTCAGAGCCGTTCAATGGTCCCCCCCTCTCTCGCCTCGCGATGCCGATGCAGGCAGCGTCTGCTCGAGTTTCTTGATTGAAAAAACCGACCGCTCGCGCTACACAACCGTTCACTGACCACCCCGTATATATGGCACTGGATTTTGACCTCCAAGGTAGTGCCTGTATGCGATTTCTCCTGTGCGTGATTAAACAATGAAAATTCACAGCGTACATGTCAAATTAAAGTGAGCTGCAAGTCACCATAACTCTCATCGACCCTTTAGTATAAACGTGCACGATCTCACGTCGTTGATGATGTACTGGGCAGAATTCACGGTTTACTGATGAACCTCCGCAGCTTCGCCCACTCATCATCCTTCACCCCGTGGATATGCTGTGATTTTTTTTCGGCAGTAACCGTTGGGCAGCGCCCAAAGCGCGTAGGAGGCGGCAATTTTCCTATGCGCCTCGGTATGGTAACGGTGTCGTTCGTTCGCACTCGATTATAACGCGCATACAATTTTTGGACCCGTTTTATCGAAAAGGAAGTGTGCATTAGATTAGAGTAAATACGGTATAAGTGATGCTGACACCAAAATACAGCTCCTGATTCTTTTTAAAAATACGTTTTTCTGAACTTACGCATTTTGTACATTCAAAATCCGCAATTTCACAAATTGACCATCTGGGAAAGCTTATTTCCTTTTGTTTTTTTTTTTTTCGTTTTTCTTTATTTGACCCTCAAAGAGCTGAACATCCTTATTAGTGATGACATTGGGTGACATGGTGCTACCCATATAGACATGAAAGAAAGTTATGTACCACTCAGGGAATTTCGCAAAAATACTTGGAAAACCTGGAAATCTCAGGGAATTTAGCAATGTCAACTTGGTAGACACCCTGCATGTACCTCTGTGCGCCATTTCCGCCACCTGCTTGAAGGGCAATCTTTCACTATTTACACCAATCATAAGCCTTTAACATACTTGATTGGTCATTCTGAGTCCCTATACACACCACAGTGAGGTGCGCCACCTTTTCTTCCTCTCAGATTTCATTGCCGACATCCAACACATCAGCAGCTGTGATAACACCCTGGCTCACGCTCTCTGCCACAAGGACACCATCACGCAGCCACTCCGAGAACTTAGCAACTTCATTTCCGTTCGACCTTCGAGAACTTGCCACAGTGTAGCAGAACTGTCCCGATTTGCCTAATCTGCACGGAATGCCCACCTCTCTCCACTTAAAGCCACTAACCCTCGAAAATATGCCGATCATCTGCAACATGTCTACAGACACACTGCGCTCATTTCTGCCTGACGTTTTCCGCAAGCAGGCTTTCAGCTCCCCAGCACAACCTTGCCCAACCTAAAATCCAAGCTACACGAAAGCTTAAAAGCTTATTTCAGCTCAGTTTGTGTGGCCTCATATTAAAACATACATTCGAGACTGGGTACATGCGTGTACACCTTACCAGTGTGCTAAAGTTCACCTATATCCAGTACCGCCACCCCACCATTTTCTGCCACCTGAAAAATGGCTTTGCTGTGGTCCACACTGACATTGTCGGACCGCTTCCACCTTGCCGAGGTTACTGGTATTCGTTGAAATGCGCCGATGGATTTACTTGCTGGTCCGAGACTATGCCCATTCCTGATATCACGGCAGCCACAGTCGCAGAGGTGTTTCTTCCCAGTTGGATCACACGGTTTCGCGGCCCTACAACCATACTGATCAAGGCTGCCATTTTGAATCCTCACTGTTTACGGAGCTCCTCAAACTACTCTGAACAGCCCGTCTGCAAATAGCTGCATACCACCCTCAAACCAACGGCCTATCGAGCGCTTTCTTCGCCATCTCATGCTCTTTTCTGTCTTCCTTGTTTCCTTTCTGCTCACACAGTATAATACCCGTTCAGCTGAAAGCAGCGCTGACAGCACGAGCCTCCCGAAACGATTGGGTAAAAGCAGTTCCCCTCGCTCTGCTCAGCATCCAGTCTTCGTACAAAGAAGACCTCGTGCGACACTGCAAAGCTTGTTTGCGGCATCAGCCTTCACCTCCCAGCTGACTTCAAAGCCACCACATTGCCCAGCGCACCTGTAGCCAGCGAATATGTGAGCATGCTTCGTAAAGCTTTCTGAGACCTTTGACCACAACAGACGAGACCAAACCAGCTTCAGGCAACCTATATTAGCGAGTTTTAGTATATCGGAAAGCAGCAAGCGTAAAGGTTTAATGCTAACGTTACCATGTAACACACCTCGCATGTGCAGAATGCAAACGTAGCTGGAGTTCACATGTATCTGCATTATTTCTTTTAACATACGGTTCCATGCCAACGTTCACTAAGATGGATTTATATTTGGCAAGATGGTGGCACCAGTCGAAGTGAGGCCACTAGCTTCAGATCTATCGAGACATCGGCCTGCATTGTTAAAGGGCCCCTAAACCACCCCCAACATTTTTTTGAACGTTTCAAGTAGACACGCGCATCAAGTTGAGAACGCCGTCACGATGAACAATGTCAAATGCGGCAGTGCTACGCACCGGGGCCGCACCACAAACTCGAAAAACAATCCCGTGCACCTCTCCGGCCATTTCTGCCATTCCAAACTTAGCCGCGATGACATTGTGGTTTTATGGTGATGTCAAAAGAGTCCGAGCACCGCTGATTGGTCGAGGGCAGTCTTGGGCAGTAACTAGTTACTAGTAACGCGTTACCGGTAACTAGTTACTTTTTTCAGTAACTTATAACTGTAACTAGTTACTTTTAATTTAGAGGAACTTCTAACTGTAACACTGTTACTTTTTACCCTTTAACTGTAACTGTAAATACCGTTACAGTTACTTCCTTTCAAAAAATATCCAGCAGCAACACTTCTTAAAAACAGGGCTCGGCAGTATCGCGATACAAGACTATCCCGATGTTTCTCTTAAATGTTTATGACCATGTGTACCTCTGTATCTAGGTAAATTTGCAAAATGTATTTGTATCTCACTAGTGGAATGTTTTTACGCTTTATCGTTTGTATCGCGATGCTGTGCAGGACACGGACATCTCCTTGCTTTTTTTTGGGGGGGGGGGATGTGCGTTCCCAGGGCGGAAATGAAGAATTTTTTCCGATGAAGGCAAGCAAAGCTCCGCCAGTCGGCGACAAAAAAGGCGGGGAAGGGTTCTTATCCCCGCCCCCATGCAGAGAAAGGTGCGCAACACCGCAGTATGCTCGGCCTAGGCGACAAAAGTCACTGTTGTTCAGAGGCCGGTGCAGTATCCCTTTTTTTTATTATTATTTTTTTTTTGCGTGGCCATCCATTTCTTCATGACCACCCGCGCAGAAACCACCTAGAAATAGACGCTTTTCAATGCCTAGCACACGTTCAGTTCTCAAAGCGGCGGTGCTTCCAAAAAGCACTTCCCAAAGTGCCGGCAGCAATGACTCGAAGGGGCCTGACCTCTTTCTCGCGTCTCAGGATGAGCTCCCATTCCATTTACGAGCGTGCAGCAGTCCTTCTTGGCACCAGGCTGTCCCAACGTATTAAATGCGAAGCATTTCCTGGTGAACTTCGGCGACTTTGAGCGTATCCATTTATCTACCCGCCTATAACTTTGTGCTCTCCTGACCGTTTTGTTAATGGGATGTATACAAAAATTTTTATGCAACAACATGACTCCATGACGAATTATAAATGACAGGTCATAACATGGAAATCATGACGTCCATTTTATGAGCGGCATGATATACGTGCCATGGTCTTGGTGCTTTTCTGGCCTTTTCGTTAATAGGATGTATGCTAAAATTTGTATGGCACAACATGACTGCGTGAGGAACATAAGTGACAGGTCACAACATAAGAATCATAATATGCATATCATAAGCGGCATGATTTACGTGCCACGGTCTTGGTGCTCTTGCGGCCGCTTCGTTAATTTGATATATACCAAAATTGGTATGGCGAGACAACAATGTATAAAGACCATGGGTGACACGTCCTAAGAACATGAAAATCGTGACATGCATGTTATGAGCGGCATTATTTACATTCCACGCGTTTCATTAATGGGATGTACACCAAAATTGCTATGGCACGTTGCACGACTGCATGACAAACGTAAATGACAGGCCACAACATTACAATCATGACATGCGTGTCATAAGCTGCATGGTTTATATACCACAGTCTTGGTGATCTCCTGGCCGTTTCGTTAATTTCATATGTACCAAAATCGGTATAGCGAGACAACAATGCAGTTCCATGTTACGTTTCTGATGCATGCTTCGCATTTCGTTGATTCCCACTGCACGTGGGATCTGCCATTGTTTTTGTAAATAAATTCCCGACAATCAATAAAAAAGTTGTTGCAGAGAATGAGGCGTACGCAACGATTGCTGGTGTTGGGCTTTTGAGTGAGCCCCATTCCATTCCTTTATCTGGCGCTTTCCTACGAGCAACTTCGACTAACAGCACGCCTTTATACGTTTCCGTTGAAAGAACTACATAATTTCGTTTGCGGTATATTAATCTTGTATAGTAACGGAAAAGTAACGACGTTACTTTTTAGCAGTAACAGTAACTGTAACAAGTTCCTTTTGGAAGGTGAGTAACTGTAACTGTAACATAGTTACTTTTTTGGCTTCGGTAACTGTAACTGTAACACTGTTACTTTTTACTGGTAACGTGCCCATGACTGGTCGAGGGAGAACGTCGACTTCCGGTTAGTCTGCTAGCAAATGCACGCGCTCGCTGCCTGTTTGTTTTCCTCATTGTGTGTCGTTCGTGTGGTGTTCGCGTGTGAATTCGTAAATGCGCTACGCTACGCAAGTGCAAGTGAGGTACAGCCGACTAGAAACTGCAGCAGCTGTCAGAACACGACGAATAGCACGAACAGAGAGCTTTGGTACAGCACCAACAAAACACTTGCACGAACGCGGGAGCCCGGCGGAGGCACGTCAACCGGATGCGCGTCATCGGCAATCTATGTCACGTGGCATTCGGAGCAGCACTCTGCGAGGAGGTGACACCGGCAAGCGGCCGATGGGCGCAGGAGAGAGCGAAACAAGCAAGCGCTGCGTTTTAACAATCAAACACGCATAACACTGGCTATTTGGGCACCATTTCGAAAAATTCTTGCGACTACATGTTTGTTGTGAACACTGGCACAAAAGCAACACCACAACTAAATTTCGACCTCTTGGTGGTTTAAGGGTCCTTTAAGTGCATTCATTACCCACTAATGAGCGCATTTGCTTTAGGTTTAACTACTTAAGTTTCGCCACTCGTGTATTGGCAACAATATGGCGCCATTTTCAAGATATTATTACGCGCTATTCCACACAGTTAGCAACTGCTGAGCCTAGAGGAATGCACCAAGATGAAGACGACGATCAGAGCAGCGCTCGTGCTGATGCTCTGCCATCTTGTCTGCTGCTCTTTCCTTGTATATATTCTGTTAATATAATTTCTACACTCCTCTGGTTACTCTTATCCCCGTGGCAATATGCTCTCAATAAGCGGCACACAAGGCTTAAGTGCAAGTGCACTCGCTTTGCTCATATTTACTGCAGTTGCATTGAGATGGCAGCACTGCCAGTGTTTATTTTTTTTAGATCGGCTGTTTCAAGTTACAACCAAAAGTAACCAATTATGTGGTGCATTACTGTATTTCTAATGCTTGAAATGACAGTGTAATGTCTGGCGAAGTATTGCAGATCACAAAGACGGTTTGCATAAACCAGCCTTTGCAGCTGCACGTGTACAGTGCCTTGCAGGCGGAGATGCGCACTCCCCGGGCACTCGTAAAATATTGCGGAAGCTCCAGGGCACTGGTGATGAAGTGGAAAATGCACCTTTTCAATGTGGAAATGTCTGGAAAATGTGGTTGGGCATAGCCTCGATATTAATTTGAGGCCTCCCATTGATTGAGGACATAAACTGAACTGGCTGCATTGCTGCTCAGGTTTTCAATGCACAAGTGCTTCTGTGTCATCCCAGCTTAGAAATTACATGCAGTACAGGTCAGAAAGTAGACTCGATGGCAACATTTTAAAACAAAGTGACGTTTTTCAGGTCTGTTGACTCAATACTAACAACACACACACTACATACATGATATTGGCTCAATTATTTTGGATAAGCTCAACTTTAAGGCGCACTCAGAATTCAGTAATAGTTGTTGTGTTAAGGTGTAGATGCCGCCATAGTAGCAGATCATCTGAAGGTCTGAATGGCTTTTGTGTCAGCACCTGTGCGTGTTTGTCCCGGTTTCCAGTGCCAACACATGCACTGGCTGTTCCCAGAACTTCCGTGGCTTTTGTATGCCTGCACCTGCTCTCGCTGGCAGCTGTGGTGCCTTTGCCTGCACATCCATCTTTCAGTCTTGCCTGGGCCTGTTTTTTTTCTCTCTCTCTCTCTCGTATCTCTCCACAGCACCCTTTCGGGCACGCGGCATGGTTCAGAATAAAGATTCAGTTCCTTACTCAGGCACTGTCGTCGTCAGTCCTGTGTACGTTGGCTCTGCACTGCTACTAGGAATGTGACAGAAGCACCTCCGGAACATATAGAATTGGTATTACCTTCGCATGCCCAAAAAAATTGCCGGAGTTGGCCTTTAAAAAGGGAAACTGAAGTGCTCACAGTTGACATCACAATTATCCATTTTTTAATGTGATAATGCAAGTAGTGACGCCGTAATTGAGATTCAGAGGGACTGTCTACCATCCTTCGTAGCTCTCTCGTTATTTTACTCTAAAGCATACCTTTCGAAGCGTCCCAGTGTGTAGCGGTTTCTCAGGAAAGAGTAGAAACTATTAAAACAAAATTCATCTATGAAGTGGCCCCTTTTCACGTGTAAAGACGCTGACAACAGTGGTTACTGGGTGCCACCCTTTCGAATGCGGGTGGCCTCCTTCCAAAACAGGTTCTCGGGATAACATTCCAGATGTGAAGAGGAGGAGAAGCGAGGTAAAGTCGGCACGTTGGGGTGTTCGTCGGACAGGCAGTGCCACCTGCGAAAAGAACGAATTGCTCTTGCACGCTATAAAAGGTGTCTTGTAGGGTGAAGTACACTCGAAAGACATACATAATTGTTTTTCAACAGAATATGTATGCCTGTGTGGGCCGGTTGTGTTACACTTAGAAATTGACAAGCACACTGGTGACGCTAGTGGGGTTTTTTGTACCACTTGCAGAGTAAAATAAAAATATAATTCTTTTTGTGAGGTAAAAGTGTGCTCGTTCCTGTAAATGTGGCTCACGATCTTCAAATTTTTACCACTGTCTAAAAGAGTCTTCCAAGCGGTAGACAGTCCCTTTAAAATTGCACCTCAACTCCACCCATCGCAGCCTGTCTGGTGAGCCGTCAGAGACGGCAGTGGCGGAGGCAATGTCGTCTTCAGGTTCCCGGACATCTGCGCCAACATCACGTGTATGTTTGGTCATCCAAGACATTTTATTCGGCCCAGTTGCTCAGCTTCTTCATTTTGTTTCCAGTTTATGCTTTAAGGAACATCTAATGCATGGATAATTCTGTTTGAAATAAGCATTAGCGCCATGCTGCCCTTTCACTCGCGCCACTCGTGGCTGTGTGAGAACTGGCGGTCGACACGATGTCCTTTAAAACTTCGCACGGCGGTAGAATTTCAACAGTTTGGTGCATGACTATGCCAAAAAGTTGTTCAAGCCTTCAAGACTCACTCTTATGTGTTGTAGGAACCACACCCACCGGCTGGCTGGTTCCACTGCGACACATGCTCTGCTTAGGTGATGCGCAAGGCCAGCTCTTCAACAGGCGGAGCCAACGCACCGACCGGTCAGTTGTTGACGAATCTATGGGAAGATCGGTCTGTGTGTGTGGTCTTGATTTAAGTTTCACGTTTATAATAAGCCTTCCTGTTTTGAATTTGTGGCACCAGAAGCTGTGTTGTATATTTGGATGGATGGCAAACCCCTTCATCTGGCGCCCAAAATGAAAAGTGGTGACATCTGCGCCAACAGGGATGGACGTGGCAATGAAGCGGCTGCTGAAGACTGCGACATGATGACAGCAGATTATTGTGCTGCGCGGAGTGACACAGCCTCTGTAGCCTATTGCGGAGCGAGGGGCATTGCATGCCAGACGATGGCTGGCACTGACGTGTGGTTAAGGGGGGCATGCCAGAGGAGCCCAAGGCTGAGTGGCTCAATGGAGGGAGCACTTAAGAGACTGGCGACGTCGATAAGGGCGACTGAAAGGCTCCAGTCGAAGAGCTACCAGTAGACCAGGCCTCGGCAATGGCTGTAGAAGGGGACAAGTATGCGAGAGCTACTGGTGCCTTGGAATCATACAAGATGGCTCAAGTATGGAGCAAGCGCTCTGCGCTGTGATGCTGCTTCGTGGACACTTACCGTATTTACTTGAATCTAACGCGCACCTTTTTTCCGATAAAACGGGTCCAAAAATCGCATGCGCGTTAGAATCGAGTGCGAAAGAACGACACCGTTACCATATCGCCGTCCGCATCAAAATGGCCGCCTCCTACGAGGTTCGGGCGCTGTCGAACGGTCACCGGCTAAAAAAACAAACTAGCCGCGGCGGTCTTTGGCGCGCATAGTTTCTGTAGTTCATATGTCGCCGCCGGTCCCGCGCTGAACGACGCACATGATGCGTAGGCCGATGATACTTGCCGCGCCGGCTTGGCTGTCTTGCGGCCAAACAAAAAGTCGCAACGCCGCCGTGCAATCTCCGCCGCACAGCTTTCGGCAGCGTTCGCGTGTAACCGTAACGGGAGATGTTTCCCATCACCGCATGCAAAACGGCTCATCATCGCATTTCTCCCTCATATCTGTGCTGAGCCTAAGCCACCTGAGCCTCTCAGTCGTGCGCGCTGCATGACGTCCGAGAGTGCATCGCGGCAACCTCGGGAGACCACGCCCGCTTATCTGCGCCAGCTTATCTGAGGGAACTGCGATAGCACGGAGAATGCAGCACTGCGGCTGCACCCGTCAACGTCTGGCAGTTTTATAGGCACGCAGGAGTTATGAATCGGAGCGCCGAACGTGTTCGAGACACCGCGGATTGAGTGAAGCGGGAAAGCCATAGCGCGGCTGTTCGAGGGACTGCGGGGGTTCAATTTTGGCGGTGCGTTTATTATGCGAGTGCGTTCATTGCGCGAGTAGGGCATTTATTTATAAACGTGAGAAGGTTTATTACTAAGGACCTTCTTTTCCGCGTCACGAAAAATGGGAGCGCGTTACAATCGATGTTTCACTTTTTTTTTGGTCGCGGGAAACGGGTGCGCGTTAGAATCGAGTAAATACGGTACTTCCAGCGACAGCATTCCCCTGATACGGTATTGCATGAGGCCCTGCACCACCCTTGTTCAGAAGCTAAGGCGTCGGAGGAGTTGGCCGCAATTACACCTGGACTCGCCCAGGTGACGAGGTTCACCGTCTGCCCAAAAATATGACGCAGCTGCCAGTGCTACTAACTCAAAACAGGGTGTATTCGAAATGTTAGACACAAAACTGTTAAATGCACAGTCAAAACCAAACACACGGACCATACTTCCTATTGCCGTTCATACCACCGGCCGCACACCGCATGTTCTCGCACTTCCTACAGATCAGTCAACGAATGACTGGGCGGCGTGTCAGATGCGCCTTCTGGAGAGCATGGGCAGGCCACATGCATCGCCTGTGTGCAGCACATGTTGCACTGGAACCAGTCAGCCGACTGGTTCCAGTGCAAGAAACACTTTTGGGACCAGGCGGGTTAAAACAACTGGGAATGTATTGCTAACAAAATCAAAACATAAGTGGCAAATCTCACAGATCTGCATGCGAAACACATTTTTGTTCCACCTTCCAAGGAGCCTAGGTGCGCCATCTGGTCGTTGATCGCCAATTTGATAGCAGTGTACATCACAAAATGACACAGAAGGGACCCATGCTGTCAGGTGTCATATATTTTTCTGGCTCTTTACAATCTTTTTTTGTCTCTACTAACCTAACAACGGCAAAATTTACTGCTCATGCAACACATCTCTACATTGACTGCAGCCCAACCAAGTGCATGTATTACATGTTCCATGTGGTTTTTCAACATAGCAAAGTGCGCCAATAATTCACTACTTCAATTCAGTTCATACTAGTCGAGAAACTATTACCAGAGCTTTTGCCAAGGCAATGTAGGATCTATCTCTTCAGTGAATTACCAGCGAACCATACATGTATGTTCTTTACAGTTAGGAAAAATCTAGTAAATTCGTAAGAAGCTAGCTAGTAAATGCTTGCATTTGCTAGCTCTTTACTAACCTTATTTTTAAGAGTATGCATGTAAATGGTTTGTAGAATTATTTCACTGAAGGTACTGGCCTCAAGATCGAATAGAGTCGATGCCTAGCTGCAGACAGAAGAGGCTCCTAAGCGTGGAGGTGACCTCCGCGATCAGCTGCATCAGCACACCGTCGCTGCAGCCATCCTATTCAGACGGAGAGGGTATAATGTAGAAAGGGGCATGGCCACTCCTCTCACCATATTATGGCATGTACAACCTATGGCTCGTACATGGGCTGCAGCTCACTTTCCATGATGCAGATGGCAAATGTGGACGAAAACTCGATTATCACAGCTTCTGTGCAAAAATGGAGTAGCATATTACTGCACAACAATGCCAGCAACGGGCAGAGTAGCTTCCTGGCGCAGTTAGGCATTTCTGTTAAATTCTGATGCAGACTTGGGAGCCGAGTGAGGCAGGTAGAAGTTATCTGACGTTTCATAGCAGAAACGCTTCTGAATGCACAGGTAATTTTGTTAATTCATGTAGTCGCGCTGGGTTCATCGAAAACATGAAATATTTTAGTCGGGAGAGTAGCCAATTTTAATTTTGTGGTTCTTGGACATGTTAGTTGAGAACTTGAAGTTACTTCTCATGTAATAAGATGAATATGTTCAAGCTGTTTTTGTGTGTAGTATTAATGTAAATGCGAACCACCTTTGCATCCATGTAATAAATATTGGGTTCCAGGACTTGCAGATGCGACTCAACATATTGTCGTAATACAGTGTTTGCTAGGGCAGTGCACAACAGCCAGCAGTGCATAATATTGTAGACACTGTACGAATTGAACGAAAGTTTGATGTAGGCGAAATTTTGAGGCCCATGTGCTGTGCAATGTCTGTGCATGTTAAAGAACCCCAGGTGGTCAAAATTTCTGGAGACTTCCACTACGGCGTCTCTCATAAACACGGCCGGTCTGGCCATGTGCATGCCCCTCCAAACCGGTCGTGGTGTGGATGGCTCTTTTGTCACTTGCTTGCCACATGCGCTTTTACGGGCATGTGTACGTCATGCATAGACTCCACAATGTTTGTAGCTTGTGTTGCAGCAGTTTTAAATGCTTACATATATTTTACTCGAAGTATACAGAAGTATTTGGCCTTGCACTGCAGTCTTCCATATTTGTTATGATCATTGAGTGCTTATGTCAAGAGCGTGCCATATCATCGTCACACACCCTGTCCAGCACTATTATTTCAATTCAGATGCTTCGGTGCCTTTCGAGCATATGACAAAGTGCAGTTGCCGATATTCTGAAGAAATTACGCTGGAATCGTCAATGTGTAGATGCTATTTCGTAGTGATATCACCACGTGGTTGCATTGTGGCAACACAAATGAGCTGGTATGAGCCGACAGATATATCTGTCAGTGGTAGACAAAAATAGTAATCTGACATGTGCACTTATGTCACGATACACTTGTTCATTGGCATATAACCTTCACTTTGTGGTTCTGTGATGAGCCTTCATTGTGCCTAAGACATCCTCCTATTGTACGGTGCTGGTACCACCATGGAGAAAGTATCTGCCTCACAAATCATCTCTAGCCATTATGCATTTAAACTGTTCACCAAAAAGGAATGAATAGTGCATTACACAAGGATCATGCACGACGCAGCAGCCTGTCGTTTAAGTTAAGTGTTATTGTCGCGTCATTAGATATGACGGAATATAGCGCACGTTTTAACAGCGAAGTTGTTTGAGATACTATTTGTTGCGCCGGTCTAAGGCTGAAAAAAACATGCCTAGCCGCACATCACCATGACCATGTCTAGCTAAGTATAGCCGAATAAGCTAAGCATAGGTGAGGCTAATTAAGATAAGAGTAATTAAGCCTGCCTTGATTAGGCTAAATGTAGCTAAATCCAATCTAATTAAGGTAATGTAAGTTGAGTCATGTCTAATTAAGCTAAAAGTAAATATTTCAGATTATGTCATGCCTAATTAAGGTATGATTAAGCTAAACCGAAATAGTCGGGTGTAGTTAAGTTGACAAACCTAACTAGTCAATATTATTTCAGACAATCTTAACTGAAGATTACTTGAGGAAAGCCCAACTGACTTATCTTCACTGTGTTAAAGGGGAACTCCGGTGGTTTTTCCATCATATCCTAATATCGCTGTTTTCCAATAGTACCAATAGCGCTGAAACAGCCAGGGTCAGTCAGTTTGCTCAGAAACTTTCCAATAATTTTAAATAACTGAAAGAGTGGTCTGTTCAAACTGAAACCAAAATGGGCAGGCGCTTTGAGCAATGTATGTGATAATGTCACAGCCTCCCCGCCATGAGAAATATGAAGCTGGTGCCAAAAAAGTGAAAGTGACAGTGTCATCTAACAATGTATTGAGCTCTTTCGAACATAACAGCAACGATTTTAGTGCTGAAGTATCATCGTTTTGCTTTAGATGGCCTCCCTGCTCGGTTAGGTGGTTTTGCAGGTAATAACTTCAAATACACAGGGTGACTCACATGAGAATCCGCTGAATATTTTTAAACTTTATTTTCAGGAAAACTAAATGACTTGCAACCGCCTGGCTTGGCATAAATTATTGCACTACTGAGGAGAACATATACTGAAAATTTCGTTGAGATCAGTGGACAATGAAAAATCGACGCAGTTGCCCTATAAGCCATGCGCGACATTGCACAAGCTTCCTTTTTTTTTCTTGAAGAACGTGTTTTTTTCTGCCTAAATTAATTGGAACATTTCCGTGTCACTTTTACTCGAGCAATCATGAGAAGAAAGCCATGTTTTTCGCTTATTGCACTTTTACTTAATACAAACATGCCAAACACTGACGGTGATCAAACGCTGTTGCAGTCAAGTAGTTTGACTAACTGAGCTGGTTAAGTGCCTTGCACTTCATGCAGGATGCAAACAAGAAAGAGAGGTGACGATATAGATGGGTGTAAGTGCCCGTGTAGGGTGCACAAGCTGCTACTTCAATTGAATGCGCACTAACAGCTTTTTCTTTTTTCGGCAGCCAATTGTGAAAAACGAGCGTGAACTCGATACTGAAGTATACCCGTAAATGCATGTTCTGCAAGCGTGGGTGTATAAGCCTAGTGGCTCTGACAGTTGCCTTCAGACCACATGTACCCAGGTTAGAATTCCACCTTGCCAAGAAAATTTATTCTGCTTTTATTCATTTCTTTGTGTCGTTTTCTATTTCCTTCACTATCGGCACCTCCTCTCACTTCACACTCTCTCTACTTCGCTCTCTATACCTCAGCTTAGCCGTCTTATATTTCACTCTCGTAACACCAATGCCAACATTGGCCAAAGAAAAAAGAAAGACGCAACTGCCGAGGAGGTCCGACTGTGAGGTTGGGTGTTGCCAGTTTCCCGTGGAATTGCAGATTACGCTTTTTTCACATGTAATGGGAATGCTCTGCTCGCTTCTAGCATTAATGAGACATTGGAGCATGTCTATATAACCACTTGACTGCAGACAACACTTTGGTTTAGCTAACATTTGCCTCAAACCGGCCATAACGGGGCGCCGCTGTTTACAGGGCCCCTATGCAGGATTGTACGAGAGCTGACACAGATGCATCACTTCCAACACGACAGTAAGTGCACAGGTGTATAGCCACCGTGTCTATACCAGGCATTTGTTTTTACTTTCTTTGAGCGATTTCATTATATTTTTTTTATTTTTGCCTATGAGAGGCTGCAGAATTTCTATTATAGTTTCCCAATACAAGCATTGCTCTTGTCTCGTGCTGACAGACCCCTCTCAATGCCTGCATGCACGGGTAAAGATATAACCAGATGCACGCATTGGAAAGTATCAGCATGTGCTGTATATACTCGGCGTCGCATTGCATTGCAACAGAGAAAAAAAGGGCGCACAAGCGCACATTTTGCGAGTTGTTTCGCATTGCCACCCATTATCTCACAACAACATGCAGGCAACCAATGTGCCTGCTTCAACTTTAATTCACACCAGTTAGTTGTTCTTTGCATCGATGGCAGTGAACAAACTTTAAATTGAGCCTTCACGTAATCTCATCTACAAATGAGACATAGTATTGGCGATGTTTTGCTGTCATTATTTAGAAAACTCGCTCTTTTGGACATCACTAGGCCTATGTCGCTACCGTGAGCCTCAAGAGTGGTTTGATTCTCATGCACCAGATGGCACTACATGCAGAATTTCCCACTAGTGACACCACAATTACCCTGATAGAAATGACAGTGTCTTTGTTCTAGAACTAAGATAATACGGTGACAATGCTGGACTTGCGGCACGTTTCCAATATTCTTCATGGGTGTGTAATTCTGCTTATTCAAACGACATAAATAGGCCATGGCCACTGAAATTTTAGCACACCGGACCTGCCAGCATGCCAAGCCTGTCACGTCGCTTGTCGCTGTGTTTAGAATATCGCACGCATGTGGTTGGGCCTTAACCATTGCCGCAAAACACTGCCGCCATTTCCATATGATCGCCAGCACTCGGGCAGCCAGCCGATGACACGGACGCTTCTCGGAGCCTCGGAGAAATGCGACAGATTGTTCCAGAAATGATGTAAACTTGCCATGCTCACGTGGAGTATCTCACATGTGTTATGCGCTCCAAAGCCTGGGCGCAAAAATCTGGCAATACTAGGTATCGACTTCGACGCGCATCATCATGCCATCTTGCCTCGCCGACTGACGCTGGTGCGCAGTGGCGTGTACTGAAGCATTACAACGTGCACGTCTTGTTAGCCCTTAATTAATGCCCAGGTGAAATGTACATACTATAACCCTTATTTTTGACAAGCGGGAAAGCTTCGCTGAAGTGTGCATTTAAAATGAGCCTCTAGGTTCGGCTACTAGTTGATAGTAAGCTCGACGGGCCGAAGGTAATCGAGCACGTTTTCTTACTACTGTAGCTGCGCTTCATAATGATCGACAGCTACCGACGGTGCCCTTGGCGGCAATCCGTGGGTTGCACCATCATCACCTCGCACTCCACTTTCAAAAAATGTTTCTCACAAGCACTAAGTTATCACATAAGGAAAACTCTTTTCTATATCAGCTGAGCTGCTGAGAAAAAAAAGACAAAATCAAAGAAATATTTAGTGATGGCGCGCTTGAGCTGCTAGAAAACCTCGTACATCTGGTCTGATGGATTTCTAAGATTTAATGTCCCAAAATAAATCCACGATATGATCATGAGAGACGCCGTAGTGGTGGGTTCGTGAAATTTCAGCCACTTGGAGTTATTTAATGTGCACAAGCCTTAACATTTTGCCTCCATCGAAACACAGCCACGACGGCCAACTTTGTATAGAGTTAGACGTGTGAAACACAAGGAAGCTTGTAAGCTTTTGCACACCATTCAGGGTGTAGTGTTAATTTTCATGACGTGTTGTCACCAGCTGTGCTTGTTATTATCCCATTCGCGATAAATAAATGCAAAGCAGGCATAGAACTTCAGACGACAGTCAAACTCGCTTATAAATATCTGTTGGTTATAACAACCATATTTCAGTGCACTTACGATTTTCCTACGCTGCTCGTTGAAACTGTGTCCAGATATAGGGAACGTTTTTAAAGCATCCTACTTTTACAACGAATGTTTCAGATGCACTCGCAATAAAAATATGGCACATACGAAGTGATAAAAGGTCTAAACTAACCTTAAAAGCACGAGAGCAGTGCATGCTCCCTCATGGCTTGCCTCGATTGCGTGCCTGTTAAGTGATGTTACCTTGAAAATTTTGGTAATGCGGAGTTGATTAAGAAAGACTGCAAGCTTGGTGTTCGAGGTCCAGTTATTTTCCCGATTTCACTCTTAAATACTTATCGCAGTCAACATGCAGCTACAATGCTTGTGTTACTCACGACACGGGCTTCAGACGCGCAAAGTCGCAGCGCATCTATAATTGACGTGCAAGGGGCGTTTCTTTGGACACTAGCTTGACAATAAAAGTGGTCCATCATTTGTACATAGTTTGGAGGTACATGGGCCCAAGGCGAGCACATAACAAACCAACGTGAACTCGCTTTGAAGGTGATCGGACGCCATTGTGCGACAGCGTTGTTCTAGTAGTACCGCTGTAGTTCCGCATTTAACGGGTCAGATAGGAGACTTGTCAACACTGTGAACTTGGTTTGTATTTCATACTCTATGTCTACGCGCATTCAAATTATTGGTGCATTTCATCAAAAAAAGGTGCGCGCTTTAGATGCAAGTAAACAGGTCATTCTGCCGAGACTAGCTGCCTGAATGTCAAAGCATGTGCAAGGAGGCATAAATGTTCAATACGCCACTTCATTCCCGCAGCGGCTCAAGCATTGCTATCGCAGCTGTTGATTTTGTTATTAAACATGTTCAGGCGCAAAAAGAAAAGAGGAAGAGAAGAGAACAGAGGAACGATACAGATGTTCTCTTCTCTTCCTCTTTTCTTTTTGCGCCTGAACATGTTTAATAACCTAAGTGACCAACTAGCCCAAAAACAAGTGCTTCTTGATTTTTGCACAATTGGAGTCGGTGAGAGCGCGATGCGCAAAGGGTCAGCGGGGATGTGCTGCTATTGAGAGATCGCTGATATAAAATCGCAATGACATTGAACCTTTCAAATACCATGCTTTCTGGTCAAAGTGACTTGGCTCCCGTGGTGCGCTCAGCCTGGCGCATCTGATAAAAAAGAAAGGGAGGAAAAAAAGCCATTTTATGGTGGTTGGCGTTTTCAAAACATGTATTTTTTTTCTTTTTTTAAATATTTTTTAAGGCGATTATGCACTATTCCAAAAGCAGCAGGTACATGTCGTTGGAAAGGCAGTTTAGTCCACGCGTAAGCACACAGTGGGTATCAGTTCACGAAGTGAAAAGTCTTAACTTTTCACCGAAGGGGCTGTGTTAGCACTTGTAAAACTGGGTGAAGAAAAAATGACTTGGTCACTAATTTTTGTACGTTTTCGGAGAGCAAGTCCACATATAATGAACTACTGATATAACAACCACTTTTCACAGCGCATTCAAGTTCGTTTATCAATGCAGAGCAGAAAGGAAAGAAAAAAAGACTTGTTCACTAGGCCGCTTGACATTGGCCATGCGTGCTGTCGTTCGTTTCCCCGCGCTACCCATGCAGTGTCTCGGACCGGAAGGCTGTCAGACAACAGCACCTCCCACAGCTCCCTGCAATTGGTCATTTTACGGGTGACCTACTGCTTTGGAGACCTTTCTCAAACATGCTGGTGCCACCAACGGCCACACAAGCACTCATGGGAAATGTACGCATGCTGCAGCAGCAACTGAGACAGACTGCACGGTAGTCATGCCTTAGCTTTTCTGAAGTGCTGTGCCAACACTTCACCACTCAAGTAAATTTGTCAAGCTGGAACATATTACTGCATAGTACAACAATGAATGCTGAATGCTTTTGTTTTTTTACCTGCAATTGCATTTCTGTGATTTCCATCTGTCTACCGTATCCCTGTGCCATGGTAGGGCCAACTGAGTGGCTTCCAGTTGCCTTTGTTTTTTTCGCTGATCCACTTGGAATCAACTTCCATTAACCCTGCTAATGTACTCAAGCTGAGATTTTGCAATTGTAGTACACTTGAAAGAGTATAGTCGGTGTTTTGTAAAGTCAGATACATTGATCGAACAGCATGCGCATAGTTCACAACACAGCCAGAAGACGATAAACTGCTGTCAACTTTCGTTGGCATTGACTGCAGGTGTAACATTTCACAAATGAGGGTTGCACTTTCGCGTGTTGGCTTACGGCTGACCGTGCAGGTAGATATGTGGATACCTTGACGGTACCACTTCATATGATAACACACGTGGTGCTTCACCCTTAAATCCTATTAAAAAAGGGGTACTGAGCAAACTCAAACGAATATTGTGCAGCATACGCTCCACAGTTGTTCCCGGCTTTCATTGTCTCTGAATGGTAACCTGTGCGACCGACATATATGTTATTTGTGCCATCTGGTATGTTTTTGAATGTTAAAATAGATGGGACAACAGGAAGGAGTGTACATACTTTGTCTCCCTCTGTTAAAGAACACACTGCAACACAGTTGTGTTGTGGTACAAATATATCTAAAGATGCAGTTGGCTTAACATATGTGGTTAATATCCATAAGCGTTGTTGCCAACAGGGAAATATGGCATTCACGTACGCTTTGACATTTGTAGGACTCGCCATTTATTTAGACGAGAAGCCATCCAACTGCAGCGTTGTCGATAAACTGCTATCACCCGCACGTTTCCTTATCACTGGTTAGCAAGCCCCGATGTACTCGGCCACAACGCGTGTCGGAACTCACGTGGTTTTCAGTCTATAAAAAGGCCAAGTGCCAAGCAATAAACAGTTCAGTTCGTGTTGTTACTTCGTTGCGTCACTTCAGTGGCGACGAGGATGGGATCGAGGCCGCCGGGGTTTGACGAGACAGCGAGCAGCTGGGATGCCTATCGGGTGCGTCTCGAGGCCTACTTTGAAGGCAATGATATCACGGACTCCTCAAAGCGTCGGGCACTCCTGGTAGCATCACTCAGCGACAGCGTGGTTCGAGTCATTCAGGGACGATGCCCGTCGACGCCCGTGAACAGCCTAACGTACGAAGACGTCGCAAAGATGTTGGAAGAACACTACAGCCCGCAGGTGAAGGAGACTGCGGCAAGTCACGCATTTTTTGTGCGGAGGCAAGGAGACGAGATGGTCAGAGATTTTGTCGCGGACTTGCGACGTCTTGCAAAAGACTGCAACTTCGGCAACTTTCTGGACAGAATGTTACGTGACCGTATAGCGTGCGGCATACGGGACGATGAGGCCAGGTGGTTCCTGCTGACCCAAAGAAAGCTGACTATGCAGGAAGCTGAGGAATTCACCATGTCGTCAGAAACAGCTGACCATAACGTCTGGTCCATGAAAGATGCAGACGGTGAGAACGATACGGGTAATGTGCACCTGGTTCAAAGGCGGCATAGCAGCGGACAAAGAAGAGGCAGCGGATACGACACAGGAGCACCGCATCAATCGTTCTGGAGATGCGGCTCCAACCACTCGGAACACGAATGTCAGCATGTCGGGAAGGTGTGCCGCAATTGCGGCACTCAAGGACACTTGGCTAGGATGTGCCAGCGCAGGCGCAGTGGCCGGCAGGGATCGTACGTGCTCAGAGAGCTCTCGGACAGAGAGGACAGTAAGGAGGAAATGCTTTTCGCCTTATCCGCCCAGAACAACGTTGACCAGGTAAAAACGCGGCCCATCCAACGGAGCCTTGTTTGGGGCGGCAGGACACTGTGGATGCTGATTGACACGGGTTCATCAGTTATCGTGATTCCAGAAAACGTCTTCAGGAGAAACCGTAAGTGGTGGCCCAGACTAGAAAAAACGCCACTTCGGCTATCTTGCTTCCTCGGTCCTCTTCCAGTGGTCGGAAGAGTTGTCATGAGCATCGAACATGACAAGACGCGAGTGAATAGTTCGCTCGTGGTAGTGGATTGTGACGGACCACTACTGTGCGGCCGAAACACTATTCAAGCTTTCCGTGAAGCTGGCGTGTCACTTTTAGAAGAAAGGGCTCTTCCTAGTGTCTATGCACTGCAGGCTGAAGTTGACTTAAAAGGGCTGCTGGAAGAGTTCTCAGACTTATTTCAAGATCGGCTTGGCTGTTGCAAAGGTCCGCCCGTCAAGCTGTACAAGAAAGAAGGGGCCATGCAACGGTTTTTGAAGGCCCGCCCGGTGCCCTTCGCGCTTCGCAAAGCAGTCTCAGCAGAAATCGACCGCCTCATGCAGCAAGGAGTCCTATCTCCGGTGAGCGTTTCCGAATGGGCTGCTCCTGTCGTACCAGTGGTGAAGAAAAATGGAGACATCAGATTGTGCGGTGATTTTAAGCTCACCGTGAATCCGGCCACTCACCTGCAACAGTACCCTTTGCCTAAGGTGGATGATATTTTTGCCGCGTGTTATGGGGGAGAAGTATTCACTACACTGGATTTGAGAAATGCCTATAACCAGCTCCCGCTTGATGAAGAGGCGAAGACAATGACTTTCATCAATACGCACCAGGGCTTGTACTCGTACAACCGACTACCCTTCGGCATCTCATCGGCTCCGGCACTGTTCCAGCGGCGCATTGAGTCGTTATTACGGGACTTGCCAAGAGTACGTGTATACCTAGACGACATCATAATTGCCGAGAAAGAACAGGACACGTCCACGCTTCGACAAGTTTTCCAGAGACTTCGTGACAGTGGCCTCCAACTGAACAAGGCCAAATGTCGGTTCCGTGAAAAAGAAGTGCAGTGTCTGGGGCACAAGACTGATGCGACCGGCCTTCACCCACTGCGCGACAACCTCGAAGCTGTAACAGCTGCTCCAAGGCCAGAATCGGTAAGCCAACTCAAGTCCTTTCTGGGGCTCATAAGCTATTACTTGAAATTCTTGCCGAATTTGGCCACGATCTTGGCTCCGCTCTATCGCTTACTGGTCAAGGGAGAATGCTGGCACTGGAAAAAAGAGCATCAAAGAGCTTTCGAGGAAGTGAAGTGTGCCTTGTTAAGGGCGAATTTTCTGGTTCAATACGATCTGCAAAAAGAGTTGCGGCTGGAGTGTGATGCTTCATCAGATGGTTTAGGGGCAGCATTATCGCATCGCATTGATGGCGTGGATCACCCGATAGCATTTCGTTCGAGAACGCTGACGTCAGCAGAACGCAATTATTCCCAAATAGAGAAAGAAGCGCTGGCCTTGGAGTTTGGAATTTGCAAATTCCGCGATTTTTTGCTGGGAAACCGTTTCACGCTGGTGACAGATCATAAGCCACTCACCGGGCTTTTCCACCCCAACAAGCCCATCCCGCAGATGGCGGCAGCTCGAATTCAGCGTTGGGTGCTCCTTCTATCAGCTTACCAGTACAATCTAGAATACCACAAGGGAACACACAGTCGCTTGCCTTTGCCAGGGGACCATGAACGTGGAAGTCAAGAAGTGACCGAATACGTACTGTATACGCAGGGTTTGGACGCAAGTGGACATGTCTAACCAAATGATTTCTTTGACCCAGGAGGACAGCACACTTGGGAAATCCAGGAGTGGATCGAGCAGGGCTGGCCATCACAGTCTTACAGGGCAGCAGCAACATCTGCAACCGTACTTCACCCGCCAACATGAACTCGTCATGAGCCATAGCCTCGTTTACTGGGGTCATCGTGTGGTCGTGCCAGAGGCAGCCCGGCAGTGCCTACTCAACGAGCTGCACGACACGCACCCAGGTGTTGGGGCCATGAAGAGGCTCGCTCGTACGCTGTTCTGGTACCCTGGATTAGACAAAGATATTGAAATGTTGGTGCAAAACTGTCCCCAATGTGTGCAAGGGTGGTCCATGCCTGCGGCGCAAGTACCATCACTGTGGCCTAAGACAGGAAAGCGGTGGTTTCGAGTTAAATGGATTTTGCTGGTCCTGTTGATGGGTACCTCATTCTTGTCCTAGTTGATGCGGAAGCAAAGTGGATAGAGGCAATGCCGCTGAAAACAGCTACCACAGACACAACTATTCACTTGCTTAGGGAAATTTTTGCTCGTTTTGGTATCCCACACTGTGTGGTTTCTGACAACGGCCCCAGTTTTCGAGTGCAACGATGGCAAAGTTCATGCGTGAAAATAGCATACGCCACGTCAGGACGGCGCCATACCACCCGCAATCAAATGGACTAGCAGAGCGAACAATAAAAGAGGGCCTCAAGAAAAACAAGCGCGGCACATTGCAAGAAAAATTGTCTTGTTTTCTGTTCCGTTACAGATCTACGCCTCTCAAGAGTGGCAAATCACAGCACAGCTGCTGCTGGGATTCGAGCCCCGGACAAGGTTGTCCGCCCACTTTCCAGCAGGGCATGTGCCTGCAGAGGCCGAGGCTACCTGAGAACAACCTTCGTCGGCCAAAACGCCGCCACTTTTCCCACCCGGAAAGCCCATCTGGTCCCGCCAGTTTCAACAAGGGCAGAAATGGCTGCCAGGGACGGTAATAGCAACGGAAGGCAATCGGATGGTGAAGGTGGAGACCACCCTGGGAACCCAGCGCCGGCATGTCGATCAGCTGAGGGCACGGCTGACGTCAACCACGCCAGAAGAGAACACTTCGAGGATCAGCGCCAGTTTAGCGGAAACTCAGCCGGACACAGACGCTCGAGAAGGCAGAGCAACGTTGGAACTCCAGTCCAGCGACCCCTCAGTCACCCGTCTCGACGCGAGAAACCGGGGTGCCGGAAGCAGTCCCAACTCCACTCCGCCGTTCAACGCGAACAAGACGCCCTCCGAATCGACTGGGCTTTTGAAGGGGGAAGAGATGCAGCGTCTTCGATAAACCGCTATCACCGGCATGTTTCCTTATCACTGGTTAGCAAGCCCTGATGTACTCGGCCACAACGCGTGTCGGGACTCACATGGTTTTCATTCTATAAAAAGGCCAAGTGCCAAGCAATAAACAGTTCAGTTCGTGTTGCTACTTCGTTGCGTCACTTCACCAACTAATAAAACATCTTGAGTTGTGACCAAAATTGAGATGTGTTACAAAAAAAATAGAATTAGGCATATCAAACATGATATGGCATCACACAGATTTAATAATAAATTCATTGCATGTATCAAAGGTCTTGGGTAGAAAAGTTTTGTGGTTTGCTTTTTCTAACGTAGTTGATGACCTTTACTTCTTTTTTTTCAATTTTCATTGGTATGTAGAGTTGTTTTCTTCACAGTTTTTCAAACAGTAGCTAAATAAACTTCTTTCTCTCTTTGTTTGTGTGTGGTAATACAAAGTGCCATACTTCTTAATTATCTTTAATGCAACTAGATGTACAATGTTCAATCTGTTCCTGGAAGTTACACAATGTTGGCTTAGCTGCATTCGGTATTCATTTTCTAAACAAAGCTTTCTATAACATAAGCACTGGAAAACACAAGGAAAAGACCAAACTGTTCATACTGAGAAGTGATGGACTACTTGATAAAAAATTAAGCGACACTCTAGCTCACTTGTGACTAATGTGACATAATGAAAATGTTCTTGCGTGATGCTACCTAATTTCAGTGAATTATGATGCAAGTATGCTTTGGGGTATCTGGGCCGTATTAAGGGGGGACGTGGGTCTTAAAGGTGTCCTTACTTATTTATTAATCAAATTTGATTTATGTTTGCATGCTTGTTTGCTCTGTTTTTCTGATTCTAAAAATGCTGTTATTTTTCCCCTGAGTTCATTATTTAATGACATAATTAACAAGATAACCTCTTTTGTTCTTACTATAATAGACTACCACCACACCGAAATATACAAATGGCATATTAATTGTTAGCAGAAGGCATAAGGATCACAACAAAGGAAGCACTTTTGTGATTAGGTCATTATTTCTTGCTTTATGGTACAATGAACTGTACCATTTTTCAAAAATAGGCACGCAAATGTCTCACAAAAAACAAATTTGATAAACTTAAGCAAGTAATATTAAAAATTTATTTCCTATGTTGTGTGCTCCAAACATCCAGCGTCATGTTGCAAAAAGAATTATTATTCTATCTGTGATGGCCACTTAAACATCGGAGTAAATGTCTTGCTGGGTGTGCAAAGCTAGCATTTTGAGAAAACGAAGAAAACAAATAAATGCCCTGTTTAGGTGTGAGCAGTTGCAAATGTTTGTACACATACACACTTTAAAAAATTTGGTAGGCTACCATTAGTATAAGCTCAAGGTGCTAGAATTTGAGCATGGCATCATTGGATATGTCTCATTTTAGCGTTGACACTGGAAAAAATCGGGTGCTTTATATGCATTTGAATTGATGATTTGGCTGAAATATGTCCTTAACAGATAGGAAACTTGGCATATATGGAGAGTGATTGACATAGATTGCAAAAATGCCCTTTTCCAAAAATCGATTTTTTGACAATATTTTTGGTCTTAAGACCCATGTCCCCCCTTAAGAATCAGCAAAAATGATTTTTCATTCATTATTTTTGCCTTGAAATAAAGCCATATATAGCTCCCAACCTGCAAAGAACTACTCAGCGTGCACTCTGCAGCTTTTTCTAAAATTCTGGAGTGTCTTCTCTTACAAGATTATTGCTGCACTGAAAAGCGATTAACACCTATGTCACAACCCTGTCTCTTTTTAGGAGTTGATGTTTCATCCAAAAATGCACCATTCTTTAGAGGGAACATTCAGAGAACTTGCGGCATATTTTTACAGGGAACCCAATATACAATGACTGCATTAATGCTTTGAAAAAGCACACTATTGGATATACTCAATACTAAATGATTTACATACAATAGCTTGGATTATTGTAAACTTATTTTCAAAAGCACTCTTAGAATGCAAGAACTTGTATATTCTGGTATAAGTACAAGCTGATACTTATTCACATTTTATGCGAAGTACTATAAGGACAATAACAGTGTGCTAGTTATACATATCTGGAGGCTACTTATAATTTGTATAACTATATCCTCTTTTGTCACAGTAAGAGAAAACTGTTGTCAAATGACAGTAACAGATTTAAGGGGACACTAAAGTGAAATAGTGACTTCCACTAGATTGAAATATTGGGCATTTTTAATAACCATTTCACCATTTCTAGTGAGAACAGACCACTTATAGACAAGAAAACAATGAAATTGAGAAATAGTGTTATATCTTGTTATCAGATTACTCAACTATTGCAGCATGTTGCAGGTGAAAAGTAAATTAGATAAGTCTTGATAACAAAAGACATGCAGTAGGTCAGAGTTTCTGCAACATATTACGACCATTGAACTCTATGCGTTATAGGGTCGATAAAAGAGAGAGAGAAAACATTTATTAGTTACAAAGGACCTAAGGCCCCTGTAAGGGTCGTCGGAATGAGACGGGGAATAGGTACGCCAAGGTAGCCAAACAGGCGCCGGAAAATACGCGCATCCACGCGGTGAACAGGTGGGGAAGGAGGAGGCCATTGTGAGGCTGTATTGTGCAGCTGGTTTGGCGCCCTCACTCCCTCCCCCGCAGCGTGGTGGGCAGCAAGCGTACCCAATGTGTTGTTCACGGTTGTCATTGGTTAGAGCGGCGTCGGGGTGTAAATCGCCATTTGTGATTGGTTGTGAGAGGTTCAGGGGTGGAGCAACCGGTGTATATAAGGTGGCCCCTTTTGCCTGGCAGGGAGATCGGAAGCCAGAGACTGGAAGCAGGACTGGGAGCGGAGGTTGGAAAGGCTGAAGGTAAGCAGTAGGTTGGAGGGTAGCCCGAAGGTTGGCGAGGACGGAGTGGATAGCGCTAGAGAGTACATCTAGCACCACTCCGGGTGGTGGTTACGGTCGCAGGAGCAGTGCGATGCACTGGGGTCGGCTCTGTCGAATGGAAGCGATCGTTCCACCAAGGTCCTCCCAACCGGGGCCCGGGCGCGGATAGTGCTAGAGGGGACGTCTAGCACGAGTCCGGGTGGTGGTTGAGGTTGCTGGAGAGGTGTTACGCACTGGTCGGCTCTGCCGAATTGGAGCGACGGTCCCACCGCTAGGCCCTACCAACCGATGGCTTCACCTATGCCCTACCAACCAAAGCTAAGTCATCCATGTGTATGTCAATATGTATGTACTCTCTGTCTCGTGTATAAAGCCTCGTGTTGTGTTTGTGTGAAAGGCCGGTCTCATCTTTCAAGTCGACAACGCGACAGCGGGCAGATAGCAGGAAGGCTTCCGTCCATCCTTCTTCGCAGCAGCAACGCTAGCTGGGGGAGCTCGGCTCCCAAAAGGAACGGACAAGAGAAGCAGGAAGGAGGAGAAGGTGGGAAGAGAGGACAAGTTCCTCACCGTAACAAGGTCACCACGACTAGAGGTCCCCTTCTCCTTCTTCAACCTCCTCTATGTACAATTGCCCTTCGGGAAATTTACTGGCGCAGTCTGGGCCACTTGGTAGGCTCATGCATTTTGGCCCAACACCTTCGTCACGTGCTGTACCAGAAGCATCCACCACAGCTTTTGCAGTTTTCGTGGGGGAGTGGTGCACTTCTCCCAGCTTCCAGGTCACTTGTTTTCTGGAATTGTCAATAAAACTGAGTTTCTAAAGGCATAGATATCTGCCACAGCACTGCCACAGGATGTGTGTGTTAGATGGGTAAACCCCGCAGTGCTTGCAAGAAGGTTAACTTGGGTGTCTGTTGATGTAATGTGTGTAGGATAGGAGGTCCCGGATTTTCTGCGCGGGAGAGCTAGTGTGCTCTTAGATTTCCTTGCAGCCCTTGATGGCCTAGAACCTGTTGTAGTCGTATGTGTAGGAGGGGGTGAGCATGCATGTACTTGTGGAGCTTTGTGCATATGTGTAAAGTCATTTTAAATGTCTCTGCAAGCACTCTGACTTTCTGTTTGGATCGTAATTCTGTCAGACCCATGTGTTATTTCCATTATTGCAAGCATTATCGCCAGCAGCTCTGTGTCAAGCTATGACCTATCACAGTTGCATTGCTTCTTTCAGCGTTCTGGCTAGCAGCCGTATAATATGTGTTTTCATCATCTCTTTGCTGCATGAAGTTATCTTTTTGGAACGCTGTTCTTTATTCTTTTCCGGGTGCATGTTCTTTGGAATGGTGTCTACTTTGATTCTAAGTAAATCATCCCATGGTGGCAACTTCAACGGAATTTAGGGTAAATCTGCAGTTCGTATCCTAAGCTGTTTAATGGTTGGGTGCGAGCTTTGGAACTTGCGCACTTTGTAACTGTGGTGTCTATCTTTTTTCTCTGTGTGTTGGTTATCTTAGCATATGGCAGGCAGTACATTATTCTGAAAAAGATCAGGAATTCTATAACCTTGCACAGCTCATGTTCATTCCTCTCTTTTGTCTGGTTGTTCTACAAATCATTTCAAGGATTTGCTCAAGTTGTACAGTCAATTTCTGGACCAATGTTGTTCATTTACCATTGTCCTGCAGAAAGAAATCTGGGATTCGTATAGTCTTTTTCCGTGGTAGAGCGGCGTCTTTCAATTGCAGTTGTATTAATCTCCTGTATTCCTCTGCTCGTTTGCCTGTGCCTTCAGTAACCACAGTGTATTAAAATTTCTGAGGGGAACATTTTAGCCCTAGCGTTTCAGCTTATTGACATACGGTATCCAATCCTCGACTGCATCATATTGTTGTCTCATCCACATACAAATTGTGTTCTAAAGAAGTCTGGTATTTCTTTTAGTTATGGGGTAATTTCATCATTGCAATGTTAAGTAAGGCCTGTGATAGAACAAACCCCTGGAGAGTTCCACGTGTGGTTGGGTGGTCAGGTGACATGTAATCAAATTTCGCTTTAACCTTGAGTGTAGTTGTATACCCTGTGCCCTTATTTAATTGCCTTAATGTTCTCTAGAATTGCACTGTGGGTGACGCTATCATAAGCATGTTGCATATCTAGCCCTACAATTGTTCTTAGCTTTACTGTATTTCGTAAATTCAACACCTGGTTTTTGATTTTCAGCATAGCATCCTGTGTACTTACGTGTTTTCGGATGCTTATCATTGTGTCGGGTAAAAGTTTAAGACCCTTCCTGGCACCACCCAAGAAACTCCAAAACCATCTTCTCCATTATTTTTCCTACACAGTAAGTTAATGATATGGGCCTGAAATTAGACAGTCTGTCCATCAGTTTCTTTGGCTTATGAATAACAGTAGCCTGCATCTACTGTTTTGGAATAACCCCCTGCTCCCACGCTTTATTTATATGTTCCAGTAGGGCCTCTTGATAATTGATCTGGCAAGTTTCTCAGCGTAGCGTACATGATTCCATCTGCGCCAGTGGTAGTGTCTTTTTAAGCTGTGTAAGGCTGCATGTAATTCATAAAGGGAGAAAGGCGAGTTAATGCCTTCGGCATCGTCATTGTCGTATTCATCATAATCTGGTAAGGGATCATAATTTTCAATAGGGAAAAAGGTGTGCTAAAGCTCTGCAGCAAGCTCGTCTGCCTAGAAGGGTCCTCAGTATTTGCCACACCCTCAGGGTGTGCAACTCTTTGTGCAACTATTTGGAGCCTCTTTTCGTTGGCTGATTCCTGTGCATAATTTTGTGCTTCAGTGGTGACTGAAGCACAAAATTATGCACATCCTAATTCGTTGTTAGTTTTATTCTTCTTGTGTTTACTGATTAGTCTGTGCCACTTGTCCCAGAGACTTAAGAGATGGAAGTCAAGATAGAGGTATCCTCATCTCTTAATATTTTCTTAGTGTTCTTTTTATAAACAGAACTGATATCCTCTACCCAGGCATCAATGTCATCCCTTGGGTCTCTCTGTAATAGTTGAGCTCACACATCATCCGATTTAGTAATCTTTGTTTCAGCAAAATTCCTATCAGTAGTTTGGCCTTTTTCCACTCCAACCTACATTATGAGAATGTAATGATTGCTACCCAGGTAAAGTGACATCAGTCACTATTGAACTGCTTGGCACGCGCTGGTGGCGCATGCACCTTCCGTTTGCTTTCAACCCCCTTTCCTCCCTTCCCCTCTTTCAGTTGCTATTTATACGCTTCCAAGTGGGAGCAATAAACGAGTACGTTTTCGTTTGGCAACTGCGTCGTGTCGTACTCAGGACGTACATCGCGTCTGTCAGGACGCACACCGCGTCTGTCAGAACTATGTAACAGTGGCGACGAAGCAGATAGAACCCCGAAGCGGAATAAGAATTACACTGGAAGTTAAGCAAGAAACAATGACGGGAACGTTACCGACCATGGCTCACCACCAACTACCGGAGTACGACGACCAACGTGGCCATTGGAAGGCCTACATCACGAAGTCGGACGCTTATTTCGAAGTGACTGGCGTCGGCGACTCGGGAAAGAAGAGGGCGTTGCTTGTGGCTGCACTAAGTACACGCACCATGCAAGCACTCGCCGGGAAAGTTGCACCAAGAAACCCTAACTCACTGACGTATGAAGAAGCAGTCAGTCTTGGATGAATACTTCGACCCCAAGCGTCACGAGATAACGGAAAGTTTCCGCTTCTTCAATCGCTGCCAATTGGAAGGTGAGCCCATTCAACAGTTCATTGTTGAAATTCGGCGGATGGCAGATGGCTGTAACTTCAGTGACATGCCAGAAAGGATGCTATGTGACAGAATCGTTCGCGGAGTCAGGTCAAGCTCTGTGCAGAAGCAGCTTTTAGCGCAAACAGACTTGACATTAAGAGACGCCGAAGCAATAGCAATATCGGCAGAAGCAGCTGAAAATGATGCAAAACAGATGTCCGCTAACCTGGTTCCCGTACTGAAGGTTAATGCACGACAAGGATGTGCGAATGGACCCGTGTTAGAATGCGGACGCTGCGGAAGTAAGCACAACAGCAACGCTTGTGGCTGGGCGAAGGCGAGGTGTTATCGCTGTGGTGTGTACGGTCATCTTGCGAAGATGTGCCTGAGCGACGTGCGCAGAGTACGCTCAAAAACACACCCACAAACCCGGCCCACCTGAAGCTGAAAGAAGGAGCCACGCCGAAGTTTTGTAAGGCCCATTCACTCCCTTTTGCGTTGCGCGATAAAGTTTCAAAAGAGATTGACCGGCTGGTGTCACTTGGGGTACTGTCACCTGTAATGCACGCTGAATGGGCTACCCCTATAGTGCTTGTACTGAAGAAGGACGGCAGCATCAGGATCTGTGTCGATTTTAAGGTGACGTTGAATCCTGTCTGTGAACTGGAACAGTATCCGTTACCAGCCATAGATGATATTTTTGCATGCCTGCATGGTGGCGACTACTTCAGCACGTTGGATTTAAAAGACGTGTATAACCAAGTTCCCCTGGATGAGGAGTCAAGGAAGCTATGCGTAATAAACACACACCGCGGGTTATTTTGCTTCAACCGACTGCCGTTCGGCATAGCTTCAGCGCCTGCTATCTTCTAATGAAAGATAGAAACTGTTCTGCAGGGCTTGACGGGTGTCCAAGCTTACCTCGACGACGTCTTGGTGTCAGAAAAACATGGCAGTCTCGGCAGGTTACGACAGGTACTGCAGCGTTTCCGTGAGCATGGAGTAAAACTCGGGCTTGACAAGTGTAGTTTTCGACAAGGGTCAGTGACGTATCTGGGTCATAAAATTGACTGTGAGGGTCTGCATCCGATCGAGAGGAATGTCGACGCGACCGCGCAAGCCCCTAACCCACAGAATGTTCAGCAGTTACGGTCCTTTCTGGGCATGCTCACATTCTATTCGAAGTTCGTGCCCAACATGTCTTCCTTACTTGCACCTTTCTAAAAGTTATTAGAGAGCAACACATCTTGGGCCTGGGAACGAGCTCAAGAAGCTTTCCGTAAGGCGAAACAGTGCCTCCGAGAAGCAGCCGTGCTGGCCCACTATGATCCCAAAAGACCCCTTAAGCTAGAATGTGACGCCTCACAAGATGGCATAGGTGCCGTGCTTTTCCATACATTCAGCAAGATTAACAAACCCATTGGTTTCAGATCTAGAATGTTGACAAGGGCAGAGAAGAATTATTCACAGCTGGAGCGGGAAGCCCTTGCTCTTGTGTTCGAAGTGTGTAAATTTCATGATTACCTCGTAGGCCGAGAATTCATTTTGGTCACGGACCACCAACCACTCGTAAGCCTGCTGAGGGCGGACCGACTAACTCCAGCCTTGGCAGCCGCCAGAATAGAGCGCTGGACACTGTACATGGGTGGATTCCGCTACCAGCTCCAATACTCTCCCGGTAAGCAGCTGCTGAACGCTGACGCCCTTAGTAGACTGCCACAGCGGACGGCAGAGCCAGAACCCCCAGAAGCAGATCCACCAGACTATGTACTAGCCTTGGTTTGCTTCAGTGAGGGAACTGTGTCAGTTGAGGAACTAAAGCAGTTGACGGCAGATGAGCCCCACTTAAGTCGAGTGATGAATTTCACAAAATATGGCTGGCCATCCTGCGCGAAAGGCATGGACGCGAATATGGCACCCTTCTTCGAGAAGAAATTGGAGCTGTCTTTGGCCCACGGGTTGTTGTACTGGGGCCGTCGAGTTATTGTTACAATGAAGACACGACGTCGCGTCTTATACCTTTTGCATGAGCCACACCAAGGATCTTCTGCCATGAAAGCGGTTGCTAGATCATCATTTTGGTGGCCAGGCTTAGATCGCGATACAGAGCAGGTTGCCGCATCATGCCAGAAGTGTGTGCAAAACATGCCCATGCCACCGTCAGCAATTCCGACGAGCTGGCCTGCTATGACAGAAAAGTGGTCAAGACTGCATATTGATTTTGCTGGCCATATTGCAGGGAGCATGATTTTAGTGCCCGTCGACGCTTACAGTAAGTGGATCGAGGCGGTGCCACTCAGACAAGCCAGCACTGCGTCTACAGTCAGCTGCTTGCGCACTATCTTCTGCCGATTTGGCGTGCCACGAACCATCATCTCTGACAATGGGGTGCAGTTCACCAGTGACACGTTCTTGACTTTTGTTAAGATGAACAATATAACACACCTGCGCACAGCTGTTTATCACCCACAGTCAAACGTTCTGGCAGAACGGGCAGTCAGGACCATTAAGGATGGCCTCAAGAAGTTAAATGAGAGACGGATGGAAGATAATCTAAACAAGCTGCTTTTGAATTACAGGAGGACGCCGAACAGCTCTGGGATATCGCTGTCAGAACTTCTTTTCTTTCGGATATCAAATACGATCCTGCCTGGATGCATGTTTTCCTCCTGTATGCTCAGGTTCCTCTGATAACACGGATGACTGGCCACTGCCATCACCAGGCGCTGCTGAGTATGCCCGGAACTTTGGAACGGGTGATAGATGGACGCCAGGAACCGTTCAGTCTACTGCAGGGTCTCGGATGGTTCGAGTACGAACGCCAGCCGGAGTTTTAACCCGACATGTTGACGTAGTTACGGAAGCGGGAGTGTTCGACACTAACGATAGGCTCAGATCAAGAACCGGAGCGGCAAGCATCAAACGCAGGCACTACTAGCGACCATGAACAGTCACTGGCGTCATCAACTGAACCGAGGGGTATTGTAGCAGCTGATCCCGAGGTCCATCAGGAAACCACAGCTAGCAACGCTGCAACGGCCATGCCCGACACACAAGCCCAAGTCTTGCGGCGCTCTACTCGTCAACGAAAACCAGTGCAGCGACTTCAGTATTAAGAGAAGAGAGATGTAAAGTGACGTCAATCACTATCGAACTTCTTGGCACGCTCTGGTGGCGCATGCACCTTCCGTTTGCTTTCTCCCCTCTTTCCCCCCTTCCCCCCTTTCAGTTGCTATTTATACGCTTCCAAGTGGGAGCAATAAACGAGTACGTTTTCGTTTGGCAACTGCGCCGTGTCGTACTCAGGACGCACATCGCGTCTGCCAGGACGCACATCGTGTCTGTCAGGACGCACACCGCGTCTGTCAGGACGCACACCGCGTCTGTCAGAACTATGTAACAATTTCTATCAGTACTTAGTTATCAGAATTTAGTTATTTGTGCTTTATTAGGAAGCCAGTAAGCATTCGTGAAAACTACTACTAGCGCACTCTTGGGCATTCTGCACTTTACCGTGACATACTCCTTATCCTCTGTATTGCCTCCTGCCGTATCGAGGTGTACTGCTGCTAATTCATTCTTAACTTAAAGGAGATACTGACACGAATTTTCGACATTCTCGTATTGTTGCTGTAAGTGAAAGCACTGGCGGGGAGAACCCCAAAAAGAGTTTCATGGCACCTCGCAAAGCAATGAATATATTTTTAATACGACTCCCTTAAAAGCCCACTTTCGGTTTCAGTTTCGAGGGGGCGGTTTCCTAGTGACGTGTCAACAGAGTCGGACGTGCGTCTAAGCCACGTAGCGACAGCAATTCGTGATGGCGTCACTGCAACTCTGTCATCTGTGGTCGGTTACACGTGTGGCACGCAAACAACGACAATTTCGCGGTCATCCAGCGATTCTGACGGCGATTTCAGCGATTATTAAGAGACTGTGCTCATACATCATCGCAGTGTCCATTGCGCTGGGGCTGGCTTGCAGTGCTGTTCGACGAAGCTTTAAAAACAAACTAAAATATTTTGCACGCGTTTCCTGGTTTCTGCGTGCGGAGGGCGTTAACAATACATCACTAGAAAACAAAAGAAAATGTATATTTTGCGCCGCCGTAAAATCGTGTCAGTACTCCTTTAAGTTGTGATCATTCCTTGTGCAATAGTCTCACGTGCACCCTTCCAATGTTTTCTTTTTAATACTAGGTGGACTGAATGCCTGGCAGCTGGCAGAGTTATTATCCTGCTTGATTCTTGCACCATGATTATATCGGAGTCTAGATACCTATCCGATTTGTTACAATAGCAGCGCCTTTTTCTTTTTGAGACCTCTACAGTCCCACTGCCAGACTATTCATGCTGGTTGCCATTTTCCTTGTAGGGAATATTCTTGTCCGATAGTTCTGGTTTTGGTCGGCGGCACAGGTTGTGCTTGTACTTTTCTTTAGTTAACGTAAGTTGTTTCATTTCAGGTTGTGCAAGCTTTTGTCATTATTAGCTATCACTGGCAACTATTCATTATAACTTCCAAAACAAGTGGCGAAATGTGCTGACTGTAGCAGTTTCTCTCAGCTGCCCACTGAATGACAAGATGTGACAACGAATATGGTGACATCCAGTCCTTGGTTTTGGTGTGTGTGGTTCAAATTGAGCAGTGCCACCAGCAGCTTTCACTAGCTGTTTTCCACACAGCAATGTTGTTTAATGGCACATGGAAACTGATGATAGTCTTCTACAGAGATCACAAGGTCAATATGGATCAACTTGATATTTGCCTTTAGTGTCCCTTTGCTGACCACACACCTTATTACCAAGCAGTGGTTCTTGTGCTTTGGTGGGCATGATGTGACAAATAAATCCTCGTATTTAAAAATAAGAGACATGACTTTATTTTGGGGCCCAGGATGGTTGATTACTGTGGATTAATTTTTATGGCCTAAGGTTGTTTTACATTCACCTAAATCCTTGAGCTGTAGGCAGGCCTCAGGCCTGGCTTACCATCTGGCCTTGATCATTGGATCCATGGGCCATTAGATCATCCACTTCTAGCCTTTCTGCATAGACTAAGCGTGTTTGTGTTTTTTACATGATTTTGTATTTTGCCTAATCACAAGCTTTAAAAATTAAATTTAAGAGGTCTGTACACAGGCATTTTTGCATTTGGCTCTCATCAAAATGTGGCTGTCGTGGCTAGGAATCAAATCTGTTGCTTCGTGCTTATCAACGCTGTGCCATAACTATTAAGCTACCATGGTGGGTGGGGCATCATGTTCATGACCAATCTGCAGCTACATTTTATGCCCCTTGGCACATAGAGATAATATCATCTGATGGACTGCTCATTGCAAAACTGATTTATGTACAAGACAGTGTTGTAACATCACTACTACGTTTACCTCGTTCCCCATTTGGTAGCATGTCTGAGTTTCCGGGTTGAGGAAAGTTTGAAGTCAGGAAGATGGGAGGGAAAAGGATAACAGAGAGGTTTCATGGCACTTTTAAGAAAATTACATCATTATGTACAAAGAGCTACATTTCTGCAACAAGCTCCTTGATCGGCCAAACACCCAGGGCACTTCCCATCAATTCGCACTGCCCTTAAAACACATTTTCCAACAATTTTGAATGATAACCAGTCAAGCACAGGCAACATACAACCAGGGAGACAGCCAATCAAAAGGGCACAGCATTGTCACAGCTTACGGGATTGTACAGGCTGATGTAACAATGTTCAAGGAGGCAGAAGACTTGCACACCGGTCCTGCTGTGGGAAAAGAGAGGAGAAAAGCAACCTCACATGTCTTCAGTGCTGCGGGAACCAGACAGCGAGCAGCTCCACTTCCATTAACAGTCGCTCTTTTGTGGCACTTCCTCCTTGTCACAAAAATTCCACTTGCGAAAAACATAAATCGCGTTCAGTGGACTATGGTAAGGCACCGCCAGCTGTTTCTCATCTTACTTGTTGGGATGATGATGATGATGACAGTGATACTTAAAGAAGGGGAAAGTAGACGCTTCTTTCTGTCTCCCATATTGGGGACACGGCTAAGTGCCTAATGGGGAGGGGAGGTTAGGACAAAAGGGGGTAGTTAAGAGGGCAGAGGCAGGATCTGCATAGCGTGGGATATCGTCCATCGAGGTGCAGGTTTTTCTCGGAATGTCCTTACATCCCCCTCTCCCAGCTGGACACAGCGGCGGCCTGTCACTGTCGAAGGCCGCCCACTTTGCCCACATGGTTCGTAAAGAGTCTGTCATTGGACAGCTGGCAAGTTCTCAGAGGTTTGCACTTTTGGGGTTTAGAGATGCTCAGTGAGAACTTGCTGGGACTCTGAAGGATGTGCACATACTTTTGTGACCCCCTGCTCGACGAGGTCGTCAGCAGGATCGCGTGCCATTTCGAGCCTCAAAGACCACCATTGGCAACCTGCGATCGGCACCCATCTCTTACTCTATGTTTTCCTTCTATTTTCCTTTTCTGGGACCACGCTGTTGCAGGTGCACTGGCCGAGGGTTAGGTGGTTCTCCCCCTGCATGCTCTTTGTGTGTTGTTGTGTTAGGCGTTGCATTAATTGTTATTGTCCTTTCTTTGCATTTCATTCGGCCTTAGATTTGGCCTGTTTTTCTTTGTATAATTAACCTGTCATTAACTTACCATGCTCACAGCGTAACGCCTACTGCTCTCCGCGTCCCGTCTCGAGGCTGTGCCGCCTAGAGACGGGCCACTGGCTGACATGCGCAGTGGTGCATGGCTTGAGATAAGCAAGTGCGCGGACATGACAGCCCTATTCTTATGCTCATCGAGTGCTCGAACAACACAGCACGGTGTTGCTAGCGGCGAGGTCGCTGCTGGTAAACCGGCACACTGCAGCCCCAAGCATTCTTCTCTTGAACAGAGTGAACAGCCTGGCAAGTCACAACAGCAGCTACCACATGCAGAAAAACGAAGCAATATAAGCATTTATGGAGTGTAGCACAGCTAATATGCCATGCAGTGTAAAAAACTTGGTTAAATTAGCTGTACGCCTATGTACCAAGTAGTGATCAACAATACTGCAAGCTTAGCTGGGCACGATGTTTGCGTCCTATGTGCTGCTGCATTTTATGCTAACTAGCATGCTGAGCTGATACTGACATAGCGATTTTAACAAAGCTGATTTATGTATCTACATACTGCAGGAAAGCAAGCTAATGTAACAAATGATGTGATTCAAACTCGCCTCTACACTGCACCAAACTTTACATGTAAACAATTCTTGGTGTCATCTGTACATCTGGCGTGGTGTTTTCGTTCCCACTAGTTTGGAACTACATTCCACTTCCCAATCAAATAGAACACATTTACTGTTGTAGGAATATTCTCATATGATTAATTGCTGCAGTTTCAAAAATATTAGTTTCAGTACACTGTATAAGACCACCTAAGCACTGCCTTTTGATGTATGTGTTGAGTTAAACCTTTTCAGGAGGCCCAATCCATTGCTGATGATCCTGTCGAGCCACAGCCTCTGTGGGAATATCCATGCATAGCTATGACAAAAGAATTTATGATAATGGATATTTCCTTGAACTACGACACTGATATGACAAGCAACATATCAAGTTCTGGTGTCATTGATATTCAAAGGTAAGAATCTGTTTTGAGTCCTGTCCTGTTGGGTCCAGTTAAGTAGGTAGTACTGTTGGCGAATAAGTTAAGCCTCACTATAAAAAAGTCTTTAAAATCAACAATTTACATCCTTATATATTGAAGCTTTGTTAAACCAAAAGTCATCTCTTTGATGTATAAAAATGAATTTCAATTATGTTTACGAAAAATTAATTTTTCTTCTGGAAACCATGACTTGATGCCGTGCCAGTGAACTCCTCTTCACAGCAGCTGTATGTCACGCACAAAGCTTAGAGATGCAGGTCTAACACACTGATGCTCGATAACTGGTAAGTAAAGGTTTTGCACCCACTCTGCTGCTGCATCTTGTTATTGAAACCTTGGGTGTTGCTGAGAGAGGGATTGATGCTTATGCTATGTTCGCCAAACTGCTCTCTCCACTAATTACAGTAAATCGTATAACTTCTGCTGTAAATGTTTTACTCATTCATTCATGCTTCACTTGATTCAGTGAACGCGTAACATTGAAAAGTGCAGCACACCACAAAAACAAGAGCTTGTCTACAATCACATGAAAGCTAGGAGGCAACCTCAATTGCAGCACCCCTGTTTACAATGGCCGCATTTCCTGTTTTCTGACACTGCACACAAATATGGCCGAAGAGTGTTGCAAGACATGGTACAATATCACAAGTTCATGTTGCCACTAGCCATTGTTTAAACAATAGTTTGCCAAGTTGCTTTTATTGTGGAACGTTGTAATTTATTAAGTTTCATAGCCATGCAGTGAGGAACTGTGAGCAGCTCCGAAAAAATTATATCCAATCAGCCATGTGAAGGTTGTTGACAAGCAAAGCTTTGTGAGGCGGTGTGCAATCTTACCTGCAAGTACGATGCACAGATACTCAAACAAAAGCTTTCTTACTATTTTACACAAGCACGTGTTACTAAGAAGAATCTCGTTGCCTGTTTCTTTAAGTGCCACCCCCCCCACCCCTTTAACACCGAGCTAGAGAACCGCCCAAAGCTAACATGCCTGTGTTGTCAAAAGTGGTGCCGGAGTACAGTAAAAGTTCTGTGTAACAAATTTCAGGCGACCACCAAAAATAGTTTGTTATTCTTAAAGATTGCTATACTGAAAACCGTGTAATTATCCATGATGTCTTAAATTTCGTTGGGTGAAACGTCATACTTTTGCAACGGTGCATCCACAACGTAGCTGCCGTGCTCTGTCCCACATCAGGTGCACCATGTCTCAACACGGGACATAGTCGATGACAACAGGTGTAGAGAACTGTGGGAATAAGTGCTGGTACATTCTCTGTACTATTGTTGTCGACACACATGGTGTGCAACTCGACGACACAGGCTTTCTCTGCTGTAAGGGAGCGCATGTGTTTCACGTTCCTGGTCCAGCATGATCAAAAGCTACCCTTGGGGTTGCATGATCACACACCGGTTGCACTTTTCTCGTGGCACGCACACACAGTTGCCGCTGTTTACAAACTTGAAATTGCCCTACAACTACAAAAAAGAGACTCATGTCAGTGCACAAATTGCCGTAGCAGTAGCCAGCTGGACATATGTATACATTGGGAGTTTCATCCGATCCTTGACCAGTACAGCTTTATTTTTCGTTTGTTCTAGTTCTTGAAGAATGTCCACTTTCTCACACAGCGAAACAAAATGTTTTCCACTTCTTTCCTATAGCCAAAGAATAAGAAATCGTGGCAACATGCACGCCGGCACACTATGCGCTTGCTTTGCAATGTTTGTAAATACAGTTAAACCTGGACATAATGAAATTGGCAAATCCTCAAAAATTTTTCTTATATAGCGGCTTTCGTTGTATCCAACTTCAGCAAAAATTCGAAAAAGAAGCACGCAAATGAAACAAAGGGGCAACTGGATGTGTACCTAGCCCAGAACATGTCTTGTGGCAAAAACGTCAAAAGGCCTTGCTCGAATCAACCTCCAAAGATTTGTCACCATCACCGTGATGTCATATAGTTTCCACCAGCACCTCATCCAACAACTCTTTGTTGGGGATGGCACAGTTGCCTGCAGAAAACTCTTTTAGAAATCCTGCAAAACTGCACACATTCCAGGACTGCAGTATTTGTGTGCAATGAGAGCCAAGCTCCTGCATGACAGGTGGGCCATGGCGGTACAGTTGCGGTGATGCGTTAAAATTGCCAAGATGAAATCGGCATGGTGCACAGCGCAGAAAAAACAGAGGACAGAGAAATCAGGGTGTGCACAGGTTCTTGAAATCCTGGAAAATTCTTGAAATCGAAAATTTTGTTTTCAAGGCCTTGAAGGTCCTGGAATTTCATTTGTCCTTGGAAACCCCGTAATTTCAGGGATTTTCACAGGGTCCGATTGTACTACTCGAAATGCACGGCACTTGAATGTGTCTGCGACGAACTTCACTAGATATCGCGTTCCGCGATGCCGCGATCGCAAAGTTAAACACGGTGAAAATGCCCGTACTCGATGTATCGAGGCGTGCGAGCGCCCGCGGCGCCATTCTTTCTTGTTTATCTGCCTTGCTTCAGCTTTGGCTACTGATATTCACAATGAGGCTACAATGGGCTACAACATCTTGATCTCTTCGGAAAAGAAAGTTTCCCGAATGCACTTATTGCAGTAGAATTTACTAGTGTTTGAAAAGTTTTCTTGTGAGTTCTCTTTTAGCGGTATCCCTCTTAAACCCGCTAAAGTAAAAAAAAAAGAAAACTACAGCGCACCTTCACTAGCCTCAGCATCATCTGCTGGCCACATTGTACGTTGTATACTCTTCCAGTGGTCAGTGCTTGCTCCGATGCCGTCAAGGGTGTTTGGTTTTCCACTTGTTGGTTGCAGTGCGTGTTGTGATCGCATGATTGTGCTGAGAAAATGCAAATCAGAAAAAGGCGCCTGATTATGGAGGAAGTTGAATGCATGCAGATGAAGAGAAAGAAACTTGAAGCAGTTGTTGCCGATTTGATAACCTCTGCTGGTGGCTTTGCTGAAAAGGCAGAAGTGACTGGAGACATAAGTCCAGCAGCTGGCGAAAGTCAAGACCGAAGAACTTGATAGCATTAAGATGCAAAAAGAATAGAAACTGAAAGACCTGCCTTAGCTTCAGAACTTCTAGTCCAGTAAAACTGTGCAATAAGTGAACAGAATATCCTTTATTTTATGCAGTAAAATTTTCCGTGAACTGCAATCGTGTTCTTTAATTTTTTTTCAAAGGTCCTTGAAAAGTCCTGGAATTTTTCTCTTGGAAACCTGTATGAACCCTGGAAATGCCATATTCTCTTTTTTACAGCGTAAGCTGTTATGAGATCACAACAATGGCGCTGTAGTTGTCCGCCGCCGGCGTCCGCCCGTGTCCGTAACCAATATCGCTCCTCGTGAAGAACAGAACAACTGCTGCCATCTGTTGGCGCTTATTTCCTCCGCATAGCCTTCAAAATGTGTTTTTACGAGGCGCTGCCTCGTGAAGCAGTTTTGTCGTATCGTTCCATGCGTCACGCGACAGGCGACGTGTGCAGCTCCGACAGCAGCCTGACATGGCTCTTCGATATACGTGATGGCGCCTCCTCGCAAGATGCGGACCGCTGCTGAAGAAGTGAATCGCAGAGTTACGCACGCAGCTGCAGCAGGGCAACGTCGAGCACAGCAGACCGCTGTGCAGAGAGAAGCCCAAACCGCAGAGTTATGACGTAGGGGATACCCACCACCTGTACTTGCACTAGTTTCCCCAAGCGTTTACAATGGCCTCTAGGAAGGTCGCTCCTTGAGCTTACGCTGTCACTGTCCTGCGATTCCGTGCAGGCCTGGCTCTTTTTTTTGGGCAACCCACTGTAGCAGAGGACATGTCCGTTGTTCAACACTGCGTTTAACACTGTATGTTGATCACTGAAGAAATCAGACAACCCATCAAAGGCATGTCCCACCATAAAGCAACAGGGGAAGCCTTCATAACACGCAATTTGATAAAAGATGGACGAGAACATCATATTTCAAAAACTCGCATCACTCTTTATGAAATGTTAATATAATCATAGTGCACAAGAAAGGTGACAATAATGAGTTAAATAATGAGAGGGATGGGGTCAAGGGCTCGTTTTATTTGTTAGAGACAACTTAATGAACCAAATGCTTTCTCGTAGTCGATAAACGCCATATAAAGAGGTTTGTTATATTCCACGTACTTCTCAATTACTAGGTTGATAGCGTGGCTGTGGTCTATTGTCGAGTAACCTTTCCTAAAACCAGCTTGCTCTCTCGGTTGGTTAAAGTCGAGTGTTTCTCTTATCCTTGTAGAAATTACCTTTGTAAATAGCTTGTATATTACTGGGAGTAGGCTAATTGGTCTGTAATTCTTTAAGTCCTTTATGTCACCTTTCTTGTGGATAAGGATTATATTAGCATTTTTCCAGCTGCGCGGTACGCTACATGTCTTGATACATTTCGTGAAGAGCGATGCAAGTTTTTCAAGTACAATGTCTCCTCCGTCTTTGATCAAGTCGGCTGTTATACCATCGTCACCAGCTGCTTTACCGCGGGACATGCCTTTGGCAGCTTTTTTGACTTCGTCAGCGGTTATACATGGAATTTCGGTGTTCTCCTCTGGTTCTATTTCTATTAAGGTTGTATGGTCTGTCTGAGAGCTGTACAGTTCCGAGTAGAAATCTTCTGCTACCTTCACTATTTCGGTGAAACTGTTGATAACGTTACCTTGTTTATCTTTTAGCGCATGCATTTTGTTTTGTGCTAAGTGCAGTTTCTTTTTGACCGATTTAATGCTCGTGCCTTTTTCTACTGCTTTCTCTATTTCTCTCATGTTAAAGTTTCTTACATCTCTTTTCCTGGCTTTACTGATCAATTTTGATAGTTCTGCAAATTCTATCTTATCTTTTGATGAAGTTACTTTCATTTGTTGGCGTTTTTTTATTAAGTCCTTGGTAGATTGGGACAGCTTACTTTTTGCTTGCTTTGTTGTTTTACCACCGACTTCTATCGCAGTTTCAAGGATTGTTTTCGTTATGGTTTTGTTTATTTGTTCTAAATCGTCACCGTTTTCGTCTAAGGCCTCTAACTTGTTGCTTAGGGCAACTTTAAATTCGTCGTCCTTCGCTCTGATTACCTCTTCATTACATTTTTTTCTAGTAAATAATTTAGTTCTTGTTTTCTTTAGGTTAAGTACAATCTTTGCCCTTACTAGTCTGTGATCGCTGCATTTTATCTTCCCCACTACTTCTGTGTCTTGAATTATACCTGGTTGTTCGCACATTATAAAGTCAATTTCATTCTTTGTTTCCACGTCCACTTCCTATTCTTGTGTTTCTTGAAGAACGTATTCATTATTCGAAGCTGGTTCCTTTTGGCAAATTGTACTAGCATTTCCCCACGGTTATTCCTACGGCCGACGCCGTAGTTGCCTATCGCCTGCTCTCCACCTTGTTTCGTTCCTACTTTTGTGTTGAAATCCCCCATGACTACAGTGTATTGCGTCCGTACTTTCTTTATTGCTAATTCGATATCCTCGTAGAATTGCTCTACTTGTTCATCGTCGTAGCTCGTTGTTGGCGCATATCCCTGGATTATCTTAAGTTTATACCGCTTATTTAGTTTTATTATGACGGATGCTACCCTTTCGTTAATGCTGTGCAATTCACCTACGTTGCCAGCTATATTTTGTGGATTAGGAACCCAACGCCATATTCTCTCTTTTCGGGTAATCCTCTATAGCAGAGGACGTGTCCATTGTTTAAGACTATGTAAGCTTCACCTGCTCTCCTAACTTCGCTAAGGCCAATGACGTCCCAATTAACTCCCTCTAGTTCCCCGAGTAATTCCGCTAATCTAGCTTCGCTTGAGAGGGATCTTGCATTGAACGTTCCAATGTTTAGATTCCAGTGGCGGCCTGTCCGGGTCCAGTGATTGTTACTGCCCTCTGCTGCTTCACAGAGCTGACCGCCGCCGTGGACAGGTGTGCTGCAACTGCTGGACACTGAGGGCGAGGGTTTAATTGTAGACATCGTGTGGGAGGTGGTGGCCAAGTACTTCACCAGGGAGGCTACGACTACGAGAAAGCATTTGACTCCATAGAAATACAAGCAGTTCTAGAAGCTCTACGTCGACAAGGGGTACCTGGCGTTTACGTGAAAACCATAAACAACATATACAAAGATTGCACAGCCACACTACTCCTACATGAGAGAAGCAGAGAAATCCCGATCAGGAGAGGTGTGAGACAGGGAGATACAATATCCCCGATGCTATTCACTGCATGTTTAGAGGAAGTCTTTAAACGTCTAGACTGGGAAGAAAAGGGCATTCGAATAGACGGAGAATATCTAAACAATTTAAGATTTGCAGACGGCATTGTGCTCTTTAGCAATGATGGTGACGAATTACAAAACATGATTGATGACCTAAACAGGGAAAGCATTAAAATTGGATTAAAAATGAATAGGCTAAAGAGCAAAGTTATGCTCAATAGCTTAGCTAAGGAACAGGAATTTAAAATCAACAATGAACCCTTACAATGTGTAAACGAATATGTACATCTGGGACAGTTAATATCAGGAACTCCTACCCAGGAAAACGAAATTCTCCGTAGAATAAGGCTGGGCTGGAGCGCATTCGGAAGGCATTACGAAATCATGACCGGAAACTTACCGCTCTCATTAAAGCGAAAAGTATTCAATCACTGCATTCTCCCAGTACTAACGTACGGTGTAGAAACATGGAGAATAACGAAAAAACTAGAGATGAGACTAAGGAGCACGCAACGTGCAATGGAAAGAAAGATGATAGGGGTAATGCTAAGAGATAAAAAAACGAGCGGAATGGATCAGAGAACAGACAGGAGTAGCCGATATTATCTTATCAATTAAAAGAAAGAAGTGGACCTGGGCAGGACATGTCATGAGGAGGAAGGATAATAGGTGGACAGTAAGAGCGACGGAGTGGATATCACGAGAGGGAAAACGCAATAGAGGTAGGCAAAAGGTTAGATGGAGCGATGAAATTAAAAAGTTTGCGGGCATAAAGTGGAACCAACTCGCTCAGGATAGGGTGGATTGGAAATCGTTGGGAGAGGCCTTCATCCTGCAGTGGACCTAAACAGGCTGATGATGATGATGATAATGAACCAACAAACATTGGAGCCTAGGAAAGCATAGGGGAAGTTATTCCACAAGCGTTGAAGATTGGGCGAGTTGGATCGACGTACTTTGGCTGGTATAGCGCATTATGGAAAATGGGAAACGGTCAAACAGACCGAAACAAAAGGAGAGAGTGCTATCTTTCAACTGAGCTTTATTTGCAAATTCCATCGAATATGTACACTCACGCAAGCATACAGAAAACACCCGGACAAATTGCTAAGATCACACAAATCATCGCAAAGTCATAGAGCAAAGATTCATGTAAGGTTCAGCTGATTAAGAAAAGACACTTCAAGTTAGGATAACACCAGCGAAGGGGCACTGATATATGTGTTTGCAGCTCTTACTATACAGTGCGCTTCAATTATCTCATGAGTTATTTGTAGCAGGTGCTTCTTCACCACCTCGCATTGATCAAATCCAGGGGAACAGCCACAATCGCGGCAGTGAATGCCAATGTGCCCCTGGATTCATTTGTGCGCATTGTAATGGATCTCTTTTGCCTTTCATTGAGGCAGCGCCCCGTCTGGCCAATGTACCTCTTGCCACATGGGAGTGGTATCGAGTACACAACCCCCCGCTTCACATGTCCGAAACCGCATTTTGTGCTTGGTTGGGCAAAGAGTAGCGCGTGATTTGACCGTTTCCCCTTTTCCATAATGCGCCATACCAGTCCAAGGAAGTTATTCAAGTTCCTAATTGTATTGTTATTTTGGGGTAAGTAGAAAGGAATTAGATGAAAAGACAAACCTGCCTTCGGTGGGAACCGAACCCACGACCTTCGGATAACGCGTCCGATGCTCTACCGCACAGCTACGAAGGTGGTCGTCGTCGCCCCCCCCCCCCCCCCGCCCGCTCTTGTATTGTAATTTTGGAGTACGAAAGGAATTAAAGAATTGCAGACCAATTAGCCTATTCCTAGTAATATACAAGCTATTTATGAAGGCAATTTCTGCTATGATAAGAGAAACACTCAGCTTTAACCCACCAAGAGAACAAGCTGGTTTTGGAAAGGTTACTCAACAATGAACCATAGCCACGCTATCAACCTAATAATGAGAGGTTCGCTGAATATAGCAAACCTCTTTTCATGGCCTTTATAGGCTATGAGAAAGCATTTGATTCCATAGAAATACAAGCAGTTCCAGGAGCTTTATATCGACAAGGTGTACCTGGCGTATACTTGCAAACCATAACGAACACCTACAAAAGATTGCACAGCCGCACTACTCCTATATGAAATGAGCAGAAAAATTCCGATCAAGAGAGGTGCCGACAAGGAGATATGATCTTCCCACTAAAAATGAATAGGCGAAAGACCAAAGTTATGCTGAGCAGTCTAGCTAAAAATGGAAATTTAAAATTGGCAATGAGCCCTTATAATGTGTAAACGGATACGTATACCTACGCAGTTAATAACAGGGACGCATACCCATGAAAAGGAAACTCACTGTAGGATAACAGTGGGCTGGAACGCATTCGGGAGGCATTCCCAAATCATGACTGGAAACTTGCCACTGTCACTAAAGTGAAAAGTATTTAATTACCGCACTGTCCCGGTACTAACTGTCGGTACAGAAACATGGAGGATATCGAAAAAACTAAAGATGAAATTAAGGAGCTCACAGTGTGCAATGGAAAGAAAAATTATAGGTGTAGCGCTAAGAGAGAAAAAACGAGCGGAGTGGATTGGGGAACAGACAGGAGTAGCCGATATTATTTCAGTTAAAAGGAAGAAGTGGACCTTGGCAGGACATTCCATGAGGAGGACAGATAACAGGCGGACAGTAAGAGTAACTCAATGGATACCAAGAAAGGGAAAACACAACAGGCAGGCAAAAGGTTAGATGGAGTGGTGAAATTAATAAATTCGCAGGCATAAAGTGGAACCAGCTTGCTCAGGATACGGTGGATTAGAAATCGTTTAGGGAGGCCTTCGTCCTGCAGATGACCTAAAATAGAGTGATGATGATGAGAGAAAAGAAAAGGAAACAACACATTGCCCCCTGAACTTTGGCAGCAAGTATGTTGGGCAAACGGGCAGATAAATCAAAGAGCATTTTTTTTAATGCTAGCACAGCCATTCAGGGTCATCTCAGCATCCACTGCAGATAGTGGTTGTCAAGTGGATTTCAAAAACGACACCGTTCTGTCAAAACATTGTGAGCAACTCACCCGAGTACTTATAGAAGCAGATAATATACAGCAGCTAAGTGATGTCTGTATCAGCATGCCATTGATTGCCCTCGCCAAAAATGAAACGTGAGTATCTGGCTGTGATGTGGTGGGGCACGGGATGTGAACTTGATTCCAGTGCTCATGTCTGTCGATTTCTCCATATATTTCTGGCACTTTCATCAATAAAGTGTGGTTGAAGTGAGTGCCTGTCAGCTGCTAGCGGAAATTTAATGTTCAGTGCTCGTAAGGCCTACTGGCCTGCAACTTGTGTGCCCAACTCCAAGGAGTCGTGACAGCTTTGAGAGAAATGACATCAAGTAAAAGCAGTAAACTCAGTTATTCTACAGATATTAATAAACAGAACCACTCTGCATTCTTTATCCCTGGCACATCCACCGTCATCTTGATTTTCTGTTCGTGACCAAACAAGGGTTTCCCCTATAAATTTGGGGAGTTATCTCTCTCACCCAAGGGGGAGCTCTTGCTCAGGATTTTAGGGCCATCACCTTTCGCTTAAGAAGGGCTGCTAGCATTTATAAGTAGCAACTTGCCATTGTTGATAGTGCATTATGTTACTGCACACATTTTGTGCACGCACTGTAGAAAACTGATCTGGCGATTTTTAATACCATATTGTATATCATATCAACCTGTTTTTCTGAAATTTGAAATCCAAAGTTGGGGGAGGTCAACTTACAATGGGAAGCGAAAATATACAGTCAGTCAGGATTTGCTTCTTTTTATATATATATAATTACGTGTGCGCTAATACTAATAGGGCTAATAAGGCAAAAAAAAACAGGCCTCTAATATCAAATTGAATATCGAATATGTGTGTAGTAATAGAGCTGCAAAACAGAAGTTAACGTAGCAGTAAGATTTATTAATTTCAAAGGAAATTAAACAAATACACTGAAGCACATTGATGAGACTTATGAAAGCAAATTTATGTATTTACTAGTGTAACAAACGCTTCTTTTTTTTCCGAAAAATAGAAGCAGGGTTGGGGAGTGCGTCTATCATGTGAGGTAAATTTTACGAAAGCTTTTTTCTCAAGCTGAGCAAGACATTTTAATACGCAATAAAGGCGGTGTTACGATTGGCGGTAATACTTAGAGCCACGCGTGCAATAAAAAGAACAGGAAAGCTATAGCTTCAGTACCACGCAACTCCGCACCGGGGGCAACAGCCTTTATAGACGGTTTCGCCAGCGCTTGCCGTTCTCTGGCAACATTGTGCGTTCACCGGAAACGTGCCCTAGAAAACTTCCTGTTTACCTTGCTTTCGCGTGGTTTCAGAGTGCGTCGGTGGCCGCGGCTGCTTGTGTTTCGATGTTTTCAGCTGATACAATTATTACGATGAAGCGCTGGTGACTCGGGCGCTGTTGTGTGGTGCCAGGATGCAGTCTGCGGTCCGCAACTAATTTGCTATCGCAAGTCAAAACGTTGTGTTTCCCGACGGATGAAGCGGAAAGAGCGCAGCGACTAGGCGAGAGAACTGGAATCCCGCAAAGAGGGCCCAGATTTGTTCTGCCCACTTCATCAAAGGCAAATAAGGCTCAGCGCATACTCTAACGGCACAGGGGCGATGCTCAGACGTTAGTCTAAGGTCTCCAATTACAGGGTACACATCGGACGCCATCGCATTCCACCCACGACAGAATCGCGCTGACGCCTGAAGTGGACAGCAAACCGTGAAAGCTGGCTAAGGCGAACAATCCATCGTAAAGGTGTTTCTTGTAGTTGGAGCCTTATTATATAGTGATGTGTACTGTTCGAAGCAGCATTCGGGGGCCAAAGCAGCCGCGCTCAGAATAAATCGCCGCGCAGTATACGTCGCGGCGCCCACGTTTCGTTGCCAATTACAGTGACGCCGTGCATTTGCTTTTTCTTTTTTTTTGGTGAGAGTGACGCATGCGAGTGGTTTGGCATCAGTGTCGCCTGTCGTGTTGCCGCGAATGGACATCGTCGCATCCTGGCTAATGTATCTTTCGGTGTGAGCTTGGACTATACATGTGGGCCGGTTAACGTTAAAGTTTGATTCGTAAATAGTGTACTCGTAAGCAAACCATAGTATTTCGCGTGACTCAGCCGCACCTGAGTTTATTACTTAATGAGTACGTTTCATATTATTTCAGTCGCACCGAACACTTTAGATCGCGATCGATTCCAATCGTGTCCCACCGGGTACTTTTTAATCCGGATTCTCTCGGATTAAAAAGTACGCGGTGGGACACAAGCGCACTAATGTAATGTTCTATCGTGATGTGTGCCTAGACCAAACCTTTGCGTGTGTCAACTAGCCCGTTTCAGGGAGTTTAGAACGCATGTGATAAAACGTATACGTTACGCGTTTATGCGACGTGGCGTTCCATATACAACTCCACCCCTTATGTGAAAAAGAGATGTTCATTATTACAACCTTTTTACACGGTGATTGCACAGTAAAGTTAGCTATCTGTTTGACCTGTGACTTTAAGAAAACTAGTCATGCTTCATCACACTCGACCTGCTCTCTTCTTGTCGCCTTTTATTATCATTTTACTGCTGTTTAACAGGCTTATAAGCTAAAACCGAGCAATCTTGCCTACTTTTCGCAAGAATCCTGCAGTTAACATAACTTTTCTCAGCAACATCGGCTGATATGCAGTCACACAGATCGTTTGTCAATTCACACAGCTGCCTTTCGGGCTACAACTTCTCTATCCAGCGGATCAGGCAACCCTTCTCCTCGCCACTGCAGCTTCTGCTTGTACCTCTATCGTGCGACGTCGTCGAGCGCCTTCATGTAGTCACTAGACATCGCTCTAAACACATCTGAACGAATGCGCCAGAATGAACAGAGCAACAAAATCAAATGCACCAGGCAAACACCGTCGAGCCCATTGAAAAAGTATTACCGGAAGTACCACACCGGAAGTCTTCTTGGGCACACCGTTCGTTGAAGGCACAAAAGTTGAGCCCATACCTCTCTCAAGGTCCGACGCTGCCAGGCAACTTCAAGCGATTGCACAGGAGATTACGCTGTCGGTGTGGAGTGCCTCAAGCAGCCAAACAACTCAGAACAGTCGACAACACCACCTTCCGTCTTTGCGACATTTTCGATTGCCACCAAAACTCCGCCGAGCAGAGGCCACCCTGCTTTATCGTTTGTGTTTAAGAGTGGCTTTGACGAACTCTTATTCTTTTATGATCGGAATGGCCGACAGCCCTCTTTGTGACACCTGTCGACGTGAAGAGACGCTTCAACACATCATATGCGACTGTCCTCGCTATGACATACAGAGGCAAACATTGGCGTCCACTCTTGCTCCCCTTGGCCTGCGACGGATGTCGGTTGATGCCATTCTGCAGTGTCGGCCACACAAGACATTGCAACTGAAGGTGACAAAGGCGCTGCTGCACTTTTTAAAGACGACGGACTTGCACAAACGACTTTAACAGCGATGTGTGATGTCACGTACCATGCAGGTGCCACTGACTCTGACAATGTGCTATATGTGCACCCTCTCTCTCTCTCTTCCTCTTTCCTTTCACCTTTCAATCTCCCCCGTCCCCTTCCCCTCGTGCAGGGTAGCATACCGGTTGTCCTACACTGGTTAACCTCCCTGCCTTTCCCTCTCTATTTTTTCCTTCCTTCCTTCCGTTCGGCGCATCCCTGTTTGTTTACAAACAGCGAAACCGTCTATAATGTCTGCGCTTTGTCCCATTGCGGTAGCCTTTCGCTTCCGATTAACTCTTGATTAGCTCACAGTGCCACAAAACTAGAAAAATGGCGACGCTGTCGAATGGTCAGCAGCGAATACACTAACGAGCGGCATGTAGCGGTCTTCGGCGCGCATGTTTCTATATGGCGCCGCGGGTCCCTCCCGTAACGACGCATTCGATGCGTAAGCTAATGATCCTCGTGGATGCCATCTTGGAGACACCCAGCTGCATCAGCGTTGGGTCACGTCCGCGGGTAGCTGTAAAGGGAAAACAGATGTTTCCCATAACAGCATGTAAAATGGCTCACCACCACTCATATCTCCCTCATATCTGTGTTCAGCCTCCCAGTGGTGCGTGTTCAAGCATGATGTCCGAGATTGCATCATGGCAGTCTCAGAGACCACGCCCCGACCATGGTTAGGCTTAGCAGCGCCAGCCTGTTCAACACGCTGCAGCGAGTGGTGTAAAGAAGCAGCGATTGCGCAGAGGAATGCAGCAGTGCGAGTAAGCGATGTTACTGCTGCTTGCACACGGCTACGCATGGTAGTTTTATCAGTATGCGGAAGTTTTCAATCACCACGCCGAAAGCCGCCCGAATATTACGGATCGAGTGAAGCATGGGAAAGCCACAGTGTGGCCCTTCGCGGGTCTACAGGGGTTCAAAGTTGGGGGGCGCGTTCCATCGGCACTCTCAGACCGGCAAGCCAGAACCTGTTTTGTCGTCTGCTAGCGCACGGGAATTAGCTCTCTGGGCCACACCCCCATTGTTTTGGCTGTTTATTGAGTTGAGCCGCCGATACGTTTTGCCGTGCTTGCACGACGTGCACGCTGTTTTTCGTTCACTAAAGTGCTTTAAAATGTCCTTTAAGAACAGCCTATCGATAGGGCATCACTGCGTTGTCTACGGTTGCGCCTAGACCAGAAGGAAAGAAATGCTGCATGTAAACAGCTGTGCAGCACGCACAACTTTGCGCAGGAGTGCCGCTGCGCACTCACTGGCGTACTCATGCCAAAACGCCGAATCACTGATATTCCCACATGGTCTAACGCTGGTGTCACCAACAACCCCTCAACCCTAGTCAGTGCCGTTCTTAGCATATGGTATGACTGTCCCATATTTCTTCTTTCGTTCTCTCTCCCTACTTGATTAGCTTCAACCATGAGAGCTAAACGTGTTTCAAGGTACTAGCAAAGCAAGGGATTTTATACGGACTTTTTTTTGTGCTTGTCTTTGCTGCTCTGTGCCTCCGGCTTGTGCGATGACCTTTTCCGTTTCTCATTTACTTTCAGCCTGTAGCAGCAGCCAAGAAACGGTCTGTCTTCTTCTTATGTGAGCCGCTGTATGCACATTTCCGGAACCTTTGTCATTTGTTGGAGGCTCTACACTTCTCTCTCAGCAGCCCCCATTTTGTCTTTCTAGTGTGTGCTGGTATATTCTTTATATATATATTCTAAGGACGAAGGCGTTTACGCTCACGTGTTTGAAAGGCCATCCACCTAGCTAATAAAAATATCATGCAGAACGAACAAGCATGCGGGTCGGTCCTGTGCAGAGAAAACCAAGCGGCCGTGTTTTGTTGAACGGCACACGTACTTCAGCACCTTCTGTGACGTGGACACTTCCCTAAAAAAATATTAACACAACAACAACAAAGTGGGGAGCTCGACGAAAGTCGATAATGAGCCACGCTACGAAAACGTACCATAATGAATGCTTCTTAAACATGACTGCGATAAATGGGAAACCCGATCAGAACAAGAAAAATCCAGGTCTCATGCTTCGTGGGAGTCGATGTTATGCCAGGATGTCAGTGAGGTTTGTATGTATTAGCCAATGTTATTCATTACAGTGAAAGTCAGCACACAGTAGCTGACAGTTAACCAAGATGAAGCAACTCTAGTCAAGAGTAGCTATCTAGCGCTGGGTTTATTGAGTAAATGCCGGACGTATGCCATGGCCTAAACATCATGTCACAACATTTTTACGATGTTATGCACATGGATATACGTGTGGCATTTACTGGCTGACTTTGTCACACCTCGTTAAAGTTTACTTGTCTTAGTATCAGTATCCGAATGCCATTGTACCACTGCTTGAGTTTGTCTTCACGTGGAGTCATGGTCATGTCAAGCCACAATTATGTCATGTCATGAACATGATTGTAACATATCACATCCCTCGAGCTGTACCTTTTGTTTGACACCCATCTTAGCCCCCTTAAAGCTTTCATGTTGAGTCATAATCATGTCGTGCCATGATTATGACTCAACATGAACGAGGCGCACTGAACCGAGGCTGTCAAACGAATTATTGGCTACACGAAGAGGAAGAAGAGATGGACCGCGTGCGATTGTGGCAGCCATACTGCCGCAGCTGCAGCCTGTGCATATTTGAAGGTGCCCATCTGGCTCTACCACGTAGCTGTGATTCCCCGTGACAATATCATATCATGTAAATGACTATAACTCATGTCGCATCGCAACCTGTGCCTTTCATTTTACAATCAGTATTGACCCCCTTTCATAGCTTTTTGCATAGTGATGCTCATGTCATATCATGTAATTGAGGTCATGAACATGACTGTGACTTAAATCACATCCCTCGAGCTGTACCTTTCGTTTGACGCCAATCTTTACCCCTTTCCATTAATTTTTGCTTTGTCATGCTCATGTCATATCATGTATTTCATGTCATGAGCATGACTAATTCGTATCGCGTCTCTCGACCTATATCTTTCGTTTGACACCCATCTTGACCTCCTTCCATTACATTTATTTTTGCAGTGTCATGTTCGTGACATGAGCATGTCATCTCCTGAACGTGACTATGATCGATATCACATCCTTCGGCATGCACCTTTAGTTTGACGCCCATCTCGACTGCCTTCTTACAGTTCGAAGCTTTTCCTTGTGTTGTGTCATTAAGTACATGCTTTGCAAAATCAGGTCATCCTCAATCGTGATCTGGTCATTATCACGGTGCACTCATTACCATAACCACTCTAACCTAACTTCATCATCATCATCAGCGTGTTTAGGTCCACTGCAGGACGAAGGCCTCTCCCAACGATTTCCAGTCCATCCTATCCTGAGCGAGTAGGTTCCACTTTATGCCCGCAAACTTTTTAATTTCATCGCTCCATCTAACCTTTTGACTACCTCTGTTGCACTTTCCCTCTCTTGGTATCCATTCCGTCGCTCTTACTGTCCACCTATTATCCTTCCTCCTCATGACATGTCCTGCCCAGGTCCACTTCTTTCTTTTAATTGATAAGATAATATCGGCTACTCCTGTCTGTTCTCTGATCCATTCCGCTCGTTTTTTATCTCTTAGCGTTACCCCTATCATTTTTCTTTCCATTGCATGTTGCATGCTCCTTAGTTTCAAAACAAGAACTAAATTATTTACTACAAAAAAATGTAATGTAGAGGTAATCAGAGCGAAGGACGAAAAATTTAAAGTCGCCCTAAACAACAAGTTCGAGGCCTTAGACGAAAACGGTGACGATTTAGAACAAATAAACAAAACCATAACGAAAACAATCCTTGAAACCGCGATAGAAGTAGGGGGTAAAACAACAAAGCAAGCAAAATGTAAGCTGTCCCAATCTACCAAGGACTTAATAAAAAAACGCCAACAAATGAAAGTGACTTCATCAAAAGATATGATAGAATTCGCAGAACTATCAAAATTGATCAGTAAAGCCAGGCAAAGAGATGTAAGAAACATTAACATGAGAGAAATAGAGAAAGCAGTAGAAAAAGGCACGAGCATTAAATCGGTCAAAAAGAAACTGCACTTAGCACAAAACAAAATGCATGCGCTAAAAGATAAACAAGGTAACGTTATCAACAGTTTCACCGATATAGTAAAGGTAGCAGAAGATTTCTACTCCGAACTGTACAGCTCTCAGACAGACCATACAACCTTAATAGAAATAGAACCAGAGGAGGACACCGAAATTCCATGTATAACCCCTGACGAAGTCAAAAAGGCTGTCAAAGGCATGTCCCGCGGTAAAGCAGCTGGTGACTATGGTATAACAGCCGACTTGATCAAAGACGGAGGAGACATTGTACTTGAAAAACTTGCATCGCTCTTCACGAAATGTATCAGGACATGTAGCGTACCGTGCAGCTGGAAAAATGCTAACATAATCCTTATCCACAAGAAAGGTGACGTAAAGGAGTTAAAGAATTACAGACCAATCAGCCTACTCCCAGTAATATACAAGCTATTTACAAAGGTAATTTCTACGAGGATAAGAGAAACACTCGACTTTAACCAACCGAGAGAGCAAGCTGGTGTTAGGAAAGGTTACTCGACAATGGACCACAGCCATGCTATCAACCTAGTAATTGAGAAGTATGCGGAATATAACAAACCTTTATATGGTGTTTATCGACTACGAGAAAGCATTTGACTCCATAAAAATACAAGCAGTTCTAGAAGCTCTACGTCGACAAGGGGTACCTGGCGTATACGTGACACTACTCCTACATGAGAGAAGCAGAGAAATCTCGATCAGGAGAGGTGTGAGAGAGGGAGATGCAATATCCCCGATGCTATTCACTGCATGTTTAGAGGAAGTCTTTAAACGTCTAGACTGGGAAGAAAAGGGCATTCGAACAGACGGAGAATATGTAAACAATTTAAGATTTGCAGACGACATTGTGCTCTTTAGCAATGATGGTGACGAATCACAAAACATGATTGATGACCTAAACAGGGAAAGCATTAAAATTGGATTAAAAATGATTAGGCAAAAGACCAAAGTTATGCTCAGTAGCTTAGCTAAGGAACAGGAATTTAAAATCAACAATGAACCCTTACAATGTGTAAACGAATATGTATATCTGGGACAGTTAATATCAGGAACTCCTACCCAGGAAAAAGAAATTCTCCTTAGAATAAGGATGGGCTGGAGCGCATTCGGAAGGCATTACAAAATCATGACCGGAAACTTACCGCTCTCATTAAAGCGAAAAGTATTCAATCACTGCATTCTCCCAGTACTAACGTACGGTGCAGAAACATGAGAATAACGAACCTAACTTACAAACATTTAAATCATTGATTTCTGGACAGGCTACTCACTTTCATAATTATAGTCATTAGCATGACTTAAAGCCTGGCTATCAGGCTCATTATGCCTTAGTCATGTCTGTGTTGAATTAAGGGTTCAGTTTATATATTGTGTTACGTGATTAGTCATTTATTTCTCAAGGTATCGTTTTTTTGTAATACAGTCGAACATGGATATATCGAACTCGAAGGGGATTGCGAATTAGTTCGATATATGAAAAATTCGATATAAACAATACAGGCCCCGAGAGCTTATCTGTAGCGGACCATCGCCTAGAATAGGCGCATTCAAGAATGACAACTAATTCCACACACACGCCACAACAGAATGTTTTATTTGCGTGAAAAAAAATCGCTTATCTTGGCCTGCTTCTTCGTTTTCGAAATGAAGTTGAAGACACTGGTCTCTGTCTTATTAAGGCTGTCCAGGTGCGACAGCCCGGTTCCTTCCATGTCGGGCAACAACGGCGAATGACGCCGAACGCTGCTGCCACTTCAGCAGAGTATGCGCATGTAGCCACCGCCTCATCCGGACGATCCTCCTCGTCACTTGAGCTGTCGGCCTGGGCATCCTGGGTCCCTGCGACCGCAGCTACTACGTCCTCGTCAGGGAGGCTCACAACGGCCTGAACACGCTCCTGCCTGAACAACGGTCCGCATCTACGAAATCATCCGCAGTCACTTTGGGTGGAACGGCTGCCGGGAAGAGGGACAACTCTCGAAACGCGTCGTCCATGCGCTCGTCGTTGCCGTCTTCACCGGTTTCCGCAAGTTCAGCCGTCTCGAAGCCTGCCTTGCGGAAGCAGTTGAACACTGCGCGATGCCCTGACTTGCCCAGCTCGACGTCCCACGCTTGCAGCCATTCAGTGAACAGCTGACGCGTCATTCGCAAGCGCAATGCCCTTGACGAGTCAAGGTTATTGCCCTTCTTGACGCTGGCCATAGCTACACGAGAAGTCGACAATTCAAGGAGTCCGCAGCGGCTTTGCACACCACGCACGCAAAAGAGGAATGCTGCACATGTGGTGGTACGTAGGTGACGCGACAACGGGAAGCGGACTCCGCCAACAAAGCGCTCACGAGGCGATGGCCACCTGCGAGGGCAACAGCAAAAGGCGCGAGCTGTGGTTGGCTGATCAAAACTCGCAAAACAGCAACAAAAATAAAAGAAAAGGTGAAAGGAGGAGGAAGTTGGCTCCTTCATTCCTGCTCTCTGAGGCGGCAGTTACGCGGAGAAAGCATGAGAGAGAGAGAAACAAAAAAAGAAGAAAAAAGCCGTTCCGCAAGTGGGCGACCGTGCAGTCCGAGCCCTCTCGCCCTTACGTTTTTTCGAGCGTTTCGGGTGTCGGCGGAGGTGTGGTGCCACGCGGAGGTCGCCGGGCGGTGCGAGTGGCAAAGCGCACCTTCCAACTTGCGCGCGGAGCCGCGCTGCCGCGGAGGTCGCGGGGTGCGGCGAGTGCCGAAGCGCACCTTCCAGCTCGCGCGGCGTTCGATATATCCGAAGGCGGGTAAAACACGGTTCGATATAAACATGCGAATTTCTGTACTTTTACATAGGATTTTCAAGGGGATAACTTATGAGTTCGATATAACCGAAAATTCGATATATGTGGGTTCGATATATCCGTGTTCAACTGTAGTTTTTTATAATTTTGGAACCACTCTGATGAAACATTAAGGTTTCTTTAATTGAGACATTAAGGCTCTTGCTTTAATGAGTGGCACCATTGTTAGCAAAAGCAGCAGTATCCCTATTACAGGGCGAGTCATCTTACAACATTAACTCAAACAAAAAAGGCGACACGGTTCCCGGTTTTGCTACTACCAACCAGCCCCGCTGATCCCTCCTCTGCCCGTGCAATAACACGCAAAGTAATGCCGATGGCAACTGTCCTGCTAATCAGTCAGATCCCGCATACTCACAAATGGACCTACCTAACGATCCCACGATGTTTACAACGAGCGAAAGCAAGATCTTGCTAAAAGACACACAACGAATGCATGCGTCGGACAGACGTCGCTAGCGGCACTTTTTGGTGGCACCCAGGAGGGCTCTATTGGAAAGGTTTATGCATGAGAGAAAAAAGTTTGCGATGGTGATGCAAAGTCGTCCATGATCTCGTTGTACCAACGTGGCGACGGCAAAACACTCATAACAATGCTTTTTCTTTATTTTTTTTTTCCATAGCATGGAAGAAATTCCAACTCTCTCGTCGAGCGGCCCGTCTGATGCGCATGCCGCGTATAGCGGCCTTCTATGGCGCGAGAATCGGTGCCGCTTGTGGTTTCGTTATTAAAGCGTAGTCGATGCCGCATGGAGCCGGTCCTCTTGGGCTAGTTGCGTGCATTGCGCTGACTGCTCGTGCGGTCACCACCACGGAGGCACTTTTTGTACCGTGCGCGCTTCCTTGCTGTCGGAACGTTCTTCGTACCCGCTATTTTGACTATACAGGACTCCGTGACTGTGGCGAGTGTTGGGTTAGATCAACGCGGCAACAGCACACTGTTTCCGTTTCATCAAGTGAAGCGCATTTCGCGTCACCATAATGTACTTCGCGTTCCCACACTGGCACGAAGCATCGGCGCGTGTGGATCATGTACTACACCTGCAGCAGCATTATTATGCATGTGATGCCGATCAGATGGGTGAAGATCTGTTATCGTGATCAGTTGTCGTTTGGTACTCGTGTGTTTTGCGCTTTTGTCACCACTCTTGAATATTCGCCTCATTTGCCAAATATTCGGGAATATTTGAGCATCCATTGTTCAAATTGAATACGTTGGAAAATATTCAGATATTCGAATCATATTTGAAATTTCAAATACAGTAAAACCTCCTTATAACAAAGTTGAAGGGGGAGCCGTAGTTACTTCGCTGTAACCGTTAGTTCGTTATAGCCAATATCAGTTTCAACTATGCGAATTTCAAGGGGAATTGCAATTGCTTCGTTATATGCAATAGTTTGTTATATCCGCGGTCGTTATAACGAGGCTCTACTGTATTTGCACGCCCCTAAGGTGTGTGTGTGTGTGTGTGTGTGTGTGTGTAAGACTTGCTATTTGGAGGGGGTCAACCTTCAGCCGTGTGAATACTAAAAGTAGCATTAAAAAAGCAGCCTTTTTTGTTCTTTTTACACCTTAATTAATGGCTTCTGTTTCAGATTGATTTTTCTAGTAGTAGATTAACAAACTTGGCAACTGTACAAGGCCTTGCCTCAGCTGAAGGTGATTGACTTCACTTCAAACCAGGGTGTTGAATCGAAACTGAACCAAACCTGAACTAAAGAAAATAATACCGGTTATTGCTTTGGAACAAAGCAGTACAAATAGCTATGGTGCCCCGATGTGCCTGCAGCGCCTTGTCGCTGAAATTTATTTTAGCCTTTCTATCGGCCTTTATTGGTCTATTTATTCGACTCATTTCCTTCTACCACTGTCCTTTCTTTTTCTGCTATGGTGGTCTAGTGGTGCTTGAATGACACGAGTACAAACGCGGCCGCACGGTCGCATTTTGGTGGAGGCAGAATGGTCATGCCCTCTGCAGTGCCATTGCACGCTAAATAACTTCCAGAGCCCCCAGTACAGCACACCTCACCTTTCCACTCTTCCGTTTCACTTCCCCCATGGCTCAGGGTAGCGGTGCCTACAAGGGCTATAGAAAACAGCGTCCTTTAATCACGACTATCTTTTCGGAATTGTCTGTGAAAGTTAATGCAGTTCGGTGTGCTGTAGTGGAGCAGGAACGCATACGTTTCACCACAAATTGAAATTCCTGCATAGTTAAGTTAAAACATTCTCTAATGAACTTGCAAAAACATACGTGGTGTAAACTGCTATGTTTGCATGGCAACATATTTCTCAATACATATTCTCAATACAGACATACATATGTCTCAGTATGTATGTCTGTATTCTTTATTCTTCCACCGCTGTTATAGCCCAATCGGGCCGACAGTATAATAAAATGAAATGAAGCACTGAATGGATATGTGCTAACAAAGAAGGCGAACCGACAGTCTGAGGACTGTTCTGGTTTTGCTGTATAACGCAGTGCTATGAGCGAGCAAGTCTCCCCTTTACTCAAAGGATAAATTCTTTGTGTCAGTTTAGGCAAAGCTAATTACTTTGTCATTATTCTCTGCATGTTCGTATTGACTCATAATTGCGAGTCTGCTCAACAAGATGTACTCCACAGTAGATGTAGTTATGACGTAATACTGAGCGTGACATGTCTGTTTTTTTGTGCATGTGAATTCGTCCTGGTGAACCTCTGAATTCCATCACTTGAGCAATGCTGTTTGCAGTATTTCAGGCTAGCAGAAACAGCGCTGTCAAAATTAAATTTCATGTTTACCGTACCTTACCGGTTTGCAAACTGGCTCAAAGTTTTATTTGTTCGAACCAGAACTGAACCAGAGCGAAATGGTGAGCATTGAACCCTAACCCATATTTTTTTTTCAGTTCGACACCGTGCTTCAAACTGTGTATGGCTGTTGAGGGCAGCTAATAATGCAGCATAACGTGCTTTTCCACTGAGAGTGTAACTTGGAGCAACACAGTATCTCGCATGATTGATTGATTTGTGGGGTTTAACGTCCCAAAACCAGCTTGATTATGAGAGACGCCGTAGTGGAGGGCTGTGGAAATTTCGACCACCTGAGGTTCTTTAATGTGCACTGACACCGCACAGCACTCGGGCCTCAACATTTCGCCTCCATCGAAATGCATCCGCCGCGGCCAGGATCTGATCCCGCGACCTTCGGATCTGCAGCCGAGTGCCATAGCCACTAGACCACTATCTCGCATGAAACACTAGCTCTTTATTGTTGACTTGTTAACACTGCCATCACTATTTTCTGGCCATTAATTCCCAGCATGCTCTTTATATGGCAACATTTACATTTACATAATAGGTTCATACAATGCATCTAATAGCTCTAGAGAATAGGAGCTGCTTTGGGGCAATTAATTTGCGGAACTCTCGTGTCTTGTTTTTAAGAAATAATGGAAGTTGGCAGGGTAACATAGAGAGTTGACTTCAGTGAAATCCACTGACCTCGAAAATTTCCATTAAAGATTCATGTTTGGCCCATTTCATTCATTCTATATATGAAATTTTACCTGAAATAAACTATTTTATGATCTTCACACCAATGTAATGAGGTTCTACTGCACTCCTTTGTTATAGCTTCCACACCTTATAATGAATTTTAGGTGTGGGTGTGGTCTATTTCATTTCTGGTGAATTTTTTCTTTATTACCTTTGCAGAAATGGTCGCTCTAACGGACTGGCCCTGTGGACTGAGTTTAAACTTGATTCTTCTACAATCGTCACATCTGGTCCAAAAGAGGAAATAGTTCCAGGTGAAAAAATTGTTTGGGACCGCTTTTCCCGGCAAGGGGTGCATCTGTTTGACTACGGGCAGCACCCTAAAACTGTGAAATGGGACTTCACATTTAGTTTGTCTAATGGCCGCATGTCCTTTGACTTTGAAGTGCAGTGAGTTTACTTACACTATATTGCAGTTTGGACTTATTTATTGATTTGTGGTTGATAAGTGTGCCTGCCAATGTGTGCTTTTTTTGTTTGTGAAGCAGCAAGTTGACCTGTTTGTTACTGTTGACAAGTTGACTAAAGTCAACCCTTGAGCTTTGATAAAGTGTTTCAAATAAAACCAAGAAAATGTGATATTTATTTATTTATTTAGAACGTACTGCATTCACTGAAGACAGCTAGATTGTCATAAAATATGGTACCCCTCAACTTCTTGAAATGTTAGGTTTTCAAAAAGAAGGTTCCTCAAGAGAAATGTGTAAACAAACTTTTTTATTGCAACATAAACCGCTGCAGGTTGGTGAAAAATAAACTAGCGAAATGACTGATCCATGGGAATTTCATCATACAGCAGGCTCCCTTTAAGATAAACTCACCGCAATATGACTGATACCCCTGACACACGGGCATGCTAAAGTACCTTAGGTAAGGGGCCATCTGCCGGAAAGGCGTTTATGCCAACTGACACACGACAAAGGAGTATCTCCTTCCCGGCAAAGTTCCTTGGCAGAAAGGTAGATCGGCGATCTACTTTTCAAGCGTAAAGGCGTACTCTTGCCGACAGTGTACATGACCCGCAAACGGGAGAGAACTTTTCACAAAATTATAACACCCCGTGTTTTCTTGCCTTTCACTACCTTGCTGCTTTAACGAGGAGCACCATTTTTTGCGGCGTTTGTCTTAGAAACCACCTAAAGGAGTTCACGTGCTGCCGTGTGTCATCGGCCTAACTACTTTCTGCAGAGGGTCCTTTAGAGTAGAAAAAGGGGTTCACTAAAAAGGACTTTACTTTCGCCCGTCTTGTCAGGGGCATGATGTGTCAGAATACTTCAAGTGAATGAAGTCAGAATACGGAATGGGAAGCTGATTGCAAATGGAGCACCTACACATGATAGGAAGTGGTGGCTTCAAGTTTCTTGTGTAGTTTGATCCAGTAATGATGATTTTTTGCTGTTGCTTCGCCGATTGTCCTGCCGTCATAATTTCAGACATCTTATTTGTGATGTGTCACGATAATTTAGCAAGGATGTTATTGATCTGGCTGCTCTCTGGAACTTAACATGGTTCCTGCACATGTGAACAGTGTGTCATTTCTTATCATGATGGGAACTATCTCGCTCTTAGAACTCCAGAGATAAAAAGGGCCCATGTGTTGACAAAGCAGTTCGTCTTAACCATGACTGTTAAGATGTTTTATGGTAGCCAGTTGTAGTTTTGATTTCAGAGAGTGCCAACAAAGGTTGGATATGTTGTAAACACAATTGGCTACACGGCGCCACAAAGCTGAGGGACTCTAATACTGTGATGCACGCACTATGCTCCACAATGCATGTATGTGAGCGCAGCAGCTGTTCATGCTTGCACATGGACCTGCAGTGTAGGCAAAAGTATATGAGGCAGTGTACCCCCAGCCATAGCAAATCTATGCCCCAACGTAGTGCTACACACTCTGGCAAACAGTAGAAGGTGGGGAGACAAAAAAAGAACACAGGAATGCAGGGCTTCTAACAATTGGGGCCCCCAGCAATGAAATGCTCTGGCAGGGAGAGCGCACAACAGTGAAAGAGTATACCTGTTGAGTGAACAGCACGGCAATGGCAGTAGCATTGTCCAACACAAATTAGTCGTGGATGGTCATTGCTTGTTTACACAGAATCCTGTTGGATGTCAATTTCTCGAGGACCTCCGTTAGCAGCTCGGTTGCACATAGACGATTTCAAGTTGATTTTAAATGTGTTCCAGGCTGCATTTGCTGCAGTTTGTGTGCCTTCGCACAAATCTATTTTTCAGTTTTCTCACCTTCAAAATTCTTTTCTGTACTCCTTTGACCCCTTAAGGGCTTATGACGAGATTAGCAGTTGCCACTTTTGGCTTATGGCAGGCTGTGGTTATCGTGAGTCTTCCACAATGTTCTGAAATGTTGCTGTTAAGCCCTTTTCTATTTAAAAACGTAGATGGAACATCTGGTTCCATTATAAGCATTTTCTTCAATGAGGTTTTGACACTACATGGCGGGATGAGTGCTGCGGTGTTTAGGACGGTTCGACACTTCTGCTAGTGTGCACTGGCGCAGAAAACAGACAGGGAGGCGTTTTGAAACATTTATACGACAAAGTGGAAGTAACTAGAAGTCTGGTGTGGCTGTCGTCGCAACGGACACCACCGCACGCGGGAAAAGAAACAGGTGAGAGGAGTCCCGTGCTCCAAGTATCACTGTTCCTCAGTGCGGTAGCGGCGTCCAGATGTCTGGACCAGCGCGGGCTCGACTTCTGTCTCGGGCGTCTCGTTCAACACCCACGCGTATCGGTTGCACGTCGCGGTCTTTTCCAGCACAGCACTGTCTAAGCCGTGCCGAAATGCTGCTCAACACAGCTGCGGTGCAGCAGCTCAGCAATCGGCGTTACTCGCCTCACCCGTGACACCACCAGGCACACCTCGCGGTAGTCGGGAACCAGCGGCCCACGTCCGAGCCTAGAACACCGCTGGGTACGGCTCGACACCGCTCAGCGGCCCTTGATTCAGCCAGTGGCCCGAACACTGGGACCTCGGAACCTCGGCCACCCTGGATCTCGCCCAGATCTGTGGTCCTCCGTACCTTGGCACGCACCAGGTATCGCCCAGTAGAAGCTCTCGCTCGTCCAAGAGCCCGGGACTGCACTGCGCCTGGCCCGAATTCTGCGAGCGCGCCTCGTGCTACCGCGCTCTTCTTTCTCGTTTTTCCGTGCTGGGTGGGTTTGCGCCGACGTTTCCGTGATATTTACTCATGACGAGTGCCCTGCTTTTCCCGTGTGTTATGAAGAAGCATGGCCACATCAGTGCCGCATTCTCGTAAGGGTAGATGAAAGCGCAAGTGATACTGACGATGTTTCCTGTTTGATTCTTCAAATGAAGGTGATAGTGATGACATTTGTACACACAGTGACTCTGAAGCGGAAGGATGCAGTGACGATACGACGTCCAGCTCCCACAAATGGTACTGGATAGACCCAAACAACATTCCAGCCAGACCTCCACGGTTTGAACTCGAGGGTTCTCCGGGAGTGACGATCTCAGTAAGCTCTCCCCCTGAGCCACATGAGCTTTTTGGGGCTTATTTGGGGCCGTAGTGTAAACAAACCGGTAGCCCCCTCAGCTGTTGAATTCCCATAAGCTGGGCCAACATTCTCGCTTCCAAAGATGGTATCCACTTGCACACCACTTTCCATTGCACATTCCACCAACACAATAAGCAAGAACCCACGTGCCACTGCATAGTCTGCTACAAGAAGCAAGATGTAAATGGCAAAAACATCCACAAAGAGACCAGGATCTGGTGCTGGTGGTGCAAGAAGGCTCTCTGCAGAGTTCCGCGCTTTGAGCGCTAGCACACGGATGGCACCCTCAACAAGTGAACTATCAAAGAATCGTGTATTTCGTGCACACCAACATAAAATTTATCCCCTGCTTTGCAGAAATTTATTTCATAATACACCTCAAATGCCGCTGGTATGGTGTATTGCATGTTGGAGTGAGGAATGACCCATAAAACATTATTATGTGCCAGAAAAGTGTTTTCGCAAATATTGTTCAGTTTTGAACATGTTACTGAACCATTTAAAGTCGTAAAAAAAGATTAGCAATTTTGGATTGTAATTTTTTTATTGGGCCCGTTAGGCAGGGGAGAGACGCCTGCGCCAATTGCGCCATTTTGATGCAAACGTACAGTGGTCAACTCTCATATCTATAACGCCGGAGCGTCGTGCTCGGAACTGCACGAGCGACATCTACAGTTGGAAACGGGACAGATCTGAGCATGCGCATCGCCACTGACGCGCTTGCCTTGCAGTTTCTGTCCTTGTTTATCGCCAAGGCCGCGATAACTACTTTGGCCGGCAGAAGCGCTGTCAGTCATATAGCGCCGGAAAAAAATGTGCAATCACCCGCATCGGCGCGTTTTCTACTGCGTACCTATATTCTCGGTTTTCGGTATCATATCGTACCGGCAATACGCCGCATAATGTATATTGCGCATCGCTCTGTGAATTTTTCATAGTGCATTGCGTTTATTGCCGCGTGCTGTCATTTTATTTCGTAAACTTACTATTAATTGTAATTCACCAACGATGCGTTGCCTGCCACTAAATGTAGTTTGGATTGCCCATTCATGCGACGATCAGTCGGTCCTTCGTCGGTTGTAGCCCTTAATGACCGATGACGGGGAGCATCAGCAAGCAGACCTTCCTTATAGAATGCCTCGAGCACTCTATTCACATTTGGAAGTGCAAAATTCTATACCGGCCAAAAGACAGCTTCCGAGCAGCCTGACCCCCCCCCCCCCAAAAAAAAAACACAGAAAACATATACAGTTCATAAGTAGGCGTAAATCTGTTGTTGGGACAATGTGACCGTGAAGGGAGAATTAGAACGCAGCACAGCTTGCGTCGGGCGCTGCCAACAATACGCTTCGTTTCTTTGCCTTTTTGTTTCTTTTGTTATTGCGCTAAACCGTTGACAGCGCTACTGACGGCCAAAGCGGTTGTTGCATCCGCGGTGATAACCAAGGGTCGAGAATGCAAGGCATGTGCGTCAGTGGCGCTGCGCATGCTCAGAGGTGTCCCGTTTCCAACTGTAGATGTCGCTCGTGCAGTTCCGAGCACGACGCTCCGGCGTTATAGATATGAGAGTTGACCACTGTACATTTCTGCGCCAAACGTGTAAAAGCGACCTATCGAAGCGGTAACTAATTACTGCTTCGTTCTAGCACGCTTTTGTAATTTAGTGAATCTAGTAGAAAGGATGGGATGCTTTTAGTATTCTACATTTGGAAACGTACTTTCCACGCATTTAAGGCTATTGCCAACACTTCTACATTGTGCCAAGGATTACAAAAATAATGACGATTATGGCGCTGCATTTGTTTCTCACCCTCGAGGTCCGATATCAGGCGATAGACCACGCGCTTTAATTCTGCATTTGGGCGCGATGATTATACTAAAACACCAATGGTGGTTATACTAAAAATGACAACATAAGATCAGTGTTCCCTTGCCATGGAAGCACGTTTTCGGGTCTTGCCTGTTGTGGTATCCGACCCGCGTGCTCCCGTGAGGCCCTCTGCTTGCATAAAGATGCAATACGGGAAATCTATGCTGGGCAGACAGTAGCAGGGCGCATGCTTAAAAGCGAAGAGCACTTAATATTATAAACTATTTTCCTCAACTTCATCCTGCTGGTTTGCAAGTTCCCCTGTCGCTGGCCTTGTGTGGCCGCAGCTGTCTCAGGCGCGATGGGCGCGCTCCTTAGCCGACCGCAAAAGTATGCGGCGTGTCAACGAAGCAGCTGTGTGCATTAAGGGCTTTCGTTCACAATGTTAACAAATGGTGTTTGATAGTTATAGCTTGTCATAATTACAATGAGCGCCACTTGATGGGCAAGGTTGTTGATACATCTCAGGGGCAAACGCTTGGGGCGCATGGAGGAGACATGTCGCCCCAGACAGCTCTGGCATCAGACGCACGTCCGCTGGCACCGCTAACATAAAGCACTAATATTGCAGGTAATGCGCAGGGCGATTCCTTTGCGTACGCTGTCACCGAGTGGCGAATCGCACGCATGCACCACGGCCATGCGTGCAGTGAAAGTGGGCGTCTGGAGAACGAGGCCCGCAAGCCGCCGCCCAAAAACGAAGCGTACGTCTTCTCTTGGCTGTGAAAAATGAGAATGGGGAAACAGCCAAGTGTTCATGAATTTCGAGTGTGTGGCAAGCATTCCGCGAAGTAGATTTTGTGTACGGCGTTGGAGCTAAAATGTTCAGTGAGCACGGCGTGCATGAACTTTCTCGGACTGCAGACATTCGAACTTGCAACGCGTATTTGCGCCTGTAGAGGAAGTGCGTCTTGTTCCCGGGGCAGCGCTACCTTGAACGATAACTTTCACATTGTGTAGGCATGTCAGATGAATCCTTCCCTTACCCCTACCCTTCCCCTACTAGAGAAGCATGGGAGGCAGCCCTACTCAATGGACCACTTGCATAAGTACGACTGCGCATGCGCCAGAGCCGGCGTCGTCTGCTTGGTTGGAAAACAAACCGGGTGCGAGTGCGACGTGCCTCACGCCTCAAGGGTTCGCGCGCCTAATATGCCTCAAAATGCGTAGTTTTCGTCTGCAGCAACTATTTCGACAGAAAGCGAAAGTGGTAATTTCTCCGACATTCATCCCGCGATTATTACTGCAAAGAGAAAAGCGCTTGGACTGCAGCGGTGAAGCGAGGCATGCGATGGTATCCAACCGCGTTATATTATCTGTGGCGCGCACTTTGTCACCGGAAAGCACGATGAAACATTTAGTGTTCATTTTTTTTCTAGCGATCGATGGCGCTTGCAAATCTAACTGGATTTGCAAACAAGCCACGAGCCTTCTGCAGCTGTGATAAACAGTTCATGACACCAATACCGGACTCGTAAACGAGGATGTATACATCTGAATACTGATAAAAAATGTTAGACTTGGATATTCCGTGCCATAACCACGATGTGATTTTGAGGCAGGCCGCATATGTCGGGAAACTCGGTCCAGCTTAATTTTGACGCGGACGTTCTTTATATCGTATCAAGTGCACGGGCATTCTAGCTTTTCACCCCCATCGAAATACACATCGCCCGTCGGGCATCGATGTTAGCAGGACAACAAATTACCTGCTAAGCTAGCACGTGCCTCCGTGTAAAAATGCAAGTTATGTTATCATACATCTGTAATGACCAGGGTCGCCACTTTCGCGAATTATTTTAACACATATAAGCTGGTGGCGGACTGGGAGGAGGCCGCGCGCTTATAAAGCCACAAATATAGGACTGCTGTGTTTCCGTTAAGTTTAAAGTTCTTAACCTAACCTTGATCCAAAACCTACCCACGGTGCGCCCAGCAAACGAACTAAATGCCGGTGTGTGGAGAGCGTCGTACGTTGTTGCTCGCGCTCCGGCACCTCGAGAAGACATTCGTACGAGCCGTTTGCGAAAATCGGCAAAGGAATAAGGAAAACCTCTAATCACGTTTAGGTAGAGGTAATGTCATTCCATTCAGGAACAAAGAACAAAAACATCGAGGCGTTCACAAAACTTGACGAAAGCTCGTCATGCGTGGTGCCGCCGTACGTAAGCAAGGCTGGAGCACGGTTTGTTTTCCAACCAGGCGGCGCTTCCAATTTTTCGCGCTAGGTGGTGCTCCGACTTTTGCAAGTGATCCATTGCTCAGGACTGGAGTCTCAATGGGCTCTAGTCCAACGGCCCGAGTAGCGGCCTTGTCCAGCGGGGTCCCAGACTCCCGGGGCCTCTATGTAAAGGGCCCTTGTGGGCCTGCAAATTCTTATCGAATAAAAGTTTTTCACACACACACACACCTTGAACAGGATGTTCTGATTCTGCAATCAGTCAAGATACCGTGCCCAGTGATGCGTGCGCGCACATGGCGCAACCGTATACACGAATTTAAGGTATCAATTATCAGTGATAAGCTCGTGATAAATCACTGTCCCGCGATAATACTGGCAAAAAGGCAGATCCCACGTGCAGTGGGAATCAAGGAAATGCGAAGTACGCATCAGAAACGTAAAATGGATCTGCGTTGTTGGCTCGCCATACCGATTTTGGTACATACGAAGCTAACTAAACGGCCGCAAGAGCAGCAAGACTGGCATGTAAACCATACCGCTCATGACGCGCATGCCATGATTGTAATGTTATCACCTGTCATTTACGTTTCTCATGCAGTCGTGTTATGCCATAACCATTTTGGTATACATCCCATTAACAAAACGCGTGGCATGTAAATTATGCCGCTCATGACATCCCCGTCATGATTTTAATTTTATGGCCTGTCATGTATGTTCGTCATGCAGTCATGTTGTGGCATACCTATTTTCGTATACATCCCATTAGCAAAGCGCGTGGCATGTAAATCATGCCGCTCATGATATACATGTCATGATTTTCATGTTATGATTGTCATTTATGTTCGCCATGCAGTCTTGTTGTGACATGCCAATTCTCGTATACGCCCAATTAACGAAACGGCCAGGAGAGCACCGAGACCGTCGCATGTAAATCATGCCGCTCATAACATGCATGTCATGATGTGGATGTTGTGACCTGTCATTTATGTTGGTCATGTTGTGGCATACCAATTTTCGTATACATCCCATTAATGAAACGCGTGGCATGCAAATCATGCCGCTCATGGCATGCATGTCATGAGCGGCATGATTTGCATGTAATGCCGTGTCATTTGTGTTCGTCATGCAGCCATGTTGTGCCATACCAATTTTCGTATACATCCCATTAACGATACAGCCAGGAGAGCACCAAGCCCGTGGCATGTAAATCATGCCGCTCATGACACGCATATCATGATTTTCATGTTATGACCTGTCATTTATGTTCGTCTTGCAGTCATGCTGCGCCATAACAATTTTCGTATACATCCCATGAACCAAACGGCCAGAGCACGAAGACCATGGCATGCAAATCATGCCGCTCATGACATGCATATCATGATGTTAATGTTATGACCTGTCATTTATGTTCATCATGCAGTCATGTTGTGCCATACCAATTTTGGTATACATCCCATTAACTAAACGGCCAGGAGAGCACCGAGACCGTGGCATGTAAATCATGCCGCTCATGACGTGCACGTCCTGATTTTCATATTATGACCTGTCATTTCGGTTCGTCATATCAACGCCTCCTCTATTTTTTCAATGCCAGTGCAAACGCTCGCGTCGGTCCACCTTGGTTCAGGGAGCAGTCGTTGTGCGACGTCACTTAGAGGGTACAGCTGCTTGCGTCACAGGCGCGTCGGAGAGCGCGTCGCTGTTGTTGCCTCGGCGACGCGGTAGACGCGGCGTCCTCCTCCTTTACAACGCGCCTGTCGGATTTATTCACTCCCGCTTCTTCCTTGGTAGCTCTCTCTGTATGCGCTACGCGGCGCTTTTTGCGTTTGCGATAATGCAAACACTTACACTCGGAAACTGCATTCGAAAAAACTTACATTCGGTGCCAGCACTTACATTCGGAAACTCAGTGGTGTGCATGAGGTCAGAGGTACAATCAGGGCTGGACGTGAATCAGAGGACGGTCGGACGTCTCGCACTGGGCGCCCATGGGAAGACCACAAATGAGGCTGTTAAGGGGGATATGGGATGGCCTGACTTTGAGGGAAGGGAAGCTCAGAGTGAAATTAGGTACGAACAGAGATTAAGGAATATGAAAGAAAGTAGATGGGCAGCGAAAGTATTCAGGTATTCGTATAGGAAGAACATTGATTCACAATGGAGGAAGAGAACTAGGAAGCTTACCAGTAAGTATACATCCAGTAACGAAACAGATGGGACGAAAAAGAGCGTTAAGAGCATGGTCAGAGCGGCGGAGAACTCGGATTGGATAGCAAGAATGGAGAAGAAACCGGCATTGAACAACTACCGAAAAGGGAAAGACGAAATCAAGAGAGAAAAATTTTACGATAATTCAAAGGGAAGCGCTTTACTGTTTGAGGCAAGGTCCGGTTGCCTGAGAACCCGAAGTTACAGAGCGAAATTCAATAAAGAAGGGGATACATGTACGTGCTGTGGAAGAGCTAGGGAAACGACAGACCATATTTTGATTGAATGTACAGATGTCCACCCAGGTGTAGCTGTGGACACTACCCTACAGGAGGCCATGGGTTTCAGGAGTAACAGGGGAAAGCTGAACATGCCGGCGATAGATATAAGTAAAAGGCGCTTAGAGCATTGGTGGCGCAAAAGTATGGAGCAAACAAAAGCGCAAGGTAGTTCGGGTAAGATTGTTCCATCACAGCAGAACGATAATAGATAAAAAAAAAAATAAATAGACGAGGAAAAAAATTAGTAGTGAAAATATGTGTGATTCGGGAAAAGAAATGGTTGTAAACGAAAAAAAATAAAGCTAGAGCTTGGTGGCCCGGCCACCGCCCCGTTATAAAGGGGACGCTCCTAATATCCATCCGTCCATCCATCCATATCTATAGCGGCGCTTGAATGATCCGAAGCTTTCTGGCACCGAATCACACCACGGTAGCTTTATTCGCATTTCGCAGTCGTCGTTCCGCTGATCGCTGCTTATCGCTAACGTATCAAGCGCTGTACGTTCACACATTCATGTTTCCAGGCACCTTGTTGACGAACATCATTGTTCGCGTGTAGACGCTCTGGTCCAAATAACAGGAAATAGCGTAACCCCAAGTGCGGAATCAGCGTTTTTCGAGGCGTTTGACAGCGGCGGTCGCAAGTGTACGGAAACTGCGTCAGCCGGGGCGACGACGCTCTGAACATCGAGAATTTTGGTACATGTCATATTAACCAACCGGCCACGACACCCGAATAAGCTACGTATACTGACAGCGTCTACCGAAAGCCTGTGTCAAAGGTACTTCAAAGTAAGTTATTGATATTGTTACGCACAAACAAGGCTATGTACAGCTGTATTTACAAGCACTGCCGTAACTGTGCACAACAAGAACAGCCAGCGTTAGGTGGTCGCTTCGTCGTCGTCTTCTCTGGTCACACCATGAAATAGCTCATACTCGCGTATGTGCCGTAGCAATATTGTAACTAAATGTAAACTATCCTTTCAAACTGATTAGTGCCTATCGCGAAAATTTTCCATCTTGCGGCGAATAGCCGCAACGCCATTTAAACACGTTGCTATTGCACATCCATACTATGAGACACGCGTGTAGCATATTTCAAAGCCGGCGCGCAGCAGCGTTGTCCAGATAAATTTCCATCGGCAGCGTATGTTGCGCCACGACGCTGCCAGCGGAACGGAGGCGCGCCATCAGCAAACGTCGCGTCTCGTCAACACTCAGTGTGACAGCCTAGCGTGGCAATCAAGAGGGTTTCAAAGCGCCGCCGAGCACATGAAGCTACAACTTATCAAAAAAAACCTTCTTCCGGCAGCGGCCATGGGGCGCATAGAGGGTACTCTCCCCCACTAGTTTCGGTATTGGAAATAAAGCGTCCGCCATTGTTTTGGTAGGAAGCGAAAATTCAGCAACGTTCGCATGTGTGGCTTTATCTTTGCTACCTACGCATGAATAAAGTAAAGTTATGCAATGATGTGTAGAAATAAAATGGTGTCCTCGGGTATTTTCTTTTTTTAACACCCTATATGTTTATCCAGACGCTGCATTCGTTGCGCCGACGGGCGGCGCTTTCGCTCTTATCTCTTCTGCGGCCATTCCGTCCGTCTGCTTCTGCCGTTTTCACTGTGCACGTGTGGAATTTCTTTAATGTGCCTTGAAGATGCACATTTCGCTGTCTGTGAGTACGAACGCGCTCAAAATGTGGGCGAAACTAGGAAAAGGACACAAGGCGTGCTGCGGTGCTTTTTGGTGCCACAACTCGGGAAGAAGCAGCGCAGCGAAATTTTCCCGTTTCCCAGCGAACGAACGGTAAGCACACTTTTTGTTCGGTACGGAGTAGCGAGGGCTATCCTTATCAAATCAGCTACAGGACGAACCCAAAGATTTCTGTTGGTGTTTTACAGTGGGTTTTTTGCTTGGCAATGCGCATTTTTCAGTAATGTATCAGGCATGTGGACAGTTTCTCGTGAGCCGATTGATGCCAGCTGACGCGCAAACGGAAATTTCGCTTCGGTATCGGTATCGTTGGCGGTGGCTCTTAATATCTTTTCCTTTAAGAAGAAATCGTGCAAAGTATGTTCGCCGAATGCGCTTCTTCGACGAACTGGTTCGGCTTTAGAGCATTCCGACGACCAGTTCCTTGTAGCGGCACTACCACATTTGAATGCTTAAGAAATAAGCCCTCAAAATCATTTACGTAGCAGTGACTGCTTACATTCCGTGTAACGTGAAGTTCGTGTAAGCAGTGACTGCTTACATTCCGTGTAACCTGTGACACATTCTTTTCTCCCTTTTTCGCACTCTCTATATTAGTGTCGCTTTTACGTGTTTATTGATTTCCATGGTGGTGTTTGTTTCATTTTCTAGGTGTGACGTAGGGCGAAATTACGCCAGAAGGGCAGACCTCGAGGGACTCGCACAGGAGCAACTGTACGACGGCTACAGCCTCTGTTCGGACCACTTCGCCGAGAGTGCCTTCGCGAACCCTGCCAAAACAAAACACTTTAGCGCATTTCGATGTCTGCGCAAACAGCGTGCAAGGTATTGTCTTTGTGCAGACATTCATAGCTCACATTGTTGCGCTATAATTAACTGCTGCGAACACGAATTTTGAGAACTTGTACTTGATGTGGTGAGGTTGCTCAAGTACTAATAGTACTCGGCATTCCTGCCACGCATACTTTCATTTTAATATCAAATGAGGAGGAAGAAGCTCCTTCTAGAAAAGTCAGAAATATTTTAGTAAGTCAAGAAAGCACGCTGTGCCACGAGCAAATGTACCAGCAAAGTTAAGGCGCTTTCACCGGTTCGTTAAGGCGTCTTAGAAAGTCAAATGACAAATTACCTCCAGCCAAGCGTAGCCGCGGACGACAGAGAGTAAGATTGGGGGGGGGGGGGCGAAATCAAGAAATTCGCAGGATGGAATCAGCTCGCGCAGGACAGGCAAGAATGGAGAGGATTGGGAGAGGCCTTCGTCCTGCAGTGGACATAAGACAGGCTGATAATGATGAATTACAAAACTAATAGTACAGCTCAGATTTGTTCTATGCTTCCAACATTATGCACGAAGCTGAGCTTATGAGCTCTATAAAATAAATGCTTTTTGTGATTCAGGCATATTAGAGGGATGTCTTGAAAACCGGTCAGGGTAGGCTTGTTCTGAGCTATCTGCCCAGGCTGATTCATTAAATGCTGTAGATCTGAGTTACTTTTGTGAACGTTTTTCCAAGTCCTAAAGGTGCGCCTTCCGTAATACCTTTGCGCATGACTCTGTCCTAGCCCAGTTTCCAATGATGATTAGCCATCGACACTTACCTACACGGCATTTTTTTTTCTCAATGGAAAGCTGTGTCTACAGGGTGTCATTTGTTGTTTTTCGGAAACTGCATTCGAAAAAACTTACATTCGGTGCCAGCACTTACATTCGGAAACTCAGTGGTGTGCATGAGGTCAGAGGTACAATCAGGGCTGGACGTGAATCAGAGGACGGTCGGACGTCTCGCACTGGGCGCCCATGGGAAGACCACAAATGAGGCTGTTAAGGGGGATATGGGATGGCCTGACTTTGAGGGAAGGGAAGCTCAGAGTGAAATTAGGTACGAACAGAGATTAAGGAATATGAAAGAAAGTAGATGGGCAGCGAAAGTATTCAGGTATTCGTATAGGAAGAACATTGATTCACAATGGAGGAAGAGAACTAGGAAGCTTACCAGTAAGTATACATCCAGTAACGAAACAGATGGGACGAAAAAGAGCGTTAAGAGCATGGTCAGAGCGGCGGAGAACTCGGATTGGATAGCAAGAATGGAGAAGAAACCGGCATTGAACAACTACCGAAAAGGGAAAGACGAAATCAAGAGAGAAAAATTTTACGATAATTCAAAGGGAAGCGCTTTACTGTTTGAGGCAAGGTCCGGTTGCCTGAGAACCCGAAGTTACAGAGCGAAATTCAATAAAGAAGGGGATACATGTACGTGCTGTGGAAGAGCTAGGGAAACGACAGACCATATTTTGATTGAATGTACAGATGTCCACCCAGGTGTAGCTGTGGACACTACCCTACAGGAGGCCATGGGTTTCAGGAGTAACAGTGGAAAGCTGAACATGCCGGCGATAGATATAAGTAAAAGGCGCTTAGAGCATTGGTGGCGCAAAAGTATGGAGCAAACAAAAGCGCAAGGTAGTTCGGGTAAGATTGTTCCATCACAGCAGAACGATAATAGATAAAATAAATAGACGAGGAAAAAAATTAGTAGTGAAAATATGTGTGATTCGGGAAAAGAAATGGTTGTAAACGAAAAAGAAATAAAGCTAGAGCTTGGTGGCCCGGCCACCGCCCCGTTATAAAGGGGACGCTCCTAATATCCATCCGTCCATCCATCCATAATCTATAGCGGCGCTTGAATGATCCGAAGCTTTCTGGCACCGAATCACACCACGGTAGCTTTATTCGCATTTCGCAGTCGTCGTTCCGCTGATCGCTGCTTATCGCTAACGTATCAAGCGCTGTACGTTCACACGTTCATGTTTCCAGGCGCCTTGTTGATGAACATCATTGTTCGCGTGTAGACGCTCTGGTCCAAATAACAGGAAATAGCGTAACCCCACGTGCGGAATCAGCGTTTTTCGAGGCGTTTGACAGCGGCGGTCGCAAGTGTACAGAAACTGCGTCAGCCGGGGCGACGACGCTCTGAACATCGAGAATTTTGGTACATGTCATATTAACCAACCGGCCACGACACCCGAATAAGCTACGTATACTGACAGCGTCTACCGAAAGCCTGTGTCAAAGGTACTTCAAAGTAAGTTATTGATATTGTTACGCACAAACAAGGCTATGTACAGCTGTATTTACAAGCACTGCCGTAACTGTGCACAACAAGAACAGCCAGCGTTAGGTGGTCGCTTCGTCGTCGTCTTCTCTGGTCACACCATGAAATAGCTCATACTCGCGTATGTGCCGTAGCAATATTGTAACTAAATGTAAACTATCCTTTCAAACTGATTAGTGCCTATCGCGAAAATTTTCCATCTTGCGGCGAATAGCCGCAACGCCATTTAAACACGTTGCTATTGCACATCCATACTATGAGACACGCGTGTAGCATATTTCAAAGCCGGCGCGCAGCAGCGTTGTCGAGATAAATTTCCATCGGCAGCGTATGTTGCGCCACGACGCTGCCAGCGGAACGGAGGCGCGCCATCAGCAAACGTCGCGTCTCGTCAACACTCAGTGTGACAGCCTAGCGTGGCAATCAAGAGGGTTTCAAAGCGCCGCCGAGCACATGAAGCTACAACTTATCAAAAAAACCTTCTTCCGGCAGCGGCCATGGGGCGCATAGAGGGTACTCTCCCCCACCACCGTGAAGCAGGCGCGAACGCTAGCCGACGGGAGAGAGTAAGAAAGAGTCGACGGAGAGGGTGGTGAACAGCCGGATCGGGTGCATTCGACTGGCATTGAAAAAAATAGAGGAGGCGTTGGTCATATAGTCTCGTTGTGGCATACCAATTTTCGTATACATCCAATAGACCGAACTCACCGCGTGATCTGTGCATGCGCGAGTTTCCATGAGCGGCGCCGCCGCCATCTTAGTTGTTCTCAAAGCACAGCTGCTACGTCTGTGCCTGCTGCATGCTATGAGTTTACGGGTGTTTTCCACGTATCCTTGGCGTGGACGGCGATTGAACGCGTCGGAAAACGATGTCAGAACCTCCTGTGGCCGTGTTTCAATTAAATTTGTCACGCGATGTAGCGCTGTTAGAAAAAAAAGGCTGATAATGTAAACATGCGACATGGTCACGATCTCGTCGTTAGTCCGTGCGCCCGTGTCGCTTGCTGTTACCCGTATTCGCTGAATTATTCGCAATAAAAAAAACAGCAAAGTCTCTCAGAGCACGTATCATACAGAGATAGAACGCCAAGAGCGCGGAATGGTGAAAACTGAAGACTCAGTTGAAGGAACGATTTTGCACTTGTTTTATCAAAGCAAACCTTATCATGCGCAGTGTGCTGTTAACACAGGAACTCTATCATAGGGATGCGATAAGAAGTGAATGGATAGAAAACAGTTATGATGAAGACGTTAAAGGCGTGTCCACCTTAGCGGAACGATGACTTGCTGCACACCGTTAGCGAAAGCTTACGGGCCGCTGCTAATCTCGCGAACGACAAGCAGTCCTGCTGCATAAAGTACGGATGAGTTGGTGGGCAACTTTGGCGACAGGTGCAAAACGACGAAAAAGCGGCAGCTCGCTCTGCCCGCCGCCCTCACACCCGAAGGCTCGGCGCCGATGTTGTCGCTAGGCCTTACCGCTTCAAAACCGCGTCGACATAAACTCAGTAGGCATATGACCCTATGCAGGCCGTTCGCGCACATAAGATGATACGTTTTGTCACTGGTATTTACTCTTTAACTTGTGCTCGCAATAAAACCACACACACTGAAAACCGAAACGGCGGCATCGATGGTTGCTATTGATGCCGGCGTGGCATAGCAATGGGGATGGTGCACTTGTAACTCCCCGCCGACGGGAGCGCCATCGCGGCGGCATGCCCGTCGTTGGGGTGATAGAAGCTCCGGTCGCAGGGCTGGCGGTACCTTTAGAACCGAGTTATTCGCTTTTTCCTGCGGTTTTTCGTTTCTTCCAAAGGTCGTCGTACTACGGATCGGTGTTCAGCAACAAGATTTGTTTGTCCTCGGCCGTAACAATACTTATGCCAGATCAGGACAAATATTTATAGCCTCCAGAAAGCTCAATGCTGAAGGAGGAGCGAGGTCGCTCGCGCGCGCGAGTTCCGTCGACGCTTTCTACTCAGCAGACGACATGTGTTGCGAGTTTGCAATGTAACGAGCATTCTGTCCCCCGGCATTCTGCGTGGAGTACGTGAAATGTGGGTTGTCAAAGGGAGGGAGTTGGTGCGCGCGTTCCGTCGATGCTCTTCTACTAGCAGACGACATGTGTTGTCAATTTGTAATGGTTCGCGCTGTTTTTAACGAGCCGCTTGTATGGGCTACCAGGCTGCGACACGCATAGCCGTGGGGTCTGAGGCGCTCCATACATTTCGTTCGACGCCGGCGCTGCTGCCCTTTTCCTCTTTTTTCGTCTTTTTTTTCTTTTTGGCCAAGAGCCCCCTCGTGCATTTGACTGGTTTGGTCTTTCCTTTCGTTGGTACTCCAACCAGAACAAGGATCGCCTTCTACTGGAGGGCCTCATGCAAAAAAAAAGGAAAGAAAGAAGAAAAGCTCGTTAAAAACGGACCGTGTGCCTCTTGCATGCCCTTGCCGGCCTAGACGACCCACGAAGGAGTTGAGGCACCGGATAACAAAAGCCACTCAAAGGCGTCCTGCTGTTTTCTTTGCAGTCGTGTTTCTCTTTCTTGGTTTCTAACAGAATCTTTCAAAATGAGAAACGTATGTACGTTGTCGATGCTTCCTGGCACCGGCCCCGCGTTTTCTCCTTTAGTATAAGTAGGATTAACGGAAAAACAGATGAGGTCTTGCAGTCTGTGGCTTCACAACTTCTATTTTCAACACGCGCACACAAGCACTAGTGCTCACACGTGATAGCACCAGCTACAGACTTTCACTGTTTTATTGTGGAGCCTTCTATGGAACTAATATATTGATAACAGTGTATACATACCGATAAAAATAATTACAAATTTACAAGGATCCCAATAAAAATCACTTTTGCTTTCCAGCCTGGCAATCTTAGAACTTTCGCAGTATTTTGACTCCCGCGTTTGGGAGACACATCGGCCGGTGATCACGCTTCCGTCCGCAGACACACTTTCTATAACTTGATGCACATGGCCTGCCTCGTATAAAAGTTCTCCTTGAGCAATATTACCCCAACGGAAGAAATTTTCCAAACCTTCTACGGTCTTAAAACCAGTAAGAAGCTGCGGCGGAACACAAGCAGGCGACGTCACCCCCGCACAAGCAGGTGCCAGGGGGAGGACATTTCCATAGAACCAATGGGGACGATTTTTGGAAGCGATCGTAGCGCCGTCTGGCTGTTGGAGGCACTCGCACTAACAAATAAAAATGTAGTTTTGCTAACACTTTGAACAGTTTTGGCTATTTTACGCTCGCAGTTCAAGTTTTAGAACTGTAAATTTTGTTTGTATAATTTATAACTGCTTAGAAAGGTAAATAAGTTTTAAAATTGCAAGTGCGCTTTCGAAGCGTCAAAATGGCGGTCGGCGACCGCTAAAAACAGACGATATGCCGTCGTCGTCTGCTACTGTATCGCGGATGTTCCCTCGGTCGCTACAGGCAGGTACCCCCAAAATTTCTCTCGTTTGCACAATGTAATTGCATCCCGTTTTCATATAAGCATCTTATAAGCATCTTGCATATTTACTTGGAAGGTCACCGCTGCAGTAAGGATAAGTAGATCCGCAACCTTGATCATACATACTAGCGGCAAGTAAACTGCTTCATTGTAATGACATGGATGTTCACATGAAATGAGGGACAAGTGTGTAGTGTTTTACGAGATGCACCGGCGAATATCGTTCATAATCGTCGGTACGCATAAAGGTACGTACTATGTGCAGCCCCACCGCAGATATCCGGAGCACAGCTGTCCACCGCTGAACGAAAAAAATACATAAAACTGCACGAGTCCGTGTCAACAGAATATCCCACTAGAGTCCCTGCACTTTTACGATGGTGTCGTATGACTCTGTTCACAGTACCAGTATCTTGCAGCTTGATTTCACCATAACCGCCTAACGTTCACAGGCGTCGAATGGTGCGTGCGCCACCACAGAACACCTATATACGTTTTAGAGAACGGAAACGGTACCTTCCACTGTAGAACACAAATAAGAGTAGCGGCGGCGTAGTGAAGTGCATTAGGCCGAGCGGAGATGGCCCTGCAAATACTATCATCATCATCATCGGGAAAAGCTGCGTTTTTACTGGTTCGCGCCCTGCTGTACCCCCTCCCCTCCCTCCTTCCTTTTCTCCCATATTTAGCCCCGCTGTAGTATTTTGCTTATTCCTCTCGCTAAACCGCGGCTCGCGTGTGTACTTTTCGTACACAGGTACTGTAGCTTATCGCCAGGTGACCAAACAGGCCTCGACTGGCAAAAACAACGTCAATCAAGTAAGGTTTGCATCGTTTATTCCGGCACCACAGCTGGTACAAACAACGAACAGTACAGTGCATACATTGGCCAACAATGTGCGGTCGCGTCCAAACAAAACACATACATAGTGAGTGCGCACCAACTTGTGCATAACGACGCTAAACACGGACAAAATATGCATGGATTGGCGGGCTACCAGAGTGATCGAACGAATGTTGCTCTCTCATTGCGTTGCGCCGTCCCATTCTGTTAGCTTTCATTTTAAGACAGCGAGCACGGGTAAATCCACGATGCGGAATCCGAAACGTGCGCAACGTTGGCACGTGTCACAGTAACACCGATTCAGATTCTCTTAGCATTACCTAAACGATCGCGGATGCTCCGTCCCTGTATAACGATAAATGAATGCGTTACAAACAAGGAGCGTCGCGCTGTGCCGAATATTATCGGCAAAAATTTCAACCATCATTTGTGAACCCATAAGGTGTGTAGGTAATGGGCGAAAAAAAAATATTTCACTTTTTTTTCGAGCGTTAAGTGCGATAACTCGCTCAACCTTCTGTCCTTTTGAACTGCGATAAAGCGTCTATGAATGCATCAAATCTTCACACACAATTTTCGCAGCACTGCACATTCAATAGCAAGAAAGAAAACACGGTTATCTGTTGAAATGTTTGTTACACAGTAAATAAATGTAATTAGAGCATAATTCAATGTAAGTTTATTTTAAGGCCAATCAGCTGTTATCTGTCGTAAAATGAATCGGAAGTCAGACTTGAAACACGAGCGCAGTTTGTTATAGGCTGAGGTCATTATGAGCCAACAAAAATTGTATCTTTGATGTTGCTCCCTGCACATCGTACCATCAAACTACTCTTAAACTATCGTAATGCCTTCACAAAATTGCCTGCACAAATACACAGCACACTGTAGCAACACACTGAATACATCAATTCATCCAAAGCTGTCTTTCTTGTACTTTTTTAGCCGCTTGTCCACTGAACTGCCAAAGAAGAAGTTGCTGAAAACAAGTACACCATTGTGTACGCTGCCGCTGAACAGGTTATTGCGGTTCAGTTACGCAGCTCATGTAGAGCGAGAATGCCATGGCACCAATAACCGCACCAATAAGATGAAGTGTGCTGTGAACGCGGTATAATTGACAGCAGATATTCTACAATGCATGAACAAAATTTGAATACTATAGAAAGACAGAGATATTAGGACAATGCAGGGTGATTACAGACGCATAATTATGGGCTGATTAGCTTCAGGAATACATTGCACATCTAGGTTGGTGTATGTGGCAAAGAATCGCTCAGCCATGAGAACAATGTCTATGATGCATGGACATGACAACAGAAATTGTGCACTATCGTACAAACACACACATGCACACAAATTGAACTGGAGGAGCATTACGCGAATGTGTGACAGTTCCGGAAAAAATAAAGGTCATGCTTGTTGTACATGTGCTTGTTGTTGGATTATTCACTTTTTAAACATGTGCTTCGAAAATAAGCCGTATTATTGCTAATTGTAGAACCTCGACATCAAAGTATCGATAATGTTGCAGTGTAGCTGCACATGTGTCATATGTACAGTGAATAGCAAGAGTTTGCGGGATCAGAAACTTCGTAAAAGCCTGTGTTACCGCTTAGCCTCTGATCATAGCGTCGAATTAATGTTTCAGTGGGTAGAGGTTGTTGCAATGTATAGACTGAAACATTTAATTAGAGACTGTGTTACGAGGCTAACCCGCAATGTATTTTTTGCAACTTTCGCATCCAGCAAAGTTTTGCTGTTGATTGTACCTCCTTAATATCTTTGATCTCCAAGGCTTTGTTCGTGGCAACATTGTGAAGTCTTTTCATAGGCTGTGCAGTATGGTAGTGCAAAGCACAAAAAAAGGTGACATGTTAATGGGACCACAGCCACCTGCAGTAAGCATGCTCAGCCATATATTGTGGATATTTCAATGATATATAAAAAGAAAATGAGCGAATCCCATGAACACAATTTGGCCTATAAAATAAATATCCTTTACGCCCATATGCTGTAACTAGTGCTTGGAAAACTTAATATCTGTTGGATTTTAGCTGTTTACAATTTAATAAAATGTGTTGTATGTATATATATTCAAAGGCTAATTGAACTGACTAGCTTGTTGAAGCTGCGGCATTCTTTTTTCTTTGTTTTTGTAAACTGTTACGATTCAATGCATTAAAAAAAAGAACGTTTCCGACAAACTGTGTAAACCATCTGATGAAGTATGACTAAATGCTGGAACAATGTCCGTTCACTGCCCTGATGTTTGGCTGTAATATGACTAATAATACCTGAAATTTTACGTGCCCGAATCTATATAATTGATACACATCACCCCCACGATTTTGGACTGATGTTGATAATGTGGGACACAACTAATTAGCGTAGAAAGCACTCGTGCACTCCTCGTGTTGCCTGTGGTTTCTTTGTGTTAATTAGTTGTGCCTCAAGTCAGTATGTATCAACTAACCCAACTATCATCCTTAATGGTGAAACTATCTGGCACCTTTCGAGACGTACGTACATGGGTTATGTTGCATTGAGCCGTCAGAGAAATGTGACCATCATGGCCTTGAATCTCTATGTGGCACTAAATAAAAGTAAGCTTGTAAGTGAAACTGCTGTCACAAGATAAGCAATAAAGCAACAAGGAGATCCCCAGCTTTGCTGTTTACTCAGATTTCACAACGTGGAACTACACCCGCCGACAACTTCCTGTGGCAGCACGGCCAAGGCTACGTGGGTGGAGCCTATGCACATGTGACACTGCGCCAAGTAGTCGGACCGCTTCGACGGATGTTTCGGTTTCGATTTCACCAGCGCAGGTCGCTTTTCCTTACTTGCGCGTAAATGTTGTGCACCACCTTCTTGGCCCGTGCGGACAGATTTTGGTTTGACAATGCCTGGTACGGCTGCGAAGCTGGTGGACTCGCGGCACGTGGCGATCTTTCCTCCGTATATAAGCGACGTTGACGAGCTGTAACAGGAGGACGCCATCTTTGATGGTGAGGAATGCGGTGAGGTAAAAAAGCGACGGAAGCAAAAAAACCCACAGAACCTGAGAGAGCATGAAACGAAATTTTTATACTGAACAACGTTTTTATTCACTAATTAAAAAATAAATCTGCGAAAAATGTAAGTGGTGAATGGCAAAATCTTAGTTACCCAGAACAGTTTACTAACGTTTTCATTGGGGGACTACATGCTATGGCGCAGTAAGACAAGCGTGTTTCGGCTCCGTAGCCTTGGCTGTGCTGCGACAGAAAGTTGTCGCCAGGTATAGCTTTAGTTCTCTCCCTCTCACATTTTTTTTATTTTTAATGTGACTGTAGCAAACTTTACAACACACTGTACTGATACATGGTCAGTTACGGACGTGCGTGCGGGGGCGATAGAAGTGTATTTGAACATGTCCAGGCTGCGTTATAAACTTCACAAATGCATTTTTTGACTCAGCAGCTCGCTCCTACGTGAAGCCACGTCGCTCAAGAGAACGCGGAATCTGTCGGTGGAAGGATATGCGACGTTGAAAATTTTCGGGTTGCTGTGTGTCGCTTGCCCGTTGCAAAAGTAAAAACAACCGTAATAAACAAAAGCAATGGGTTCGTACCCAGGTAAAAATGTCCAGCTGGGAATCTAACTGGTGTCAACAGGAAGTAACTGGAATCAACTGGTCCCAGTTCAAAGCCAACTGGTCCCATTTGGAAGCTAAATGGGAAGCAAGTGATCCCAGTTACAGGTGATCTGGGGAGCAACTGGCCCCAGTTTGGACCACTTCAACTGGGGACAACTCCAAGTGGTCCCAGTTGCCGGCCAAATGGTGCCAGTGAGAAACGAAGTGAGGGCCAACTGGTTTCCGCTGTGCCCATCTGGACACCAGCAGGAACCATAACCAGTTCTACTGGAACCAGTTGCCTTGACGGTCATTATTAGTATCGTATCTGATTTCTTCGAAGAAAATAGAGTAAACAATTAACAAATGCATGCGCGAAAGACATTAAAAAAATAAAATTAATTTGCGCAAATACCGCAATATTTATTAATAACAAGAAGCTGCATAACAGAAAATTCAGAAGCGCCTGTGCACAAGTTTCGTAGAGCACATGTGGATGAGCCAAGGCGAGGCATAGGTGCGGGTCCGCTGTGCTGTGGCACATGTCATGTTTTGCGCCGAGGAACGTCTGGATGTTCGTTGCCTGTGTACTTAATTTGTGCTCAGTTATTGTTGGACGTGGCACCTGTGGAAGAGATGACACTTCGGACCAGCGCATGACAACTGTTTTCGCCCGTGACAACACGCTTGTGGATCGATAGTGTGCAAGCGTCTTGGCGCTGCTTTCCTTGGTGCTGGTGCTAGCATTTGAAGGTGAGAGATGCCTCCGTGTATGAATTTTTACATCGCAAAGTGCTTCGAAGTTACTGCATTGAGTTGAACTCTTAGTATCAGCCAGTGGCTGTTTGACGTTTGGCGTTTTTGGTAGGGTTGCATGTTGATAGTGTAACGAAGAAACACGCTGTGCACAGCCCCGCACCAGTGAATCGCAAGTTGGGCTTGGGCTGGATGTTGTTACGATTTAACCAATTATAATAAAGAAGTCCGACGTAGTCGTGGACGCAGCGTATGGCGCTAACGTAAGACGACACAGTGTAGGCCTCGCGGCCAAGATCGTAACAACATCCAGCCCAAGCGCCACTTACGATTCACTGGTGCGGGGCTGTGCACAGCGCGCTTCTTCTTTACAATAGCAGTGGTTTTCTTTTAACTTTGCTAACAGCGTGGAAATACAATTGCTTTCAGGTGATAAAATACGTTCACGTCCCACAAAACATCCAAGAGATTGCCGCGTCTCCAAGAAAGCATTCAAGAAGATTCCCAGCCAGAGCACAAGCTGCAATATTTCTAATAAATGTCACGTTTCAGCACCGAGCTTCTTCTGCTGTATGACTTGAGCTACAGACTTCGCGGCCAGCAGTTACCAACTCGGTAACGAGCGATATTTTCACTCATTAAATAAAGATGTATGGTTCCAGCTGAGTATAGTTCACAATCTCTGTTTCGCATGTGTAACAATTAAGGGCGAAAGTTTCACGCCGCTGCTACTGGCCTCACATAGGCTAGGTGAGTAGCAGCGGGGCCAATTGGAACCAGTAGCAATGGGGACCAGTTGGGACCAGTTCAAGTGGTTTCTGGTCAAATTCCCAGTGGGGACCAATAGCAATGGGGACCATTTGGGACCAGTTCAAGTGGTTTATGGTCAAATTCCCAGTGGGGACCAGTTGCCAGTGGGTCCCATCTGGGACCAATTGCAACTGGTCCCCACTGGGAATTGGAGCATAAACCACTTGAACTGATCCCAGTTGTTTCCAGTTGTAATATTTTCACCTGGGTACTCACCGGTTCATGCACACTGGGTCTTCAAACGAACTTCGTTGCTTTGAAGGACGAGGCGCAAGGAAAGCGCTCTGCGGAAGCATTTAAACGTGCTTTGAACGAACAAGAACAGCAAGCCGAGATCACCGACTACAAAAGCAATCCTTAGTTTCACGAAGTATTTACAGCAAAATGAAACAGCGCGAGCTTGTGTCGCTGCCCGATCGCGCCGCAAACGGTTACGTGACTCCTGCCGCCGCGTAGTTTGAACTTCAAAAAAAAAACGAGCATGACATAATATCGATGTCTGTAGACTGCTGAGTCAGCCAAAACAAAAACATTTAGTGAAGGAGGGATGGCATAGTATCTCAAAGGTACGCTCACTATAAGGAGCAGTTTGTTGTATGTATGTAAGGCGAAGAAAAAGTCTTCGCCTTGTTGAAGAATATTCCGCATCGAAATTAGGCACCGATGCGGGCGCCCCTACATAAAAGTGCAATAGGGCGAATGGCGGCCTCCATAGCGCGAGCTAAAAGAGGGGTCAGTAAATCCACTCCCCGCGGTTGAAGCTGGAACGCGCAGCAGTTGATTTTTCCGCCATCTATGGCGATTTGTGGCATATCGAGCTTTCCGGGGCCCGGTTCTACGTCCATAAGTCGCCGCAGATGGCGTAAAAATCAACCGCGGCGCGATCCAGCTTCATGCGCTGTTAGTGGATTTACTGCCCTCTCTCTACACTCAAGCTATTTCTAGGGAAGGGCAGTCACGTGACTGGAGACCGCCATTCGCGCTATTGCACTTTTTATGTAGGGGCGCCCTCGTCGGGGCCAAATTTCAGGGCAAAATATTCTTAATGCAAGCGAAGACTGCGTTTCCGCATAGCATTACATATAATAAAATAACACTACTCACTACACAGAGTGGTTTTTGCGAGATATTCTGTCACCTGTCTTTTATTAGCCGATGTTTCTTTTCACTGACTCCTTCAATGTGAACAGCGCATCGACATCAGGGGGGCGATCGGAGATGGTATTTTTGCGAAAGCGTTCGGAATTGCGCGAACGATTGGCCAGCGCCGCTCCGGTGTCGTCATCCGCGAAGCGTGCCCATCGAACACCTACCTATAACCAAATTAGAGAAGAGAAACTGTACCTTTGACAGTGCAACTAAAAATAAGGGTAGCGGTGGCGTCCTAAACGAAAATATAAGGTCAAGAGATGGTGTTGCATGTACTATCATCATCATTGTTTAGATGTAATATAGTTGTTTTGTTTCTGGCGCCTACGCCTTTTGGGCTTATTGAGAGCCCCTAGCAGGAAAATTGCAAACTAAAACAAGGGACTAGGTTAGTAGTTCCACTCTATGCGCAACTTGATGGAACGCGCCGCGGTTGGTTTTTTTTTCTCCACCTGTAGCGACTTGTGCAACGTCGAGCCTTCCGGGGCCCCGATATTTTGGTGTCGTCAAAATGACGTCAATTCCCTGTCAATCATTTTCAAACCGAGCGTGTCGTCTGCTATGAGGAGAACGATGACCGAGGCCGATCGCTCAGCGAACGGTTTATGAACGGTTTACGAACACATGCTTTTCGCCGCAGTCTGGCTGGGACTGCGAACAATGGATGACGTCACTGTCACGTGATTTATTGCTATGACGTCATTTGCAAGTTTTGTCCCTCGGTTGGTTTCAAATTTTCCCCGTACCACCACGGAGTGCCTAGTGGGTCCCGTGATTGAGGAAGTTCTTCCCTATTGGCATTTTTCACTGGCCCTACGGGCCAATCTACGGGCCACGACCGAAGTTTCCGATGTCCGTCCGCAGCTACCTTGTCCTTGGTCCTTGGTCACTTCGCTTCAAAAAGGTGCAGATTGATTGTTATCGAGCTGTCACCGGCGCTGAAAGCTGTGGCTGCGAAGTGTGCAGTGAGCTGTTCACCGAGAAGAACATGCTGCAGCAGGTCAGGAACATTCATAGACTTGTAGAAGTCAACAAGTTGAAGTGCGACGTTTGTTTCGAAGTTGTGAGCTGCTGAGTGTGTCAACGACAGACCGTCACTGCCAGTTTTAGAGCTAACAGTTTTAGGCACGGAAGCGCAAGCCATCCAGATGGCGACTAATCGTGCAATGGGAAGGTGCCCAAAATAGACCCTTCTTTACGTGTGTTGTTTCTGCAGAACCTAAAATATACTACACGGAACTTGTGGTGTTTAGAACTTGCAAAGCAGATCGATCAATAATTCCCCAACTCGTCTATCAACACAAGCTTCACATTTGTATTCCGCTTTATTTTGCGGAGTTCTTGACATGCTCACAAAACTGCAAACCCATATCTGTTGTCAGTCTCAGCTAGTGCTTAAGAAATTGTTTTATTGGAGCACACTCGGATACAACATATATATATATATATATATATATATATATATATACATCTTTGAGAAAGGCTGGCCTCCAGCCGAAACATCAGAATAAATCCTATGTTTGTCACTGTGTCTTTCTGATAGTATATATATACATATATGACGTACGTAGCAAGCAAGACATGGAAGAAGGCGACGAAGAAGAGGCGCGTGCAATGGAATAAACCATGTTGATCTGCTCAGTTCATTATTTTATTTTATTTTTTTTTTCAATCATGATCTCAGTACGTGAGAACCAATCTCCATAGCGTTCGCTTCTCTTTTATAATTATATGCCTTCAGTCTTCGCAGAAAACTATTCCTTTAACCTAAATATGATTATCACATTCGTACTACAATTTTTTTGTATTTTATTAGGAGTTCTCTCCCACACAAATTTCTTTTCCGGTTCATGGCCGATCCCCCAGAGTGGGTTGCGCCAAGATACCCAAGGACCAACCAACCAACCAACCCCGGCACGGCTCCCGTTCCTAGTGTGACACGAGTCGACAGGACGACGACCTGGCCGCCACCGCGTCAGCTTCACGTCATCAACGATGCCGTCAACAGAATGTCGTGACTCAGCGTCGACCACAGAACCAGACATCTGCTCTGTACAGTGACCACCTTCATGGCAGCATCATCGGGAGACCTAAGCATTCCTAAGTGTGCCGGATCAGCGGACGATGGACCCGTGGAGGACTGGTGCGACCTTTTCGAACTCCACGCTACCGCTGCATCGTGGTCGGAACGGGACATGGTCGCCAAGTTCAATGACTACATAACCGGTGAGGCCTTCCGATATTATCTGACGTACATCTTCCAAAACGATGAAACGTGGAAAAAGATTAAAGAGGAAATGATCGCCCGATTTAAAGACTACGATGTAGACTCGCCTATCAGCGACCAGTTCCACACATTTCGAGTGAGCCGTGGAAGTCATAAACAGCTTTCATGTAGTCATTATAATTGCCGAACAAGACCTCACATTATTAAATCCTCGACGAATGTCCCAAAATCGCAATTCTCAAAATATACGACGCGCACTCAAACGCCCGGTCTCAATCTACAGGTATCAAGAGAGAATGTGAAGCCAGTGATCCCTGAACAGCAATCAAGTCGCAGTTTCAAACGTGTGAAGCCAGTGCTCCCTCAACTGCCATCAACTGGTGTTTCCAAAAGGCCCAACCTCCCACCAGCTTTCCCATCATTCCCGCCCGCCGAAAAGTCGCTGTCGCCTACCTCTTTACCGCGCTGTAGTGTTAGAGACATTAGTGAGTCATCGCATGCACTTGATTCAAGATCTCACGTACGTGGTCCACCAACTGGCTCTTCTACAAATGGCTCCTGTGTGGTTGCAAACCCCGCTGCATGCTTCGCAAGGTTACTACATTCACGGTAGACGAGCTGATGCACCGAGAAAATAACACACCAAGCCTCGGCCCTCCCACCGAGATTCACGCCATACAAGAGTCTAGTGCGATGGTTCCCGAAAAAGACGTGCGCTCGCAAGCATTACCTGGCCAAGCCGTGTCTGCCGCATTACCGTCCACTACTAAACCACCTCAAGGTCGAGAGCATGTGGACTCAGCATTTAGGACCAGCATCAATCACGCAAACAAAAAGGCAATGAGTACTTTTGGTGACAAGGAAAAGACATGTGTCCTGCCTATACATTACCCCGAGACAAGCACGTTAAACGATGAGCTTTCCAATAATTCAGGCCCAACAACACCAATGCCTCTCAAGCGTCACTGTAGGCAACCATGCGCCACCGACCTGTTGCCACGCAAGTTGGTCAAAAAGATTCGCCGACTACAACGACGACTTGAACAAGGACAACGGCCAACGAAAACTTTGCCAAAAACACGGTTGGTGGTTAAAAAGGGACGTTTCAATTCAAGCGCGATAAAACAAAGGCAAGCTCGACATCTGCGACAGCCTCACCGCAAGAAATCTTCAGCGAAATGTCCTCAGAGACACCTTCAGCATCAGCCATCAGTTCTATACCTGCAGCCAAAGCGACCGCCAAAACCCGGAATACGACGAAAATACCTACAAGAAATCACTCCATGCATTCCGCTAGAACACGGACGTCACCTCGTTAGGCTCATGGCACGCACAAGCGAATTGGAAAAGCGGTGTATCTATTGGGCACGACCAACAGTCCAGCGCCTAAGACCTCCGAACTACGGATGCTGCAACATGCACATGTCTCATGCGGTTATGGCGTGGTCGCGAACTGCATCCCCATCAGTATCGACGCGCAGGGCATGCATACGTTGCTTGGACTACGGATGCTGCAACATGCACATGTCTCATGCGGTTATGGCGTGGTCGCGAACTGCATCCCCATCAGTATCGACGCGCAGGGCATGCATACGTTGCTTGGACTGGAACAGCCAGCCCCGGCCGCCAGATACCTAGATTTCTCCGGACTGCGCCACCCCCCGCTCTGAAGCTTTTGCAAGTTTACCGGAACCAACTTGGGACATGTGGATGTGTCTGCGCATTGTGACTTCCTTTTTGTGTGTGTTTCCTCTCCTTAGTATGTTTTTTGATACATTTACTGCTTTTACTTCTTTCGGGGGGAGGGGGAATCCCGTGACGTACGTAGCAAGCAAGACATTGAAGGAGAAGGTGACGAAGAGGCGCGTGCAATGGAATAAACCATGGCGCATCAACCACGGCACGGCTCCCGTTCCTAGCGCCACACACACACACACACACACACACACACACACACACACACACACACACACACACACACACACACACACACACACACACACACACACATATATATGCACGAAAAAGCAATACTTTTTTAGGCATAAAGGTATTGCTGTTTTGTGCGTGTACCCGCTTATTTCCTTATACGTGCCAGACCCATAGAAGTTGCTCTTTACATTAGCAGAGACTCTTTCTTAAATATAATCAGCAAATTAAATTACACAAATTCTTATACTTTGCAGGGCATAATTATGATAGCAGAAGTTGTGGAACAGAATCAAATTGCGTGGTGACAATGCTTATGGAGTGTTATTTACGATGCTCTTCATTCCAGGCTGTGATGAAAGAACACAATATTTTGAAAAATCATGCCACTGCTTGCTCACATGCTTTCTAATTTGCAATATCATGAGCTCTGCTTTCAGGGAACAAAGCCTGTAGTAAACGAAGCTCATGAACCAAGGCTGTGTGGACGCGTTGTGTGAATGATTTAATTGTTTCTACGTCAAGGATACCCGCCTCTTCCTTTCGAAGCATGGTTGAAAACCGTGGTGTCGTAGTGACATCAATTCTTTTTTATTTTGCTGGCTTCTATCAAAGCTTGTCAACAATAATGGCATGACATAACAGCACAATGTTGCTTACACTGGCATTTCACATCATATTCTAATAAATTAGCTAATTTTTCTGCTAAGATGAGAAATGTTGCATTACTTTAAGTAACACTCAGGATGACTGATGCCTCTGTTTTGCAAGGATGCCTAACTAAATGTTGTTACGAGTGCTGGTATCAATATCATTTGGAGTTTATTTTCTATGCTTCCTTTACTTGTAATGAAATTTTTATGCTATAACAGGCATGTTGATCTCCTTGTGTGGTTCACGTGTTAGTCACGCATTAATACTTCACTGCTGTGGTCAGGCTATGGTGCTTGTTACTTAAAATTTGTAGTGCAACACATGGCACCACAAACAGGGTTGACACAATGCTAAAGCACACCAGAATGCATGCTATCACAAGGGTGCAAAGAGTGACATGTTTGGATTAGATGTGATGTTTAGCATGTCGTGAGAAATGGAGAAGAAGGTAAAACTTCATAACGACTGTGACTCGATGTTGCAGCGGTGCAAAAGATACATTTTTCGTTTTCTAGCCATGCATTGTTCCACGCGCCAAAGCCAGGAAACACGTGCAAAGTATATTGATTATAATGTTTTCGTCGCCCAGCATCTACGTGGCAGTCTCAGTGTAATGAACACTATGATGACGTATGGACACAGTCATTTAAAAATAGTCAAAATCGCTGTCAGAGTCGCTGGACGACTGCGAAACTATCGTTGTTTGCCTGCCCCACGTGTAATTGACCACAGGCAACAGAGGTGAGTGATGCTGTCACGAATTGCAGTCAAGTGACCTAGACATACATTCGACTGTGTTCCCACATCACCAGGAAATCGCCCCTGCCCCGCCACGGTGGTCTAGTGGCTCTCGGCTGCTGATCCTGCGACCCTCGGCTGCTGATCCGAGGGTTGCGGGATCGAATCCCGGCCGCTTATTTCGAATCCGTAGGCGCTGGCACGCATAGCAACGGAGGTTGCGCGCTATTGACTGCGCACCTGGAGAGACGCCACGCCAACTTCCGCCTAGCAATGGTTACCGTGTGCACTCTCGTTCCCGGTGTGTTTCGCGGGGCGCGCTAGGCTGGCTAAAACACCTGGGTGGTGCTTGAAAGTGCGGGTCTTTGTTTGTGCTGCTGCTGCTTGCTGGCGGTGTGTTCCGTTTACATATTTTTCTGCCTTCTTATCACACCGTTCTGTGAAAGACAGCGCAAGGTTCCTGCTTGTTCCTGGGTGGACGTGGCGAAAATAACGCTGGCGGCCACTGAAAACCTAAAACACCGCTTTTAGCACTCTCGCGCGCAGAGCGTTGAAGACTTGTGGACCAAGCAGCCTCTTGTTTTGTGTGTGCTGTTGCGCAGTTCTGTTCGTCTGTGAATGTTTCTGTGTTGGAGGTATGTGCGGAGTTTGTTTATCTTACAGGAACAGCGAATCTGCGCCTTTGCCGTGCTTCATATAAATATAACTAACACATTTTTGTTATAGGCTTTTCCGACGCTCCCTAATGCGTTGAGAAAAAATGTTCTACAATAAGTTAGGGCAATATTTTACACCGACAATAATAATTCTTGAATGCGCAAAATGATCTGGAATTTGTCTCGCATCGTGGTGCTGTTCTGCCATGCTCCAACAACGTTGTTTCATTTGGCACGTCAGACGCGCCATATACTTGTGGTCTCAATTTCATAAGTGACGTCCGTGAATGCCACAAGATATTTGAGATTGGAGAAACAAACGCAGAGTAGTAGTGGCATTTTATTTACTTACAAGAGTGTCTCAGGGTCAAGTGATAAGGTGGTATATTTAATCAAGGGACAATATGCAAGGTAAGAAACTCCCGTGAAATGTAAACAAATCAGTGTCCAATAGCTAATGTACTGTGTTTCAGTACTGTTATGATGCGTTAGCTTAGATTTGACCATGGCACGGGCTATATGACAAGCACAGCATTTGATTCAGCTCTAATAGCTGTAGTTATGCTTCTAACTGCATCACAGTATGTTTTTCTTTGAACAGCACAAGTTAACCCGAGCGGTTTTGTTGTTCGTTTAACAAACCTTAATTGTTTTCAACCTCATCATTAACACCATCGGGCATGTGTATCACAGCCTCTGGAATGTTGATGTCAATCACAGTTACGACTTATTGGTACCCAAAATTAGGCAGAGAGTAGCGATAGTGTAATATTGTTCTAAATGGTCAGCTTTAACCTCCGGGCGGCCTGTACATCTCGGCTACAGTAACCTAACTGCTTATTATTGATGTACATTGTACTTGCTGAGCACTACCATTTAGGCATGCTGGATATTGCCTCTACCTCACACAGAGCTGAAATGATCCCAGGCACTCGTCTGGCAACAGCAGAAACATACTTTCTCCAGCCTGGCATGATTGCGGTACATTTTCCCTGCACTCTACTGAAGTGCTATATGAAAGGCATGCCAAACAACTGAAGTCGCACTCTTGTACATGCTGTGGGAGTGTTTTATCATAGCAGCTAAAATGGCAGTAGGTCTGGAAGCCCTTGTGTTGAACCGGGCTGCCACTCTGCTTAGCTCCAACCTCAAACACACAAGAGTGGGCAGTCCAGCAGGCCCGAGAGGCAGCATCAAGGCAGAACATCCAAGCTCCTTCATGGGAGACCTGAGCCCGGGTTGCCTTTGTTGGATTATCAAGAAAGTTCTGCGCATTCAGATAGACACTATCACGAGTGCCACATGTACAGTGTGTGTGTTATCAGTGGACTGGGTGATCAAAATTGCCGGAGCCCTGCTCTACAGTGTGCGTTATAAGTTATCAGGGTGTCATCATGTAAAATCCCGATAATTATTTTTTTCAAAACTAGTTTACGTCATTGTCCGTCTACTATATAATGATGTTCTAGGTGAAGTCCCAAATTTGGTTCTTGGTTAATCCCAAAACAACACAGGCCTCATGGGAATCATGATGAAAGCTCCTAATTTTCAACCAGCTGAAGAACTTTAAGGTGCACCTAGACTTATATACACAAGACTGTTCTTACTGCTTGCAGTTAGCCCGAGCTCTCAAATATATGGATGCATCCCGTACGGCGCAGTCTTCTGTTAGCGGCTCATAAGCAGCCTTGCTGGTGTACACCGTATAAGGTGATGCTGTCAATTCAGGAAGTTGAAAGTATATTCAATATAGGTTGATATATATTAGTATATGTTAACAAAGCGGTGCTATGTTAGTCTGACGTCATCATTTATTTTAACATTATTTTGCTGGAGATAAATCAACATACTGTGCATGCATGGAAAAGCACAGCTGATGAGCTGTGGTTGGGATAAAATAACTGAGCTGAGTTGAGCATTTGCACTAAAGGTGTCTAAGATTTTGTTACTGCTCTGAATATGCTGCATTGAAAAATAAATGCCCATATTTTGTGCAGGGAGAGCTCGTCTCTTGTGTCTGAATCTACCAGTCCAGTGGCATAACACACACAAAGAATGTTAAAAACGTACGTAATATCACGATACCATATCCGAGAAACCGGCCAGTGACGGCCGTTCTAGGTACGTCCTGGCAACCGGATGGACTGGTCAAAAACCAGGGCGGTTGCAGCCCTGCGCACAAGCCACAATGGTGATCATGTCTCGACCGGCGGGGGAGGACACAGCTGCCTATGATAACAAGGCTTTTTCCAGCGCGAACACCTCGCCGACTAGTTGTTTTTCTGGGAAGCCAGGTAGCAGCAGGCAACCGAGACCATCGTCAAATGCCATCTCTGATCCTATATGGTGCAAGTTTGCCGAGGTTATATACAAACTTCCCTCGCGCCAGGTGGCCTTTTTCACATTTATTTTTATTTTACTGAAGTCTTGGAAATATTTTGACAGCTTTAACAGACCACCACGCTGTCATTCCACAACACCATGCAAAGCTAATGTTGATTCAGGTGAAGTTCCTAACTAGCAATATTTGCATGCCATATTTAGAAACACTCCAATGTACTCCTGTTGCATTCCATTATAGTATAGTACGTGGTTGTGCACCCACCAATTCGCTCCCCTATTGCAGTATAGCATAATAAAAGTGCATAATACAGCTATACCTATCACTGTTGTCGATAATGTGCCTATGCATCATGCAGTGTGTAGGAGCATATAAAGGGGGTTTTGGCAACCAAAGCTTAATAGTTTTATAGGCTAATTAAGTCAACAACTTTATCAATATTCAAGACCTCCTTTTTACATGTATAACGTGAAACAATGTTTACAACCCAGCCTTAAATGGGCAAATGGAGCCATATGGACCAATAAGCAGATTTTTTTCTTTGACGGCACTCGACAGTTGTATAGCCAGTAAAGGCCAGCTCTGTTCAAAGCATGGTGCTGCACCATTTCAGCTCTCATCTTTTGTTTATGCATTGCATATGAGGGTGAAATTTGTTGTATTTTGTGAAATTTGTTTTGTGGGGTTTAACGTCCCAAAACCAGTTCTGGTTACGAGAGACGCCGTAGTGGAGAGCTGCGGAAATTTCGACCACCTGGGGTTCTTTAACATGCACTGACATCGCACAGCACACGGGCCTCAACATTTCGCCTCCATCGAAATGCAGCCGCCGCGGCCGGGATTCGATCCCGCGACGCTCGGATCGGCAGCCGAGTACCATAGCCACTAGACCACCGTGGCGGGGCGTTTTGTAAAATTTAAAGTTTACTTGGATGGACTTGACGACTAGAAGCATTTGTGAAGTGTAAAAGAAGTCTTTGCATTTACGAATAGCAGTTATTTGATCCAGGGTTCTGGCCCTGCCATGATGGTCTAGCAGCTGTGACACCCTCTTGCTGATCCAAAGGTTGCAGGATCGAATCCCAGCTGTGGCAGCTGCATTTCACTCGAGGTAAATGAGGCCCATGTACTGTGCGATGCCAGTGCACGTCAAAGAACCCCAGGTGGTCGAAATTTCTGGAGCCTTCCACCACAGTGCCTCTCGAAATCATGCTGTGGTTTTTGGATGAAAAACACCAGAAGTTATCCAGAGGCAGGATCGAATAGTGTGTCATAATCGTGCATTTGCAACGTTAGAATATTTGCACACATAAAAATGTTGTGTATTATTTTGCAGCAAAATTTATAGCAGGGAGAAGTGTTTTGCCAAAAAAGGCATGCTACGACTAAAGGGTTCGTTTTACTGTAATTTAGCATTCAATATAAGCTTAGAAAGCAATCGCTGAAGATCATGATACTAGAACCTAATCGCCTTGGTTATATGATCAGACATTTTCTGGTCTTTTAAGTTATTACATGTGTGACAACGGCGATTCGTGAGACCGAACCAAATACAAATCTATTAGTGGCAGAAGCCGATCAGCTCTGAAATACTGAGGAGCCATCCTTACCCATGGCGTAAATTGCCAGTATATTCTTAAGTGTTACAAGCACAAGTACAGCATCTGGGCTGAATAAGCTGGGCCTTCATATGCTGGAACGGCTCAGAAAGCGAGCCATGCTCCCTGAGCATGGTAGCCTGCTGTAATACACAAGCTCTTGCGATTTCTGCCTTTTAAAAATTAGCGCATGAAATAGCTTTGTTAATTTTGCCCTAACTGTGTGTATATTTTGGTGCAGTTATTTCGGTAAAGAACATTCGGGTTTAATAATAAGGAATATTTGATTCAAAGAATGAATCTGGCACTGGTCATGCTGATATTTGAAATTTTTGAATATTCACACACACACACACACACACACCTGTAAAGCGCTTTAGGTGTTGTCAGTATCTATATCCCGAGTTAACGGACCTGTAATTGTATTTGAGGAGATATGGGACTTTTGTGTGATGCATTTAGAAATACAGATATAGCTCCTGCCCCAAGGTGCGATTGCGGTCGATCACTTAACGACCGCAGTGTGTCAAGCAGCAGGTTTACCAGAATGTCTCTGGCTGTCCATATTTTCAGTAAGTGGCCAGTGCTCAGAAACGTGCAATAAACGTTGTCGTGAACGACTGCCCCACGAGTTGCGCATTTCTGAGGAACGAAAATAACTAGAACGCGCTCATGAATGCATTTATGACCGCGAACGAAGAAACAAAGGTGGGAAGCAGCGACAGGCTCTAAAGGGCAAAGCTTTTTATTGTGAGAAGCACAGCATAAAAACACCCTACCTGCAAATCAAGAATTTAAACGACGTACCACACCGTTTCGCTCGTTGGCTCGTATGTCAACAATGCTGCGCGAAAACGCGCAAGAACGAAGCGATCGTCTTTGTCGTCCCTCTCCATCCTTGTCTTCACGCCACATACTTCCAACTTAAACACGTCCTTTGGTGTTTCCTTCTCCTCCACATCATGCACATAGTACGTATTAACGCGCACTCCGTGCGTCGTGTTAAGTTTTCATCCTTCCATGCTACGGCTTGAGGCGCCGCGTTGGCTTGATCAACGCTGGCTTGATGCACTGACAGCAGTGACCATTTGGCCGCTATTTTACGGGGAAACGTATTTCGCTCGTCCTAATGGTGCTAGTGCGCAGACAATCCGCACGTTCTTGATTGTATCAGCAAGTCAGCGCTTAGCACGATCAATTGATTGGCACCGGCGTGGTCAGGTAATTTTTCGGCGTTTAGGTTTTAGGTGCTTGATCATTTCGACGTGCTTTTTTTGTAAATGTTAAACAACATACTTGTGCCCTAGGGTAGCAAAACGTGGCTCAGTAGAATTTGTCTGTGGGCGAGTTGGTTCATGCTTCAAACGGGAAAAAACGGAGCGCTAACTAAACAACACACAAAGAAGGAGGCTACACACAGGACTGGGGTTGCTTCAAATTCGATGTTGCTTCAGTAAATGTCAGTTGAAAGTTGAGCGCCAGTCCTGTGTGTAGCCTCCTTCTTTGTGTGTTGTTTTGTTAGCGCTCCGTTTTTTCCCGTTTGTAGCGAAACGTGTTATTTCAAATTTAGAACCCTGTTTTTATTTTTCATCATATTGCTTGTATGGTTTTAGTCTGTTGTTATTTGCTAATTCACTATGAACGTACGTTCCGAAAAGCATTGCAGGCAGCGGCGCCACCATCGACATCACTGGAGCGTCAGTATCGTCAGCGGTACATGACAGTACGTGTAGCCTTTCTCTTTTCTAATATTTCTGCTTTAGCTTGCTTCTGCATATCCGAGCTTCTTCGTGATTTAAGGAAGTGCAGTACGTGTCTCCTAAATGGTTCCTGTTTAGTGCGAGTACTAAAATAAATGGGTGCCTGTGTCAGAGGAAGGAGAGAGCCCAGACCAGCCACGAAAGCTGTAGCAACAGGTTTGTGAGTGTTTCGCTCTTAACAGCCAACTACTGTTCAATTTTCTGACTAACGACCAAGACGGCAAAGTGAATTATCGCGCTTGTATATTGTGCTAATTTTATTTGCACAGTTTACGCGGGTTCATAGACGTGGAAGTCGTGCGTCACTTGAGAGCTAGCGGTGCCGAAAGAGCAGACAGCCTCTACTAACAAATTCACTTAAACATAAAACCAGTTTTGGCGATTTCAGACAGTACAACGTTATACGTTAAATTACCTAGAAATGTCAGTGCTAATTGCTGTTCCAGGTAAACTGTTTGCACGGTCAATCCATCTGAAATGGACTGTGCCTGCCGTTATGCAAGACGCAACTATTCTTTGAGAAAACTGCGTGACTGCAACGTGATAGCGCGCTGTCCGCTCTGGCCCTGGCAGCATTGACGTAGCTAGCAGTGAGTTCGCCGAAGCCGCTTAACGATGCGCAAGTGGTGCGTTACTGGGTTCCGTTTGGTGTGTGTTGGGCCATTTCAGCAAACAAGTGTTGTTTTTGATAATGGTTGTCACTATCACAGATTAAGAAGCCTTTGCTGCGACAAGGAATACAGGCAATAGAGAGACTGCCGTGTCCTTTCTGGTTCACATGTCACCATTGTTCCATCACTTGTGTGTACTTTCAGGTGATCTGCCAGAATTTCACTATTCTGTTTCATAAAGATAGTGGCTGTATAGTTCGCCAGTAGTTTAACAACACCATACGAGCGTCAAACAGTCTGTCAGTCGGCGCCCTCTAACAGTACGAAGCAAGGAGATACGCAAAAGAATGCATGCACACCAAAGGTCACTTGAAGCACAGGAGTTTCATTTTTTAAGCTTTTCCCGAAGGCATTGCACCACCCGTGTTGCAATTAAATCTGTGCAAGCGATGACGTTTGTTTTTATGCAGCAGGAGAGGTGTCATGCCAGAGCTTTGGTAAGAGCATGATGCAAGTGAGATTTGGTGTTTTGAAGCAGCTTTTGTCGCAGGAAAAATAGGAGCTTGAAGGAGGAAATTGCGCTTCTGGAGCAGGAAATATTTCCGCTCATAGCAAGGAAACTATAACATGGAGCAGTCTCACTGCATTCCTGGAAGGAGTAAATGTGTGCACCGAACACGAAAAAAATCCTGCAGATGGCTGTGTGCCATTTGTGAATAGTGCCTCATATGCTTACCCACTAAAGCGATATAAGAAAGGAGCCTTTCAGTCGATGTCGCAACATGGTGGCTGCCTTAGCGATGGCAATGAATAGTGCTTTGCTGCCACACTGCTAGGCTTGTCCATTGAGAATAAAAGACTGCCAAATGTAAAATATGTTTTCCTTAAAAAATCACGTGTCCAGGGACCCCTCTTGGTCTACATCCATAATTGTCACCTACCTTGAATGTTCTTCATTAGAGCAGCATGCCCAATATTTACCGGTCACTAACAGTGTGTGCGCTCTCATGTGGCATAGCATTGTTGGGTGCAGGGTTTTCAAGAAGGGAAACGCATGTAAGGCAGATGAAAGTTATTGTTGTCGGACAAAAATATTATGGATGCAGTTGCTTATTTTAGAGTGCATGTTGTATCATGGCATCTCAGACATTCATGGTCTGTTGGCCTTGTGTTATGGTAACGAACAGTGCAATTTAAACAGCAAATAAGGCAACAAGTAAAATTAAGTAACAGCATTAAACACTTTTTCTGGCTATGTAGCCAAAATAAGCAGAGGTTTGTTTCCATATAGCAAGACAATGCCCTTGTGCAGAGATGCAAACAAACATGAGTTGCTAGTATACGCTACAGCGATAAGCACACCACTGCCACATTTGCATAACCATTTTTCATATGACAGTCGCTTTTTGAATACTGAGACTTCAATTTTTACTGAGCAGATAAGTTTTGAATTGCACACCAACTATAACAGTAGCTCATCAAGCTCCATCATCATGTGCACATATTGCACGCAAAAAGGCACAGACTAATTCTCAGGTGCATGAATCAAACAATGCTGATGGTGTCGGATAACTTCGCGTGAACCCGTTGTGGTTGTCTGCACCGCATGGAGATAGCCATATCTTGTGCAGGAAATGCGAGTGAAATACAGCACTGTGTTCCCACAATAATTCATCAGATGTGAACACTTTAATTGCTCACATCATATGTTCCCCCTTTATTCTAATCCTTTGGCACTTTAGCTTATCAAACTTATGATAAAGGGTGACTTCTAAAATGAATGCATTCAACAATAAAAAAACAGTGCTGTGTGCAATGTGCATCAGTGACAGAATCTAATTAGTGGTAAATGGAAATATATTGTCATGCTTTAGACAAAGGAAATACTACCAGATACTGGCACAGTCAAAATTTCTGAGCCTACGTTCATATTTGAAAGTAAAAATCATAGGTATTAGTGGCCCAAAGTATGGTCTCAACATGATACTTTGCAAGTGCCATCTGGTTTTCACTAGTTTGCTGGGCCACACAGGCAGACACACTTCACACACTTTGGTGATTGGCACACCTTGATGAATCAATACAGAGCATGCTGGCACTACAGCACTCTAGAAAGCTGCAAGCTTGTGCTGAGGCCACTAGCGGTGGCTGACAATTGGCTCTGCTTCGCAGCTTAGACAAGTGCAGTTCCGGTTTCGGAACAGGTTACGATTTTATCTTGGAGGTCACTCCTGTTGGTCTTGGCGCATTGCAGCTGAAAAGCAGGCTGTTCTGCGCACAATGTATCGGCATTCCTCTCTTGGCACAATTTGGTAAAATGGGCACAGCGCTTCCATCACTGTAAGAGCTTGGAAGATAAAGCTTGCACATCTTGTATCTTTAGGTAGCTATAAGGCACTGACCAGCCAGCCAGCCAGCCAACACTGATGCGGCACTGGTAAAGAACATGCTTACATATGTCAGCATGTGCTAGTGATGTCTAGAATAATGGTGCTTGTGATGCTAGGAATTTCGCAGCTTATACTGTACGAGTGCTTCAGAAAGCAACTTTGTAGCACAAAGCCACAGATATCTTGGAAAGAAAAGCTTCCTAGTTGGGATTGAACCCAGGACCAATGCCTTTCATGGGTGATTCATGATTTAAGCCCTCCTGGACATTGGCATTTGGTAGTGTAAGAGCAAGTGGAAGGGTCAGCTAGGAAGCATTTCTTTCTGATAAATTCATATGGATCTCCTTATGTCTTTCTACTACAAACAAGTGGATGTCAACTTCCCTTTTCATGACGCCCTCTCCACCTGGCAATATTCCGCATGACTGATTTGCGAAAGCAAGCTTGAGGTCATTGAAGAAAGTTGGTGACGAGTGTCATTCAGGATGTGTTAGAAGCAACGTTAGTTGCTTATAAGTGTTCTAAAAGGTACAAAAACTCTGTCACATGAAAATTCTTACTCCAGAATGTGCGAGAGAGCAAGCTCCATTGGCAAAGGTCATAGTGAAGCATTGGAAATAACAAAGGCTGACAAAGCTGCAAATGACATAGTTTATTTTTTCTCAAGTTATTACAGAAATTGCATCACATTGTTTATACAAATGAATGGGGAGGGAGGGAGCTGATAATTATGCATAAGATTTTCTGGGCTCTACTCTTGGTTGGTACCCTTCTGCAAGGCCACGCTGGCTACCGTGGCTTGCTGTGCCTGATTGAGGGTCACCAAGTGCAGATGTGTGAGAAGCTGCAGCATCATACCTCTTGTGTAGCCTAATAGAAACAAGCCTATTCAGAACGCTTGTACTTTCTTAGTATGCATTTTGGTATGCAGATGTAGCTGGGAACTTTGTGAACACACTTGGCTTACTTCACCTCAACAAATACATAATTACAGTGCAAACAAGGCTGTTGATCTTCAGGTGTAACTCTTGTACATTATTCAGCCCCCCACAAGCTGACTTCATGGGGGAACAGGCCAAGGCATGGCATTGCATACAAACATATATTCTGGGGGAGAGGTCTACATGACGGAATGTAAGCTGGGTCAGTGGCAACATGATGTATACAAAAATTCCAAAAGTACAAGAAATACATACTTAGTCCCACAAGACTGCAATGTTCTTTTACAGTAGTACAGTTTGAGAACTCGCTGATTGCACAAAGCCTCACAATAGTGGGTAGAATACTATGCTTGCACATAAATGTGGCATAGGGTGATCAGCTGTTACATGTATGTGGCACTTTTTGAGGTTGATTTGCAGGCCAGTGCTGATTACGCATGTTAAAAAAAGTGTCTCGGCCAATGTAGCTGGTTAAGAAGATTGGAGAAAACCGTGGCATTGTTGAGGTAACCTGGAGACATGCGCCACTCATGTAATGTGTTGCTCATGAGCTCGTCAAACATGGTAGGGGCATTGTGAGATCAAAAAAGCATAGCATTACCCTGATATAGGCCATCAGCGCCGATGCCTTTAGCTATGCCTTATTCCTTGTTTTATGCTAGGCTTCTCATTTGCCCATTACGACCAGATGATCCCATTCATAATGTGAGTAAATGCCCTCTATGGCATCATCATCATCAGCCTATCTTATGTCCACTGCAGGACGAAGGCCTCTCCCAATGCTCTCCAATCTTTCCTCTCCTGCGTGAGCTGATTCCATTTGATGCCTGCAAATTTCTCGATTTCGTCCCTCCATCTTATTCTCTGTCGTCCGCAGCTACACTTCCCTTCTCTTGGTATCCATCCATTCTGTCGTTCTAACTGTCCATTGGTTATCTAGTCTTCTCCTCAAGTGTCCTGCCCATGTCCATTTTTTTCTTCTTAAGGTTGGTTACTGTCAGTTACCCCTGTCTGTTCTCTGACCAACTCGGCTGTCTTCCTATCTCTTAGTGTAACGCTTATCATTTTTTGTTCCATCACCAGCTGTGTGGTTCTTAACGTTCTCCCAAGCTTACTTGTAATTCTCCAAGTTTCTGCGCGTATGTCGGTACTGGTAAAATATAGGAGTTATATAATTACTGCTTGAGTGATAATGGTGAGTTTCCGTACATGAGTCGGGAATGTCTCCTGTGTGCACACCATCCCATGCTTATTCTGCGATGGAATTCTCTAACATGAGTGGGCTCCCCTTTCAGTAGCTGTCCTAGGTATATATGTACTCTTGCACGCCTTCTAATGTGTGGTTTTCAATCGTGAAGGTACGTTTTTTCGCCGTGCCACCTAGCATTGCCTTTGTTTTCTGCATGTTTATCTTTAATCCTTTAGTGCTTTCTCAGCTTAAGTCTTCAATCACCTTTTGTAGTTTGTCGCCGTCATTACTGAACAGCTCTATGTCGTCGGCAATGCCTAAGTTGCTCAGATATTTGCTGTCAATCCTTATTCCAGTTTCATTCCAATTTAGTCTTTTGAAGATTCCTTCCAAGCATGCAGCAAATAGCATTGAGGAAATTGTATCTCCTTGTCTGACACCTTTCTTTATTGGAATTTTCTTGGTTTTCTTAAGGAGAAGCAAGGTGGTTGTGAAGTCTTCATAGTTGTTGGCTATAGTATTGATGTAAGTATCAGATGTTCCTTGACGTCGCAGTGCTTCCCGAACTGCTGATATCTCTTCATGGTCAATGAAAGCCATATATAGGGGTTTCTTGTATACAGTGGTTTTCTCAATTACTTGATTGATTACATGAAGGTGGCCTATCGTGGAATATCCTTTCCTGAACACGGCTCCTTTCCTGAACAATCCTAATGTGGCTCTTATTCTATTTGAGATAACCTTTGTATAGTGCTGAGAGTAGACTGATTGGCCTGTAGGTGTTTAAGTCTCTTATGTCTCCTTTCCTGTGTAATAATAAAATATTTGCATTTTTCTAGCTTACAGGTGCATTTGAGGTTTTGAGGCTGTGGTGTATAGTGCCGGGAGCTTTCTAGATACGAAGTCTGTTAACATATAACGCAGAGTGAAGACAAATGACGCGGCCGAGACTTTCACTGGCAAGCGTCATAACAGACACAAACAGGGATCGCATACTAAAATATTGCTGAGATTTGTAGTGCTGTCAAGCATTGCAAAAGGCAGTGATATGGCTTTGCAGCCCCTGAATATGTTGGGAGGTATGAAGACACAAAGACTGCAGCACTGATGGCATACCAGGAAAAATGAGGAGAAAGGCAAAATAACCAGGTGGAATGTCAGTATATGCAAGCACAGTCTTCTTACATGGCCATCAAAAGCTCTGTGCAATGGTGCATCACATAGCGGTGAAAATTAAAGTTAAGTGCGCACACATCAACATCATTTAGTTAACCTATTTCCAGCCTCACTGACCCCCAGCAGTCAAAACTATATACAACTCACCTGCAGGCAATTAATGTCCGTAGCCATGTGGCTTCACATGTGCAAAATTTTGCGCTACACTCTGCTGCAGAATGTGGGGTCTCTTCTTTACCCGCTTCTGCGAAGGTTCACTCGGGGGTCGTCCTGCTGCTATTCGCTTGGAGCCTCTTGCCACTCCTGCACGTCGCCTCGAAATTGCTGTCGGCTGCACTTTGATGCACCGACCACGCCTTAACTCATGGCCTAAAGCATTGTCCATTGATATCATGGCCCCAATACCACGCTTCTGCTGATGCAGCCTTTGTAGGCGTTTAGTGCCACTGAGAAGGTGCCTTCTGTATGCTGAATTGCCTCTTTCGTCAGCATGAATTTGCCGCAGCTGTTCAAACAGGGCTTCAAGGTTTTTGTCGGCATCCTGGAACAAGCATCAATTTCAGATATTATTAAAAATGCTGGTTTTTTATATAATCAAAGCGGAGTATTTTCTAAGCAAGGGTGCCAATGTAAACTGCAGTACCCTTAATGAAGTCATAAGTGGTTTTTCTTATTTTTCCATAGTCAACATAATTTAAAAAGCTACTGGTATTGCACACTTTCATAACAAATCGTGTTTGTCAAACAATGCTGCAAATGGGGCCATTTGGTGCACAGTATTTGTAGTCTATGCAGCCTTATAACACTGAAAATCAAAGAAAGACAAAGTTAAAGGATGAAGCCCAGAGAAAGAATTGCTTATTGTTCTTAATGTGTATACTAAGTAATGGGCCTGGAATATTCCATTTGACTTTCAATGAACCTAGATATTAGCATTTTAATTCAAGGATGTTATCATGAAATCTAACAGCACCAGGTATCTGTTAACTCCTAGCTACAAGCAACCCTCCTATAGTGAACTGCATATTTTTATTTAGCTGTGATGTACGCACAGCCATACTTGCCCCACTTGTGAAATAAAAAATGTTTTGTGTGCCTCACCAGCACTGGAGGACACGTTAGTGTGTGGAGGCAGAGAATAGAACTGCATGCCTGTTAGAGAAGTGCACTGAGTGTGTGGCAACACGACGCCATATACAGGAAGGTCCAGGCAGAATTCAGTGAAGTGGACATTGTGAGAAGATGAAGCGTGAAGAATTAGGGAAGAAGCACATGTGACACAAACAAAAACACTGCTAGGTGGAGCTGCACTAGGTTGATGTCCTATGGCAGTTGCTATGGGTTACATGTGCACCGTGGACATATCAGGTTTGTCTGGTGTACAACGAAAAGGACGTAGCAGCAACACAAGCAGCAGCAAGTTGAGCCTGAGTTCATCAACCTACACTCAGCCTTTAAATTGCACTGCTACACAATTCCACACAGTCAAGTATTTTATGCACAATGCACAACTAAGTGATAGCACCCACCTGCTTCCATGCAACACATTATTAGAGTGAAACGTTGCTGTGATCTGCTAAAGGTCGACAACTATGGGATATGTAATTTTGATTAACGAAATGTAATGCTACCTTGACACAGTGAAATCCGTCAGACAGCAAAGCTATGGCGCTTTGTAGGAGCCAACTAAGGACAGACAGGCCTTCCAGAAGTCACTACCCAAACCAAAGACAATTGCTTTAGCAGAAGCAGCACTAAAGAAACATCAACGCAGTGCCTCACAAGCGTAGGTGTGTAGTCTAGTGGTTGAAGGGCCCCTAAACCACCCAGAGGTCAGAATTTAGTTGCGGTGTTGCTTTTGTGCGGGTGTCCGCAACGAACACGTAGCCGCAAGAATTTTTCGAAACAGTGCCGAAATAGCGGAGTGATCGCGCTTGATTATTAAAACGTGGCTCTTGCTTGTTTGGCTCTCTCCTGCGCCCCACCGGCCGCTTGCAGGTGCCACCTCCTCGCTGAGTGCTCCTCCGAATGTCAACTGACATACACCGCCCATGACGCATATCCGGTTGACGCGCCTCCGCCGGGCTCCCACGTTCGCGCAAGTGTTTTGTTGGTGCTTTGCCAACGCCTTCTGTTAGAGCTATCCGTCGCGTTCTGACATTTGCTGCAGTTTCTAGTCGGCTGTACCAGACCTGCACTTGCGTAGCGCATTTGCAAATTCACAAGTATGCACATGCAAACACCACACAAAAGACACACGACGAGGAAAAACAAACAGGGGCAGGCGGCGCATGCATTTGCTAGCAGACTAACCGGAAGTCCAAGTTCTCCTTTGATCAATCAGCGGAGCTCGGACTCTTGTGACGTCACCAAAAACCACAATGTCGTAACAGCTAACTTCGGTGTGCCAGAAATGGCCGGCGAGGCGCACGGGATTGTTTTTTGAGTTTGTGGCGCAGCCGCGGCGCATAGTGCTGCCGCATTTGATATCGTTCATCGTGGCGCCATTCTCAACTCGATGTGCGTGTTAACTTGAAATGTTCAAAAAAATGGGGGTGGTTTAGGGGCCCTTTAAGACACTTGGCTTCTCCAGGTGGGACCCTGGTCTGAACCCCAGCAATGGAAGTGATGTTCGTTTCTTACTGTCCTTAATGACATAAATATAATGACAGGTTCATTTCCCTAGCACTGTATTGTGCTTGGTGGTTTGATTGCTTTGTGAATTAAGTGGCAACTTTGAATGCTGGGACAGGGATGGATAGACTGGGCAGTCAAAAGGGCCCTTTCAGTATTGTAACTAATGTAAGATAGTCTTGTTAGCAAAAGGAATGGAAGCGAAAAGCAGGTGCTAAGCAGGTTAGTGACCATGTAAGGCCTCTTGTACACTATATACAGCGGATAGCTCCAGTTCTTCATGGCGTATCGTAGAACCAGCACCGGTTCCTTTACTCGGACGTTTTACTGCTTTAAAATAGTTAAAATAGTTCATGTGCCACTTGCACAAATGCAAGCTTTTCAAATGGTCCATTGTTAACCTGGTGCCATCTAGCAAAAAAAAAGAAAGAAAGAAAGAAAAAGAAAGAAAAAACTCGATGCCATTGCACTGCTTTGATGACCATACATGCAGAACCATATGCAGCAGCATAACGGGACCCTGTAACAGCTTCAGTGACTGTTTGCAAATGCGACGCACCAATGGTTCGAGTCGTTCTGATCATTAGCAGACCAATATCAGCACTCTACATTAAGCATGTAATCTACTACAAGGTTTTAAATGTGCAGATTGTGAAATATTGATGAAGCTGAGCACTGAAGTTATACCGAAGGGCCACCCAATGGTACTGTTGCAGTACTTGGCGGTGCACACTCGCATCGCAGGCGGCCTCAGTGGAGATACTGCGGCACCATGTTGCTACTGAGACCTCTTGACACTGGTTGGCATGGGATGTGTAGTTAAACAGCTAGCTAGCCTAGTTGGAATCAGTCCATGCTAGTGAAGCGTGAAAAAACACAGGGACAAGCAGAGAAACATACAGGACGAGCGCTTCTCTGTGTTTCTCTGCTTGTCCCTGTGTTTTTTCGCGCTTCACCAGCATGGAGGCGTAGTCGTCGCTAACACACTACCTGCAGCTAGGAGAGTTGGAATAACAGCAGTGATAAGGAAAATGGTGACACAAACTAGCCCACAGCTGCCTCGGAGCAAGGTCCTTCACTTAATTTACTGTGTGAATGAGGTCATAATGAAGTATCCTGATCAGTGACACGACGTTATAAAACGGTTTCAGGGTCCCTTAAAGGCCATGGAAGATACCTCCAATTATGCAGCTCCCACTTGAACGGGCACTGATACACTGCACTTTGCCCTTTGACTGATTTTTGGTGTTTAACATCCCAAAGACACAATATGATTATGAGAGATGCCATAGTGGAGGGCTCCGGAAAATTCTGCTACCTGGGGTTCTTTTGACTACTACCTGGGCAGTCATGAGTGGATTCTGTGACCTTCAGATCAGCAGCTGAGTGCCACAGCCACTGGACCACCGTGGCGAACAACTTTGCCCTTCAATGCTACAGCTACGACAAGTAAATTTGATGGCAATGCTCTTTAATTTGACTGCATAAATTTTATTTTGTAGAGAAATCCATGCAGGGCACTGTTTGTGTTATAGCTTCCAGAAGCTTTAACAGTGTGCAAAAAGTGCAACTTTCAGTCAAACTGCTACTCTCTCTAATTTGCACTCATCAAGGCAGCAGCTACCATCCACATCTGTCCAAACTGGTTTACGTCCTGCTTGCCGACCGTAAATGTAAAACTAAAATGTACTGATAATTGCCAGAATAACACAACAGTGTGTTATAAACAAGGTAAGCGGCATGCGATAAACCACCACATTCACTTTCACCAAGAGATTTGTGCATAGTCTGCTGCACACTATTCACCAGTGCATCAAGCCTTGCATACACAGTTACCGAAGCATGTAAATTCACGTACCTCACATTCTTGCTGCTCTAGGCCTGATGTCGATGGACACAATTCTGGGGCAAGATCATTTGGGGAGTTGGACCGCTCTTCATCCTTTTGCAGAGTAGTGTCAGGCACGTCACCTTGGATTGACGTGTCATGTAGGGGTCCTTGCTGTTCAGCAGTGTCTTGGGGACTTGTAAAAATCTCTATCCCTGGGCATGCATCCCCAAGGGCAATCCTTCCAAGTTCATGGCGATCGCGTGGGCTTAAAGCTGGACAGTTGGGGAAAATGCCTGCAAAAACCTTATGCACACGTGCCTGGTGCTTGCAGAAGGCGCCTGTGCACCCTGCTGGACATGTGCATGTGCCTGTAGCTGCACACACATCATAACAGTCGCCGTTGTTTTGGAAGCTTGGCACAGAAAAGCAGTTGTCCCCAAGGGAAGTGACGGATGCTTCAGCACCTTCTGGTATTTTTTTCAGTATGCTCTCATAGAGCAGATGGTGTGCAGGGATGCGGTTGTTTGCATGTTTCAGGAGTCTACTCTTAAGTAGACCTCCCACACCTCTGATACAGACTCTACCAGAGCGACTGCATTAAACGCCTTCGTTCTAGAAAGAACGTTGTCCTTGAGGATCCTTATGGAGGCCTCCGCAAAGTTGTTCGTGTTATGGCCCCTTGTCGTGAGGCTGGCCCGGTGCAGGAGCACCCATTCTTCTTTCCTTTCTAAGAAAGCGGCCACACGTGAAGCATAAGCCACATGGCAGTGCTCTAGTAGGTTTGCAGTGGCGCTGTTCAACTTTGCAGAGCTGTCAGCGTGCATGATCTGGGGAAAAGAAAACAGAGCAAGGACTCAATCAATGCGTCTACATTATTACCAATTTGACATTACAAGGCAAAAGTTCAATGGGATATTGACGGTTAAAGTGATAAAGCAAGGAGATATATCAGTGAAATCAACATTTTGTTGATTTGTGCTGCGTTGTTATGTAAGCCTAACTTGCTTTTGCCCACCCTCAATAGAAGAGGACAGTAAGCTTAAGGATAACAAAATATGTGAGTGTGTGGGGGGAGGAGGGTGGGTAAATGAGAGGGAAAGGAGGGGCGTGCAAAGGGAGATTTGTACCTACAGTATGTTTAATTTTGTTAATGTGGATAGACAACATGAATGACAAGAACTGCTCAGTGCACAGGCTGTTAAGGTTGCATCGGGCTAGTGAACCTTCAACTGAGTCTGCTTAGAGCTCAAACCAGGTTGAATATTTGAAAGAGCCAGCGGCTTTGAAAAAGTCATATAAATACATCACTATAGGTGATTGTGTGTGCAGCAGCATGTGAGAGCAGAGAGTGACCACTGCACCATGCTTGCGTGCAGGATCCTTGCTTGCTCTTGTAACCCTTTCACCAACTGAAGCAGTTCACTTTTCAACATCCTTCATGATAGAGAGCCTTGCCAGGACAGGTTAATAATTCATAGACAACACGGCACTCTCCAACTCTCTTGGCAGTGAAGAGGGGTGAATGTCCAGTGGAAGAGAGTTGGGCTGCCATGTACCACACATGTAATTCACAGACAGACAAGTGGCACACATGCCTGGCAAGTCTGTGCAGGTTGGCTTTAGCTCAGTGGATAAGCTCTGTATTTGGAGTTTGTTTTGCACATGCCCATGCTCGAAGAGATATAACAAGGCAGTTGCTATTTGTGATGCAAGCTACTAAAAAAATGCTGGAGCCCTGCCACAGTGCTCTAGTGGCTATTGCACTCTGTTGCTGCTCCAGAAGTTGCAGGATTGAATTGCAGTTGCTGCAGCTGCATTTCAATGGAGGTGAAATACTGAGGCCCATCTACTGTGAGACATCAGTGCACGCTAAAGAACCCTCGGTGGTTGATACTTCCAGAGCCCTCCACTACAGCATCCCTAAATCATGTTGTGCTTTTGGGACACAAAAGCCCAGAAGTCATCAAAAATGCTCGAACAGCATTACGGATATAAGGAACTATGTCTGAACTGGCAAAAAATGTCTACCTCAAGGTTACAATAGTGAAGCCAGGGGGCAGGCATGTACAAAGGTGAGCATGGGATGGCAATGAGAAGCCAAACAGGGCATGGTTGCCCTAGACAGTTAAACTGTGTGTTATGGCACACTTAGAGAGCACAGTGCTACGGATATAAGAAAAAGTGTAAAATATACAAGTAAAAAAATTAAGGTAACCATAGTGTAAAACCATGTAACTAGTAGATGTTGCATGCCATGTATAAGTATGCCGCAGTTCTGTTTGCTCAAGCGGTCTGGTTTGTTTATCATGTTGTACATGCTAGGGGGGGGGGTGGCATTAGTTGCACCTGGAGACTTGTTATTCTCCCGTACTAATGTGACACTGGCTGATAACAGACTAAATATTTATTTGTTGTACGCTGCAGTGCTAGTTCTCAGTGGTTCAGTTATCTTTATCTGAAGATGGAAGAGTGAAAACGTACTACACTGCAATGCTGACATGGTTACAGACACCGCCATACAAAGATGTTGTGCTGTAGAGCATGCCAAGAGGAGGGGCCTTCGGAAGGTCATAGCATATTTTGCTCTTCATGCGCACGCACTTACACGTGTACTAGAATCGGTAGTGCTAGTATGATCACTGATGGCTAACAGCCAATCATTCTGAGCTATGTATGACGCTATTGTGACCCTGAGAAGGAAGAAATAAAAACGGGCATAAGTTTTTCTTTTGCCAACCCCTGTTCTGCCAGACCACTTTAGTAAGCACCCACTTTTTGATGTCACATGGTGAAATGCATGCCAGTACACGTCTCTTCATCATGTGTCTAATTTACTGCAGATTTCTCTTTTGCGCAAATGTTTTGGGTTGGACTGATACTTTTTTCCAGGAAAATTGTAGGATTACACTACTCCTGCAAAAGAATTTGCTTTTTTCTTTCGTGTTGAATTTTTTTACAGAATTCAACACAGAATTAAGCACTTACTGAAGTGATGTTAAAAAAAACTCAATTTGCATTCAGACATTCAAAGGGTCCTGCAGCACTCTTTGAACATAGTCAGAAAATAGTACAAATGAGAAGATGTCCCTAGAAATATGCGAGCCAAATATTATTGCCATGCATGCACTAGGGGATATGAAATTTGGTTTCAAATACAGCTGAAAAGCGCCTGCTCTTCTTTTAGCAGATGACATCCATCACAAAAAGTACCATCTACGTCGCTTCAGACAAAACTAGCACTGGTGCTTCCATGGTCTCACCGAAGTCCTCACTAATGCTTGATTTGTTCATGTTGTGTTCAACCGGTAAAGAAAACGCATCTTTTTTTTTAAGCTCATGGGATCGAAGTGTGGCCACAGCACCCGCATTATGATGGACGCATGGGTTTACAAACTGTTACAGGGACCTTTAGTAGTTACGTCCCACATTTTGTTATTCACACAGCCTTAGATTTCAAGTGATTTCAGTTTACCGAGAATTCGCTACTGTATGAAAAGGCACAAGTGAAAGAAGAGGGAAATAAACAGAAGCAGCAGCTCCTGTTATCCACAGTTATGCCTTAAGTCAAGTGAACAGCTGCAAGAGCTCTTTTTCAAACATCCTTCACATCTTGGTTGGGGCATATTAAAGGGGCCCTGAAACCATATTTTACTCATGAAGTTCTGCATTGAAACGGCTTCTTTGTATTACTCCGAGGTAAATTTAAAAAGAATTTTTGAGATCGATACGGCAAACGCAAGTTATTCAACTTAAATTCAAAATAAAAGCAGACGACAGATATCGGCATCCCCAAACGTGCATGCTGCTTCTAATCGAAACGCGGCTTACATCTTGCAGAACCGGAACCGTGCTGCCCTCTTTGGCCTTCCTACCACAACCACCATACGGGCCGCACAGCGCTCCTTGAGTCAGTTACAAGCAAAATGAAATTGTAATGCACAAATTTGCACCTTTTATAGCAACTTTAGCAAGCATAAAACATGTTCCCACTTTTAAATTTCTTATATTCGATGCATTGTAAGCACGTGTGATGCATATTTTTATTCCTACTGTTCCCGGCCAATCAGAACCTGGAGCAAAGCCAGCGTGCTGATGTCATAATCGCTTGAAAGAACTGTTGATGTATGGCGCTGCGATCAATACGGAAACTGTTGATTGCAGCTACAAATTAAAATATAATACGGTTCGATTTAGCCGCTTTCACTGCTGTTTTGGTCTTCAAGTCGCACACAAACCAAAGGTACAATAAAATCATTGTGCATAAAATGCGTTTCAGGGCTTCTTTAAACATGTGAATGAGATGCCACTCTATTGTTGCCTCCGAAAAAAAAGACGTAATTTTATTGTCAGGAAAAGGAGGTACCTCTTTTTACGGCAATTCATGACCAGTATTATTAAAAAAACCTACCTAAATGCAGCTTCCACATGCTTTGTATTACTATTGACACTCAAATGCTGCAACAGCAATACTGGTAGCTACCATATCACTTGCAGATGTCAACAAATGATGGGAAGCTGCATGCTGTTGAATCATGAAGCATGCGCTAGCAAACCTGTCTTTGTCTTGTATGACAAGTACGGTAGCAATCATAGAAATGCACGCATGCCTGAAGCCTGTAGGAAAACAAATTACATGGAGCTACAAACCTGCTGGAATGCTGACATGAGAGTTTTCCTCTGGTCACTTGGAATGTTGTGAGATGCTGTGAGCCACCTCCACTCTGCTTGTGCAACATGAAAGAAGCAATGCAGCTGCCTCCCTTGGGGCCAAACAGCCTGCAGGGCTGCCTTCTCTGCAGCAGAATTGTCCGTCATGAAGGCTTGAGGACACTAAAATTAGCAACACAGATGTTAGGATTCACTTATGTACTTAGAAAAGGTGTACATGTGAGCTGTTTAGTTGTGTGAAGTATATCCAACACATTTCGGTTTCTCAGCAACATTTCTTGTTGGGTTAGTTGGTGGAACATATTTAGAAGATGGAGGGCACAAAATAGAACCACAAGAAGTGGGCAAAGTTGTCCTGTCTTCTTTATTTGGGTTGTTTTATTTCAGGTCCTTCATTTTAGGAATGTTAATTTTCATTTGTTTGTAATTTTCAGTTCTTTTTAGTTCAATGCCCTTGAAACGCAACAATGTAGTGTAGCATATATTATCAGCCAAGATAACGGGCCACAGCCTACGCAGCCGCAGCAACTGCGGGGCCAAAACAAGGCGCTGCTATCTCACTCGGCATGATCACCTTGGGAGTGCCCTGTGTGACGTTACAGTGCAACCTCACTGTTACGCAGTGCTTGTCATGGTTGATAAGTTTCCTTCCGACTGTAAAATCATTGTTTCTTTACTTTCTTGCCTAGTAGTACATATGCAGTTTCAAAACTGTATGACTACTGAGAAATAACTGCACTTTACACAATTAAAACATGTCACTTCACCATATGTCACAATGACAGGCCCTTGAAACATATAGAACAAGTACAAGTTATGTTAAGAAACATTTAAGAATGAAATGGCTATAACGAAATGTTTTATGCTTGCTAAGCCGCTCAGTGCCCCGGATAAAGATGGCTCTGCTGTTTTTCTTTAAAGGGACTGTCTACCAACCTTCATCGCTGTCCTGGTTTTTGTTGCAGTAGAAAGCATACCATTTGGAGTGTCCAAAGCACTACAGTTGGGTGCAAAATTGGGTGTGTTCCAGCAACATTGGCATGGCAGCACTGTGAAACATCACTCAGGCAACTCATGCCAAATGTGTGCAACTGAACCGAATATGCCTTAGTAATTCCACTATATTGATTGCACTGGGCTGTTTGCCCATGATGCCTTATTTTTGTTTAACACCGTAGAATTTGCAGGTGAGGCAGTTTTTGGAGTGTTATAAGGTGGCCTTACAACAATGAAGTCCTCTCATCGATGTAAAGAAGATATAATTGTTTAGGCCCTTTGACATCTTATAAACTGGACAGAATCATGGCACTGACTGCAAGGCCCAACTTGGATTCCTCTTGGTAGACTGACTTGAAAGCAGCACCAATTTTTAATGCACATAAAAAGATATTTACTCTGTGTCACAAGGGGCATTTCCAGATGTGATATAAAATACAATTGCAAGAAATAAACTTTCGTTCTAAGCAAGATAAGAAAGCTTGCATGGGTATTTCTTTACACCAGGAGTTTCATGCACATCATAGAGAATGGCACCACTGTTAGTTTTTTCACGACTTCCGGGCGAAGGAGCAAGACCTCAAGGAACGTGACACACGAGACTGACGTAATGGCTGCATCGTGATGAAAGCACGTCCTCCCTGCATAGAGGGAGCCTAATAGATTCTGCAGGCATTCTCAATAAAGTTGTTCTCTCTCTCTCTCTGGGGCCAAGTTAAACATATTCTTTTTGTGTGGGGTGCATTCGTGCTCATTTCCATCAGTGTAAGACACTATTTTATCATTTTTTCGACAACCAAGAAAGAAAAAGTATTCTGAGCAGTAGACAGTCCTTTTAATAGTGAAACATATAGCTGACTACAGTCAGATACAACTTAAAAAAGCAGCAGTTGGCAACAAGGGCCGACTGACCACATGCGTCGGTGTTACTCAGCCAGCCAATAATAGAACCAAACGGAATTGTCGTCATGCGACCTTTTGAAAATAGTGATGTGTTTATGCCTTCTCTAACTGAGGAGCATCGGCTGTTCTTGAGTCCTTTCATCGATATGAGCTTTGATGTACTGACAAAAATGTGTGGAGTCTCAGCACTTCCATGCGTAAAAGGCCACAGTACAGTTAATTTTGCTCCCAAACCCATCTTACGCATGAAACTTCACTGAACCGAGTTGAAAAATTTGGGTGGCGATGCTTGTGGGGCGCCAGGTTTCTGCATTGCAAGTGCTTGATTTCAGCTCAATAGATAATTATCTTTTCGATCTCTTACTCTAATAAAAGAATGAAGACAAAAATTTACGCACCTATCCATTGTTGCCACCCTCACTTTATTTTGGTGACATGGAAAGTTTAAAGAAGGGACTATTTCAAACTTCGCGGAGGTACAGTGGCTGGCGGTTATAAAGGTGTTGGAGGGGCTTCACTGCAGACTTGAGTTGTATCTGACTATAGTGAAACTGTAGGCATGAAAACTTTTACTACCGTATAGCCATGCCGCAAGCACATCATCACTAACAATTAGATGGAAATTTTTATTTTAATCTCTGTTGCTGTGCATATACTTTAACGCAACAGAAATGAGCTCAACTAGCAGGGAATCCCTTGTCACTGGCATTGACTGTGAGGAAATAATGGTGGTGGCGTTGTCCTGAAGTGAAAGATGGTGATGGATGCAAATGTAAACTGGTTAGAGGATTCATGCGTTGACACCAAATTTCACAAGGAAGCACCTGCAAACCGCGGAAACTAATTGTGCTGAAAAGAAATTTGGGTCAGGACATGATTCAAATCCAGGCCTAATGGGCATGATGAAGCAAGTGTTCTCGAAGACACCATTACGGCTGTGTAATTCAAGCTGAATAAATGGAGGTGTCTAGTGCCACATATAGTAGTGGGTTGACAGGAGTGGTTCAAGCACAAGACAAGAAGCCCAGATGCACTTCTTTATTCCTTTGGCCCTCAACTCTCTGCCACATCTGGCACTATGCCCCACGCGTTTCTTCCTTTTATAACGCATATGACAACAGCTGGTGGGTGCACACTCCACTGCTTCCTACTCTTGCAGTCGCCTCTGCAAGCACAAGCTTGCTTATAATGTTAAAAGTTCACTTACTCAGGCTGCCTACTCAGATACACTTCATCCTGATATTTTCTTCCTTATCCACAGATACATTCCATCATTTAAAATATTACATTCGATCAGGTGAAAAATCTTCAGTGACACTCACCCCTCTCTATAAGTATAATATTCTCTCTGCCTGCACTCACAAGTGCAGGCAGAGAGAATATTATACTTATAATTTCTGTGGTTTTACTTGCCAGAAACATATTATGATGAGAGAAGCCGTAGTGGAAGGCTTTGGAAATTTCGATTAGCTGGGGTTCTTTTACCTGCACTGACATTGCACAGTACATGGGCTTCAACGTTCGCATTCATTTTGTGGTAGCGCTGACGAACAAGCAAGGACAAAAGAAGACACAAATATACGGGACGGGCGCTAGACATCAACAGGCTTTACTATTTGAAAAAACACATACAGGAAGAAAAAGTACACGTGATCGCGGGCATTCAGAGCGACACGTGTGCTAAGAAAAAGGCAAATGACCAAATGACACGTGAGATTATAGAGGCGGTAGCGATTAATGCTAACAAAACGGGTGAGTAAGTGTTCCTTCTATCGCCTTGTCTCAGAAAGAGTATGAATATCTTAGCTTAAATCTTGCCAACATAAGGTGGTAACAAAATGCGCATTGCACCTGCGCCTGTGGATGTCAGCGCGGGCGATCACGTGTACTTGTTCTTCTTGTATGTGTTTTTTCAAAAAGTAGAGCCTGTTGATGTCTAGCGCCCGTCCCGTATATTTGTGTCTTCTTTTGTCCTTGTTTGTTCGTCAGCGCTACCACAAAATGAATGCGAGACCCAACCAACTAGCCCACCTTACCGCCTTGACTTCAACGTTCACCACCACTGAAATGCAGCCGCTGCAACTGTGATTCAATCCTGCAACCCTCGGATCACCAGTCGAGTACCATAACCACTAGACCACTACCATAACCTCTAGACCATTATCTGCTATCGTCATGATGGTAAGTGTTGTAGCAACTATGGTGGAACCTCTTGACAATAGTATTAAGTACTCAGAATCGCCTCTGTATCCATGTACAAATAAACTGAAATGGCCCTTACACAAAAAGTGGCATAAGTTCAAGACTGTTTGCTGTCTTTTCACACTAAGCCGTACAATACCATTTAAAACTGTGAAGAAAAGCCAAACTTTTAGCTCTTGTACATCTAAGCAACTTACATTGGGCCCTCCAAAGCAGCTTGGGTAGCTGTCCTTTAGGAGTTTGAAGGCATTTGAGTAGCCTTGTGTTGACTGCGAGTTGTGGATTTGTACAGCAACAGGTACAGCACCAGCACTGGTGGCAGCCAACAGGACTGTGACGGTACTATGAGATGCATCGCAGGATGACGTGGAATCTATGAAGATCACTTCGGCTGCTGCACACAGTTGCTGTGTGCGTCTCATTATTGGAGTAACCACCAAGACAACCCAAAATTGGCCATCTTCTGAATGGCTCACTTTAACATCAAGGCCTGCATTGAGTAAATGAACGTGAGGAATGTTTTGGAAAATTTGCATCTGATACAAAAAGAGTTGTCTATCTAAAGAACTGAGAATAACTGGTGAAAGTACGGACATATGATGAGAAGGAGGGTCCCCCAGCTCAACATTTAACTTGCGTGTCAATGGGAGCTAGAAGTAAAAGCTGCATATCATTGTTTCTGTGCAAATTATAACAGAACAGCAGTTGCATACGTTTGTGTGTTCCCAACAAAAGAGCGTAAAACCTAGTTTCATAATGTTAACTCATAGATTTAAAGTGTGTCTAACGAGGAAGCTTTATCACAGTTCTGTGCCACCAGAGTGGACAAATGTATTACTTCTTGACTGCTTTAACTGCCCATGAGAACTGAATTATATGGTGAAGAACACGTAACCAACTGTTGAAGTGCAAAGGCTAGTAAAGAAAAAAATGTCGAATCAATTGTGCGGACTACCAAACTGTGAAGCAAGGGTTATGAATGGAATGCTGTTTTCCATTCCCTTCATAAAATTTTGTAAATGACAATTTCTGATATGTTTCTCAAATTTTATGGCACTGTTCTTCTTTCACAGCACCCTTGCTACTAATCGTGTATAAAATATTCAGCAAGTTGCAAAAAATTAGATAGCTGAGCAAATACGTTTGCCAAGCTGAACATATGTCTTCTTCATAGCTGAACAAACATCTCTCTCTCATTGTAATTATGGTAGCTTCCCTCAATGTGGCTCAGGATTATTCTTCATCATGCAGTCTAACCAAGTCAACTTTATCAGTTTTTAATAGGAGAAAATGTAAGCCCAAGTGTGCGTAATGCATGCTTGTAACTGGTGCAGGTGTACAAATTTGGCAGGGCATTTAGAAATGATAAGATAGGTCTTAAGAACACCTCACAAAGGTCAAAAGCATCATGTTTTAAGGGTAAGGTGGTATGAGTGGTTTACTAAAAGCACGTTCCTATGTGACTGTGGGTTTAAGTTGTACATGAGGTGGTTGCATATTTTGTGATGTGCAGCAGCTTTACAAAAGTTTCAGTGAAATAGGTGGCACAGCGCCTCATAGAAACGCTGCAAGAGGGACTCGTACACTATTGAAAACTAGTAAGTAGGCCACTTTACGCGACTTCCTCTCTAAGCTCCTTATTGGGGCAGGAACGCATTCCAACTACCGTTCCGAAGAAAAATAGTGATCACACAGCAACATAATTTTTAGTGTCCAAATGGAACAATTTCATACAGAAACATCCACAAAATGATTCCTTCATCTATTTCCAAGAAAATAAACATGATTGCAGGGCATGGACCTTACTACAGGTACTGTAGGCGAAGCAGTTTATCTGACTTGTAAAAGCTAGTTGACAGAACCTGTATGCAAGTGCCATTTAGCAGTATGACAGTCCTCGTCCTAATTGCCTTTACAATAATTTCAGGTATCAAAGACGTGTACATCAAGAGTGTGCACACTTTCCACAGATGCCAGACCACTTCGTAAGTGTTGTCAGTGCCTCTCAAGGAAACTCTTGGGAGAGAAGCAGTGATTGGACAATGAGGCTTATTAAAAGGCACTTCACGGATGCACAGGCCAGTGCAAAGAATTTTTGTCATGTGGACATTTGAGCACTATGCAAGTGCTTGAAGAAGGGCAATATGCTTGAGGAAAATGAGATGGTATTCCTCTTGTTTTTCTCATTGACTTAAAAAAATATTAATTCCAAAAATGTTTTATGTGTGAGATATGTTAGCTAAGGCCTCAATAGCACCACAATGGCGAATTGGGCGAGTCAGAATGGGCCCATTTCTTGAAGCAAGCAGTGCACATGAATGAAGACGGAATGGCAGTTTATCTTCATTGATGTGCTCTGCTTATTTCAAGAAATGAGTATCACCACACCCACAAGTATGACAGAAGGCATCATTTTGCAAGTTACATACAAGGTGACCCTAGTATATTGACACATGAAAAATCGTAGCGTTCAGTGCAGCAGGATATTGAGTTATTTAAAATGCTGGATGCATAATCCCTACGCACTGTTTGGTACCTTCACAGCTACCCCGCTATTTCCCTGTACATTCCATTAGTGTTAAAAGCTCCTGTGAACAGAAACTGACATGACTGCACAGGAAACATTTTCAAAGCCTGCTTGTGGAAGCTATCAAAAGCATTAATTCTCACAAAGGCAAAGTGCTTTATGCAGCATTATGAGTAATGCGGTACTTTAGAACTCACCATGTTTTGCATAGACTGGCATCTTGTCAGTTATTTTGAGAAAGGGGTCAATGTGTCGGCCAAAATTTTCTTCACGCCACAGCTTGTGCCAGTAATATACAGCTGGAGGCAATGGGTTTAAAGCTGCATTTGCTACTAGGGCGTAGCCACATTCCCGCACTAGCAGCTTACTTTCATGGAGTCTGATGGCTTCAGCAGGAGTCATGCCACAGTTAAAGTACTCCAGGAATACTTCCTTAGTTACCGACGTGGGTGAGTCGGCGAAGGGCCTCGGCAGTAGCTGTGCTGTGTGTGTGGCTGTTGTGGCGCACCAGCTTTATGATGGCTGGCAATGGCTCTTTACTGCGCAGAAAGGTGTCATATCTCTTGGTATTCCTGCTGACCTTTTTTATTTTAATATCAATTTTGGCTGGACAGCTCAGTGCAGGCTTCTGCTGTGCTTTGCACTTCGCTTCCTTGCAGCACCATACTTTATGGAGTACCATCCTGCAAAATGTTAGAATTATTTCAGTGGTATGAATAGCGACATAAGTGGCTCATATTTGCATACGCGCTATTTCCCCAAAAGAGAAATACACCTCTCACATGGGTACTTATTAGTTTTCTACACGGTGACTCTGAAATGCATTCGACTCTTTGGCTCTATGACGTACTCATAAACTTAACAATATGGGCCATGCACGATCGACCTACGTTTGTGACAGGAGTACCAACACTCATAAATCACAGGGGGTGCACTACAAATTTTGGTGGCGCAGCATAATGCACTTGCGAAGAATGCATCACGATTGCATCACACACCATTTTAATTCCATTCAGATAACAGTCATGGGACGTCATGTACTGAAATTCTGCCTGTAGTTTTCACACGCCTCCGTAAGTGTGCACTACTAGCCTTTGGAACTAGTCCAAGGCTACTAGTCCGACACGTACGTACTCTGCGGTCTTACACGGTACGGGATACGCGAAGCCAAATTATGCAGCGTGCATTGAATAATGCCATAACTTGTACCGACACACGATTTCGTTAAAATTGAATGGATTAAATGTTTGATGCATAATCTTTGTATTACCTTTCACACCTTGCTGTTGGCTTGGCGAAATTCACAACCCACGACGTGTTCGTGCTCATGCCGTACTCTTCCACCCAGCGACACGCTTCGTGTTCAGTGGTGATGTTTGCACGAAGAACTTCAGTGTCAGGTGTTGAAGATTCATTGTCTTTCACGCATTCCAGCTGGCGGCGCGCCGACATCTCGCATTCCTGTCCACTGCCCTCAGCGGCCATAATCGCCCAACACTGGCGTTGAACAGCAGCGAAACACAAGAAAATTACGCGCTTTAAAGTGTACAATCCAAGAACAAATAGACAGACCTTCACGGCAATCGGGCAGAGCCAGAAAACACAGAGCCAGAAGAAAACACCATGTGCGTCCCCGGGGATTCGAAATAGGCCACCGGGAACGAGAGTGCACACGGTAACCGTTGCTAGGCGGAAGTTGGCGTGGCGTCTCTCCAGGTGCGCAGCCAATAGCGCGCAACCTCCGTTGCTATGCGTGCCAGCGCCTACGGATTCGAAATAAGCATCCCGGCCGGAGCAGCTGCATTTCCTTGGAGGCGAAATGTTCTGGCCCGTGTTCTGTGCGACGTGAGTGCACGTTAAAGAACCCCAGGTGGTTGAAATTCCCGTAGCCCTCCACTACGGCGTCTCTCATAATCAGGGCTGGTTTTGGGACGTTAAACCCTACAAATCAATCAAATCAGGAAATCGCCCCCTCAAAATCGAAAGTGAAAGTGGGCTTTTTAGGGAGCTGCATTAAAAATATATTCGTTGCATTGCAAGGCACCATTATACTGTTTTGGGGGTACTCCATGGTAGAGCTTTTATTTACAGTAACAATGCAAGACTTGTCAAAATTTTGTGTCAATACTCCTTGAGTCATATCACCGTTAGAGTCAATCCATGTATCTGGTCTTAATGATGATTGCATTTGTGGGAAGTTGCTCAGATGAGCTACCAATAGCAGTTATAGTGCAAGGTGCAGTTCTTCTCGCAGAAATGTCCAGCTCCCCATGGTTTAGTGGAGGCAAGCAGGTTCATCTAAAGGAAGTTGTAGTTGGGCTTGTTAGTCCATACTTGTAAACTGTGAAGTGCAAATCAGACACGAGACAAAGAAGTCCGGTGCTGTGGTTCATCTGTTCTCAGTGTGGTCTCGGATAGCATTGTTGGCCAGTGTCATAACGAAAATAACTGCTGGGGTTTTACATGCCAAAACCACAGTATTATTATGAGGCAGCCATAGTGGAAGGTGCTGGAAATTTCAACCGCCTAGAGATCTTTAATGTGCTCCGATTACACACAGTATGCGGTCCTCTAGCATTCTGCCGCTATCAAAATAAGACTGCCATGGCAGGATCGAACTCACGTTTTTTGGGACGGCAGCCAAGCAGTGTTGCAGCGGCTTTGTTAGGCAGTATTTTTACATTTGTCTTTTTAGTACAACACCCTTTTCAAAAAAAGTACATGCTCGTGATGGGGATAAGAAGAATCTGTTACGTTGGAATTTCTTGAGCGAATTGATGATAATGTTTTTAGTGTCTGGTTCTGACACTTCTGGGGCAAAAGGTCCCGGGGGGCACTTTATTGGCCTTCCCAGTTGTATCCTCTGGTTACCTACACCCGCTCCTGCAGAACATATGTAAGGTGTTTGTATATATATTTGGTAGCAGAATGTGCATATGATCCACGAATTCATTTCTTTGTGTAAACAAACTAGAAGTCCTTCTTTGCTATCTCAACAAGTTGTGAAAGTGTTTGTCCCCCTGGCTCATTGACAATGCAGGGACGTGGTCAAATATGAGGCGTCCCCCCTAATAACGGAAGCAGTATCTGCTGTGTGCCTTTGCATTGCACTGTGATTTGACAGAAATTGCCCTAGTGGGAGGGGGTTGCGAACCGGAGAGGGCCGCTGGAGGTAAACCTTCGTCCCCACAACCATGCAGAACCATGCACACACCTGTGCTCGTGCTAATTAGATCTTTTCTTAGTAATCTTGGGACCCTGAGCTCCACTCCATGCCATCTGTGGACTGTAGCATATAGTTACTTCTACTGTGACTTGCTGAAATGGAGAAATAAATGTGCTTAATTCTGTCTGCATAATTCTGGCTCTGACCTGTTTCTTAAGGCCAGATATGAATTTAGTCATCGGTTCAGTATGTGCAGGACCTGGCGTACTGCATGTGTAATGGACGTCACGTGGTTTGAAACTTCCACCATGTTGTTACCAAAGGAAATCAAGAATTTTAGGGATAGCACCTCTGGCAAGCATGATAACGCCATGTAAGTGTAGTTCTACAGAATGTCTGCCGAGTTCGTCAACTCTGCAGTCCAAGTCAAAGAACTCGTACACCTTCGTCAGGTCCTGGAAGTTTTCTTATCTTCATAAGCATACAGTACATTCCCGAGCTTGGTCTCGTTTGACTTGCATTCCCTGTTTAGCAGCGAATTGCCTCCCAAATTGCCGCTGTGACAGCGTCGACAATGAATGCGGCATCCTCGGCGCTCGTCCTGTGATAATGTCCACATTGTCGTCTGCTGCACTGCGCCTGTGAGCTCGGTAATGTTCGCGTAGTATTTTTGGTTTAGGCGATTTCTTCACCTCCGCTCAATATGTTTGGACCGTGGTGCGTAATTTATTTTATTTATTTTAGCCGTTAAGACGTCGAATTTGAAAATTTTATGAGTTTGTTTCATAATACGAAACAGCGGAGCGGCCTCAAGGGAGTGGCATGCCCATAGAGCCAATGGGGATGTTTTTTGTTTTGTTCGCGACGGTGGCGGCACCTGGGAATCGCGGCGAGCGATTGGATTGCTACATCCTGCTTGAGGCGAGCCAATCCAAAAGGGAGTAATATGGTAGCTCCATGGTGCTCGCGAGCTCGGGTCGGTTGTTCGCGCTACTTCAATCGTCGATTTCTGCATTCTGGTGACTAATTGCCCCAGCACTGCTTTCCCGTGCAATTGCCTGTTTATTTACATGGTGCCATGTGTTTTTAGCTGGATGAATTGTGGCGATTGCCCCTCGCCTGCCCCCGCGGCTGCCTGGCTTGTGAACATAGTAAGTACATAAATACCTGTTGTCTGCCGGAAGGGTGTAGAAGTGCTCGCCGCTCCTGCCAGATGCATCACACGACTTCGTGCAGCAGAACACAAGCGCCATAATTGCTGTCAGTAGTTCACGCCTTCTCGTTTCTACAGCGCGCTCGCGGTCGTCTGCTACGATCGTCTGCAGCAAACGAGCGTGCGTCGGCGCTGGCGGCAGTGGCGGAGACGCGCCGAATCATGTTTGTAAAACTTTTATACCAAATAATAATTGATAATACTCGTGGCTGATAATAATTTAACTCAAGAACAAGTTTTTCTTTATTACTGTGGCCGAGTGGTTTACTTTTTATTAGGGCTAGCTAACTTTCGTTTGCCACGGATACCAGGTTCGCTGCAATCGTTTCGACGGTGGCACCATCTGATAGTGCGGACGCGCAACTCAACACATGCCACAGGCTTGGCGGCCTCATCGCGATGAACATCACTCGAAAACAAATGGCGGCAACGTGAATTCTGTAAAGTCTGGAGTAAGCTTCGTTTTTTTCCGTGTTTTTACGCATTCCTTGAACTCCTACATGTGTTTTAACGCGGATGCAAATATGGTGGATTGTGTTGCTACTAACCTCTATGCAAATTCTGCTGTATCTTCGCCCTTCTGGTTAACCTCCCTGCCTTTCTGTTTTCCCCTTCCTCCTCCTCCTCCTGCTGTATCTTGTAACACCTGCCCACTGCATCGCGTAAAACGGGCGGCAAGGTGCAGACTGTTGCAGAGCAACTGCCAAATGTCGTTTTGGACATCTTTAATGAACTAAAAATGCTTCACGAAACCCGAAGATGCCTGTAAGTGTAGCGTAGGAAACTACCGCTTGCTACAGCGTTTTCTGAGATTGATGAAGGCGTGTGCTTTCTCGCGGAGATCGACTATTGCGCTTCCGCTGCTGTCAAGATTAAAATAAGCACTGCCTATGTATATCTCTGTGCAGTACGATCGCCTGATAATATTCATATAGAAGTGCCATCTCAAGGTCGATCTGCCGCTCTGTCTGTGTACTGAACAGTGCGGAGTTTTCGCACGCACGCAACTTGAATAGGTGGTGGGGTGTTTCGTTTGCCAGCGTGACGCGATTTTTGTTTGTATCGTTATCTGTGGGACTTCTAAACATGCAAGACTATTTGTCGACTTTAGGACATGGGTGTAAGCGATAGTCAAAGGATGTTAGCAGTGAGTAAATTGCCAATCGTGAAGTGATTTCTCTCATATTTTGTGTCATCGTACAGTGTCGTCCTCCACGCACTACATATTGTTTATTTGAGTAATGAAATTTTGAGTTGATTAACGTCGGATAATTTCATTACCGAGATAGCATAAAACACATTTTCCCACCAAGCAAGCAGTGGTGTGCTTACTGCAGCCCCACGATTTTCATTCTATCCTCTGCAAACCAGTGTGGACTTGCCACAATGCTTCATTCAACAATTAACTTGCTCCATCGCGCCCACATTTTCATACTGGTGCAAAGTAGTAGCCAGCAATGCTTTGATATGGAGAAGCTTCCGCATTAGCTTCCCAGGCTTCTATGCACTGTGGGTATCCGTGGCCATGGAGATTTTGTTATCAGTGTATAGTCTATGCGGAATGTGATGTGTGCAGTGGCATTAAAGTAACATACACATTTTTTTATTGTGTATACCGTAATGTGCGCATGGAGAATATAACCTGAAGCAGTGACAACAGGAGTTGAGAAACTAACACAAACGGGTGAGAGCCGAGTTCATTTCTCAACTACTGTTTATGTGCTACTTCAGCTTACATCGAGCATGAACAAACTTGTCCAAGTCAGGTCGCATATGGTGCAGAGGGTTCGCCGGCACCAAAGCAAACTGAATGAATACAGCATTTTAAAAATTTCGCAAGCGAATTTACATTTGAGCATATTTTTTTAATAAATGTAATTTAAGGAGAGGTTGGTGCCCATGTGCGGCGCCGGCTACTCCTCTTCTCTTACAGGGTGGCTTACATCACAAAGTTACGTACAGTTCATCAAAGTTCGTCAATACAAACACTCGGGCACGGACACACATATCACACTACATCACATCACACATATAGGGTCACTTTTCCAGTACACATATCACATCACACACATCACAAATGTAGGGTCACGTTTCCAGTACAACTGTCCATTAAGCAAGAAATTCATAAGTTACCAATGTTAGCATATTCATACCCGCTGCAGCTTCCAGCAGTGTAGCAAAACATAGGTAGATGTATTTGCAGATGCACAAGATGTAACATAGCTCAGCACACTCCACACTTAGTCTCAGCAAAGTTTGTGATTATGTCTGTACATCTGAACAAAGGCGATTAGGTGCACGAACATGAAGGAAGGCCAGGAAGCATTAGTGGAAGCAAGTTGATGCAAGTATGAATCTCGGCAGTGAAAAGTGCATGCTGAAGAAAGCGCTTCCGATTCAATATGTCCGGCTATTTGCCACTCCATGTGCTTTAGCTTTAAGGTTGAGCCTCCAATTCAACACTAACAGTCTCGGGAATTGGCCCAATTGATTATCACACTGTTGTTGCGGTTGGCCCAACTCGCTCGGCAAGACAGCCTATGGTGTTCAAAACCTTGAGGATCAGATACAAAAAGCACTACATGTGCAAATTCATCAGGTGATGTACCCTGTCGTTAATCTCAGCGGTGCAACAGTGGCATTCTTAAGCCATGACATACCTATTAAAAAGGTCAGGAAGGGCCGCAGAACTGGTTCACGGTTTTCATACGCCCTCTCTGCCAACAGTGCGTGCTTGGAGCAAGAATGCAGGTGCAAAGAAGCAGTGCAACAGATGATGTAGCACATGATGGAAGCACCATGAAAACCACAGTTATGCACTGTGCTGTGTCTTCACAAGATGCATATAGTGTTCTGAAACAAACCTTGAGTGAAGCTTACGTGGAATGGCATAGATTAAGCAGACAAAACAAAAGGCCTGCACTTTTAGTGCCATGTTGTACCTGCACCAATGAACTTGAGCTACACAATGTCTGATTTGCTCGAGTACCATCATATTACAGTTCAGTGATGCAGGCAGATCAAACAGACAAAGTTCTAAGAGCTCCCATGTTTGTCACACAGCTGGAGAAACTGTTTTTGTACTTGCAATATGCAATTATTCTAAACTGCTTTTATTGCGATAGCAATTATATGAACAGTCTCGGCTCGGTTTTTGCCGTCACCGTCGCCGCCGTCATGAACCGTATATGTATAAGGATGTATATACATATATTAAAGTCTTAAAAAATAACTCGGATAAATGCTTCCGACGCGTGGAATCGAACCAGGAACCTCTCACTCCGCAGCGCGTGGCGCTAACCACTGCGCCACAAAGAGCAGACGCTTCACGGAGTTAACGGCGAGCCTTATATACACGCCCTTTACCGCTGGCAGGACTCAGAGACGGCAGGCGCTTATAGCGTTTCGTCATTACCACAGATATGGCGCGAGGAGCGCAACGGGCAGTCGCCTTTGCAACAGGAGCGCTTTTCAGACTGAGAGTATCCATTGTGAAAGCTTATTCGCGCTCTTTCGGTATATATCTGTGCATTCGTTTCGTGCGTGCTTCACTTGAGAGTTCGCGCTCATCTTCTGTTTGTTCATTTAGCGGCCTCCCCTAGCTTTGTATGTGTAGCTTTCTGACACTATAGGCTCCGTGCAGTCGAGTTTTCCATGTGCGACATCAGCGCCAGAATACACAGCCTGGCGGACAGAAGAAGGAAAACTGGGCAGACTGTGGCCGGACGATACGCAAACGCAACGCGCACGTCTCCAACTCTATAGAGTTGGAGACGCGCGCGTTGCAGCAGCAGGTCTGCAGAGCGCGTCCCCCTTTCTTTTCTTTTGTTTCCGTTGAGACGCGCGCTCCAAACCTGCAGCAAACTGTTCCAGAGGGTGGCGCGAGCGGGCGTGTGGTTTTGTTTGTAGCAAGCCCGAAAAGCAGCGAAGGAACGCGCGCGTCGCTGTCGCCCTGCCTTCTACCATGTGCGCGCTATGGGCGACCGCGTGCGAGTTTCGTAAGTGCACCCCAAGCCGCCAATGTCAGCGACACTGAGCCGTCCGACGGGAGCTACGTTGCGCCCTCTGGTCAGTGTACGGAGCCCTAGCCCTTCGTACCAGCACGCGCTGCCCAGGGGAGACGCTCACCTAGCAAGTGCATGTTTGCTAAAATTAATATTGCTCCTGAAGCTGCGAGCCTCACTTCGTATAACATTACAGTCTTTTGCTATCGCATTCATTGCTTCGCCCTTGCTGCAAAATTGTGACTTTTTTAAATATTTTTGAACAAGAATTTGGAACTGGTCCACAGGAAAAATTTTCCCTCTTTAAATGCATTTCTTTTGTGCTGTATGCACAGCCCAAATGGTAAGCAATGGAGCATGTTTATGAGCATGTTTAGCAAAAGAATGGACGTAACAGTTTGCAGTGGTCAATTGCTTTTATTCTGAGCACTAATGCAGAAAAGGAAAAAAATACTATGAGAGAGAAGTCAAGTGGCAAGAAAACTGTTGGCCATGTGGGTTGCAAGACTGGCATATGCTAAGCAGGTTTTCACACATGACTGGACTTGTGTGACATGTGAGTAATCACCATTACACATTATATAATTCTTATAGTAGTACACTCTTTACTCAGAAACACTCTTGCTGATTCAATTACATGTAGCCCGTTCAGTTATTGATGAGAAACTAAGAAGTTCAATTTGGAAGACACAACATAATGCATGAACTGCAGTGATGCCACCAGCAGCCTTGTGGCTGCAGGTTTGGATGGGCAGGCTTACACTGAATTTGCAGCATTATTTTGGATTAGTGCTGCCAAGGCTCAACAACTATGACCACTTTAGTCATTTGCCCTTTGCCATCTCGGAAACAGTCCAAGTGTTAACAAATTTTTAAGCAGTGCTTTTCATAAAGGACATAGATCTCAGCGTCGTGGCTGCAATCAATTTGATGCACTGGGTTTTATGCACGTCTTTCCCTGCAGCGCATACAACGAAGAGTATTGAGTGACCTTGAGCTGAGTTCTTAAAGACGTGAGGGAGGACAAGTGATGAAAGTATTGAAGAGCAGTTACCAGTGAACCACAGCAGCAGGCCTGCAGCACTTTTTGACCATAGCCAGAAAGTGCATCCAATAAGTCATGAAGAGACTCCTGTGGACGTCAGACATTGCACTGCACGCACCAGGAAACCGCCTGCTCTTCTTTGAACAAATGACGTCCGCAGGCAGCACGAACTCAGTAGGAGACACAAACTATGGCTACCTGATTCAGGAGCCCAGTAACCGTGGTCACTAAGAGGCGCCTCCATGTTCCCGAAGTGACTAAGGAAGCATGCGTATCGTGAATGCGTAAGTGCGAATACAGTAGGGTGGAAGGATGGGGGAAGAGATAGTGCTCAAGATCATGCCGTGCATTGACGTAGATTCTTGCTCATTTCTCTGCGTCTTCCCGCACGCTTTTCAGGATGACGCAAGAGAGAACAAGTTCGGACAGAGTAACTCCCCTCACAATTGATGCTGTAACTCCGCTAACAGCTAGCGGATTTGAAAAACTTTTGCAGCATGTAATTCGCGACGTGCTTAACGCTTGTGATGTTTACTAGGAAAAGTATTCCAGGAACCCTTTAAGATCGCTATAGAGCACAGCAGAATGGTCATTTCAGCTTGTTCCATCAGCTATACAACGATAACGAGGATTCTATGGGGGGGATAACATAAACAACAGATTACAGTTCTGTTTCCTTTTTTGCTTTAATAGGACAGTAATTGGCTTCTTTTCCCACACACTCATTATACAAAGTCAAATTGTGATAAAAGCATTCAAATAAGGATTCACTCTGTTGCAAACTACTGCAGATGTTCTCCAATGTGCCACACGTGGCGGACTATGTTGTTGAGCTGTTTCGCCCAATTGATGTACTGCCGGCACCAACTTAATGGGCTGGTTCATCAGCTCTCCTTGCTTGCCGAGATGAAGCCATAAGTCATTGCTCTGTAAAAAAACAAAAGTGGGCAATATTTAGGAACATAAATTCAAGCAGGAAATTTCATGCTAATTTTCCAGAGAATGGCAGGCATATTCAGTTCAACGAATATTCTGTGCACCCTCAGAGCAATTGCGCTAGGCTTCGGTAAGAGCCTGCTGGGAAGGTTGCACTGCAAACTCTACACTGCAGTGTGCTGCAAGTTTTAAACAGACACTAAAGGCAAATATTGAGCTTCCTTATCTCTGTAGATAACTATCACCTCTTTCCATGTACTACTGAATGAATTTGTCGCATGAGAAACTGCTAGTGAAAGTCGCTGGTGCCATACTCCCTGAACCATCATGTGTGCCAAAACCAAGGACTGGATGTAACTCTATGTGCTGCCATGTTCTGTGATTAAGCGTGTGGCCAAGGAGGGACTCCTTGTTAAACTGATAGAGTGCCAAGTCAAGGCAAGAAACAGCCAAGCCGGCCAAGAGGGAGCAATGCAGTTATCAAATTCCCCTGGCTCTGTTTGAAAGGCACAATGAACAGCTTCTGGCAATGGTAACATTGCCATGAGCTCCATCAAATGAATTGTATTCCACAAAATGAAAATATCTCACGAACCAAGGGGAAGCCGATTGTGGTCAGTGTGGCTGGCTGAAGGCCTTGCAGTCGACAACCTTTGAAAACCCGACAACTCTGTCGCTTAAAGTATTTGCGGCGCTGCTACATCACAATTTTGAATGGCTGTCGAATCATTCAGGCGCTTGCCGCAAGAAGTATATGGCGCTGCCGATGTTTGTTTTTGTTTCATTGCTACCAAAAGTTGGCCAATACTAAATTCACTTAAAACACTACTTTTATATTTGTTTAACCATTTTAGGAAAGTGTGCATATGCTGTGCTATATATATATATATATATATATATATATATTGTAATGGAGAGAGAGACTCACAGACACAGCGCCTTTGCTGCAGGCCGGCTGTTCTAATCTCAACTTCCTCCTCCTCTGCTTCTCTTGTTCTGCCCTCCTAGCGCGAGCGCCCTAGGCACGGCCAGCTTTTTACTGTTACACATGACATGTTACTGTTATACATCACACTCGGCCACGCTGCGAGCCTAGGGACCTGGAAAGAGTTTCTCCGGCGGGCGGTCTTGGCCTCGGCGCGACCTGGCTTTGCAAACTGGGAAGAAATCGTCCGGGGGTCTGCATTGGCTATGTCGCGGTGGACGCCGCAAAACTCGATGATGCTGTGACTTGGCTTTCAAAATCGCCAAAGACACTACTGGTGGGCAGTGTTGGTGTTGTCGTGATGCTACGTGCTCTCGGCCACGCCGCAACTTGTCAATCAGAGCTGACAGGATCGTTGATGGCAGATGGCACATCAACGGCAAAGCTCACACTTCGAGACCGTTGTTTTTGGAGAGTTTGTGGCGTAACTCGAAGCGGTGAAATTCGAGGATGTTCGATGTGCAGCAGTCCCTTGGTGATCAAAAGCTATGATAAAAGCGGGGAACTTGGGCTGCGTGAACGTTTCTTCGGCAAGAATAAGCTCGAAGTCATCGGCTTCTTTGAGCGAGGCTTTCCCGTGCAAGGGGCGAACGTCCGCAGGGAGAAATGAATGCCGCGAAGTCGGCGGTTCTAACTCCGGCTGCCCAAGGGCCATCCTCATGCTGGCATCCGCGGACGGGCGGCCTTGCTCGTGGTGTTTGAGTGCGTCGCTCTTCTTAACGGCATCGATGGACAGCGACGGTTGGTGGAGCAATGAAGAGTCCTGTAAGACAGGAGAGGGTAGCTCCATATGTTCACGTGGTGACAAGTGCGAGGACCCTTTCTCCGCCTGCTGTAGCTGCGGTGTACTTTCGGCCTCTGGTAGTGACGTTCCTGCGTCGCCTACCTACGAAGCGTTCGAGACCCCCAGCGCAGTAGAGAACCCGAACTTGGTGTCCACAGCAGGGTCCTTGTCCGCGCCACGTTCTGTCGATGAGCTGCAGTTCGAAGCTACAGCCTCGAGGTGGCGCTCCTCCTGAGCTGCTTCCTCCGTAGTGCACCGGTCGGATTCGCTGGTGACAGGATTGTGGTGGCGAATCCGTCCGAAAACAGCGATAAGCCTGGCGCTCCATTACAGCCAGGAGTGTCGGCTGACTCCCTCATACCGGTGCCATGCTGCGGCCGCACCATCGATGTTGTTTATGGCCACGAGCCGCTTGTGATCCGGCCAGGCATGCTGGGCACCGAGGACGCTCACGGCCTCGATCCACCGATCGGCGTCGTCTTGGAAGCCTCGGAACTCCGGTAATTTCCAAGCGGCCGGCGGCGGCAACTGCGCACGAGAGGACCCTGAGCTCCCTGACGCCCTGGTGTCGAGATGGTTCGCTATTTTTTCCATGGCTTGCCAGAGCACCGTGCGGCTTTCGGGTGCGCTGTCGAGTGAGCCCGTCACATGTACGGCGACTATACCAAGAAAGGAATCGATGTCGTGCAATACCGGCAAGGTGGCGGGTGAGAGGTTCCAGCGCGGCGAAGTCAACGTGTTGACCTTCACACGAAGTTGCTCGATGGTGTGCAGCAGCTCCGCGTCGCTGTCGGGGAATCCGTACGCGGAGCCAACGGTACTGTCCGAGAAGGAGGAGAGGGTCGCCGTTCTCCCAGCGGCAGGTTCCTTGTCCAAGGGAGCCTGCACAGCATCACTTTATGGCTCAGGTGCCAACGTAGTTCTGGGCAAGGGGGTGTTACAACAGGAAGCGTGAGCGCCATTCCGTGGTAACAGGAGCCCCTGTGCGGGCGTGGGTCGATGCGATGGCGGTGTAAGTTTCACCTTGGAACGCCGAGGAGGCCTCGACGCTGTCCCAGTGTGGTCCCATAGGTGCTTCCGGCGGCAGAAGGGTTGCGGGGACCATGGTCGCGGAAGCGTGGACGGCGTTCCTTGATTGGAACACCTGCTGCGCCGATGACCCTCGAGGGCGCCCTCAGCGTCTGTCTTTCGTCGACTGCGCCATTGTAATGGAGAGAGAGAGAGACACAGACACAGTGCCTGTGCTGCAGGCCGGCTGTTCTGTTCTCAACTTCCTCCTCCTCTGCTTCTCTTCTTCTGCGCTCCTAGCCCGAGCGCCCTAGGCACGTCCAGCTTTTTACTGTCACGCATGACAATATATATATATATATATATATATATATATATAATCAAAGGGTCACGTTGAAAAAACATAACATTTATTACGACGTTTCGGCCGCGAGACCGCCCTTTTTTAGGCTTCTACTACATGTGAAGAAGAAGAAGCACCGCTATCGCCAGTCGCATTGCTAATGCTTGGCTCGCTCGGCGCGTGCTTCTGGTTGCTGGTGTCTCCTGGCTGCCTCGCCGCTTCATACGATCGCCCTGCCTTGGTAGTGACGCCTTGTGAATAAACCTCGTCACATTTGGTGGAAGGTGCTGGAGTTCCCCGTCCTTTAACACCCTGGAGTTAAGAACAAGGACGCTTCCACCCGTCATGACCGACACCGCGTCCCAAACAGCGCCGTCGCCGCAGTCCGTTACCTGCACCGGCGTTCCTCGACAACGGGACCCGAAGATCTTCAGCGGAGCAGATGACGAAGACGTGGAAGATTGGTTTACCTCATATGAGCGGGTAAGCGCACATAACAAGTGGGATGTTTTTGGAGAGTTTGTGGCGTAACTCGAAGCGGTGAAATTCGAGGATGTTCGATGTGCAGCAGTCCCTTGGTGATCAAAAGCTATGATAAAAGCGGGGAACTTGGGCTGCGTGAACGTTTCTTCGGCAAGAATAAGCTCGAAGTCATCGGCTTCTTTGAGCGAGGCTTTCCCGTGCAAGGGGCGAACGTCCGCAGGGAGAAATGAATGCCGCGAAGTCGGCGGTTCTAACTCCGGCTGCCCAAGGGCCATCCTCATGCTGGCATCCGCGGACGGGCGGCCTTGCTCGTGGTGTTTGAGTGCGTCGCTCTTCTTAACGGCATCGATGGACAGCGACGGTTGGTGGAGCAATGAAGAGTCCTGTAAGACAGGAGAGGGTAGCTCCATATGTTCACGTGGTGACAAGTGCGAGGACCCTTTCTCCGCCTGCTGTAGCTGCGGTGTACTTTCGGCCTCTGGTAGTGACGTTCCTGCGTCGCCTACCTACGAAGCGTTCGAGACCCCCAGCGCAGTAGAGAACCTGAACTTGGTGTCCACAGCAGGGTCCTTGTCCGCGCCACGTTCTGTCGATGAGCTGCAGTTCGAAGCTTACAGCCTCGAGGTGGCCGCTCCTCCCTGAGCTGCTTCCTCCGTAGTGCACCGGTCGGATTCGCTGGTGACAGGATTGTGGTGGCGAATCCGCCGAAAACAGCGATTAAGCCTGGCGCTCCATTACAGCCAGGAGTGTCGGCTGACTCCCTCATACCGGTGCCATGCTGCGGCCGCACCATCGATGTTGTTTATGGCCACGAGCCGCTTGTGATCCGGCCAGGCATGCTGGGCACCGAGGAAGCTCAACGGCCTCGATCCACCGATCGGCGTCGTCTTGGAAGCCTCGGAACTCCGGTAATTTCCAAGCGGCCGGCGGCGGCAAGTGCGCACGAGAGGACCCGAGCTCCCCTGCCGCCCTGGTGTCGAGATGGTTCGCTATTTTTTCCATGGCTTGCCAGAGCACCGTGCGGCTTTCGGGTGCGCTGTCGAGTGAGCCCGTCACATGTACGGCGACTATACCAAGAAAGGAATCGATGTCGTGCAATACCGGCAAGGTGGTGGGTGGGAGGTTCCAGCGCGGCGAAGTCAACGTGTTGACCTTCACACGAAGTTGCTCGATGGTGTGCAGCAGCTCCGCGTCGCTGTCGGGGAATCCGTACGCGGAGCCAACGGTACTGTCCGAGAAGGAGGAGAGGGTCGCCGTTCTCCCAGCGGCAGGTTCCTTGTCCAAGGGAGCCTGCACAGAATCACTTTATGGCTCAGGTGCCAACGTAGTTCTGGGCAAGGGGGTGTTACAACAGGAAGCGTGAGCGCCATTCCGTGGTAACAGGAGCCCCTGTGCGGGCGTGGGTCGATGCGATGGCGCGACGCCGGTGTAAGTTTCACCTTGGAACGCCGAGGAGGCCTCGACGCTGTCCCAGTGTGGTCCCATAGGTGCTTCCGGCGGCAGAAGGGTTGCGGGGACCATGGTCGCGGAAGCGTGGACGGCGTTCCTTGATTGGAACACGTGCTGCGCCGATGACCCTCGAGGGCGCCCTCAGCGTCTGTCTTTCGTCGACTGCGCCATTGTAATGGAGAGAGAGAGAGACACAGACACAGCGCCTGTGCTGCAGGCCGGCTGTTCTGTTCTCAACTTCCTCCTCCTCTGCTTCTCTTCTTCTGCGCTCCTAGCCCGAGCGCCCTAGGCACGTCCAGCTTTTTACTGTCACGCATGACAATATATATATATATATATATATATAATCAAAGGGTCACGTTGAAAAAACATAACATTTATTACGACGTTTCGGCCGCGAGACCGCCCTTTTTCAGGCTTCTACTACAAATTTGTAGTAGAAGCTTAAAAAAGGCCGGTCTCGCGGCCGAAACGTCGTAATAAATGTTATGTTTTTTCAACGTGACCCTTTGATTATTTAATTGACCTGCTGCCAAGGATTTATCTTTGAAGTATATATATATATATATATATATATATATATATATATATAGTTTTTAAGTCGTTGAGGAGGGTGTGTGACCGCATTTTTGCCACTTGATGCTGCTACCGTGTTGGGCTGGATATGTGTTTACCATGTAAGACATACTTCGGAGTGTTTGTTCCACTGTCATAAGCAAGCAGGCGCGATCACACAGTTGGTTTCAGCACTGAGGTGACGAAAGCAGACGCCACTGCCACCGAGGCAGACCTTTTCTGCTCATAAACGATTCGGTGACCAAACGAAGTGTGCACAGATAGCTGGTCTCATTCACTCGTCAAACAAAGCGGTGCGAGAAGACTGTGCCATTTCTTGGTGAGAAGTTTTACAAACGTGCATTCCGCGTCACACCGGTGAATTTTCACTACACCATGGACACTGCGAGACTGCTGCTGCACCGTCATAACAAGAACAGGTGCGAAGCCATCGCAGTTGGTAAATTTGGCTTGTACTGCTATAGCTTGTACCGACTGTAAGTAAAAACTGCAAGGCAAAATGGACACGTGGAAATAAAAAGGAAAACCGGTGAGCAGCTACAGCGAGAGAACAGCAACAGCGCAGATAGCAGTATGTCGCTGCTGTCGAGAATATCTGCAGCTTGTACCTTTCAAATGGCAAAATCATTTTAAAAAAGATCAATAGCGCTCGTATGCGCTATTTTTAGAACATTTTTGTTTGATTTCCTTTTTTTATCCTATGATGAGTACAAGTACACTGTGAAGAAAAAGACGTGTTCGGATTGTTTCCGCTTGCGTTGCTCAACGGCCTTTGAAGTCCCGATAGAGTTGTACAGTGCAACATGGAGACGACAGACTTTACTCAACAGCCTTCAAAACCACCTGTAAAGCAGCTCGAACATGACCTTTGAGTCGATAGAGTACAGCTCGAAGGCCTTCGAAACGCCCGTGTGATACTGGTGTTAGACTTGGTAAGGTACATTATCCCCTGCCAAGAATTCAAGTAGTCCATTTGTTTTGACCAGAAATCTAGGTGACCTGAAACAGCAAGCTCTTTGCAAGGCACTGCGACTGAATATGTGGCAAAAGCATTTTTTTTTGCTGCCTGGGTGTTGCAGTATGTTTGCCTCCTTCACATGGCGACTGACCGAGGCCAGCAGTTCCAGAGTGCGGTTCCTTGTACCTTGGCACATGCTTGCATTACACCATGGCTTTCAACTCCAAGAGTAACAGCACGGTCAGGCTCATCAATAGACAATTAGTGTAAACATGCGGTGGATGAGCCAGACATCCATGTAGTATGGTTGCTTATTCTCAGCATCTCTGCCACGGTGGTGGAGTAAGGATGTAGACAAACATTCTCAAGCTCACTACAAGAGCATCACTGGCCGCCACAGGTGAGAGAACTGGGTGGCAAAGATTTTTCCAGCACTAAGCTGCACACAATTCGTTATGACCTCTGAGTGAGCAGAGCCAAGTTGCCCTTTGGATCTTCATGTTCCAGCTAAGTTTTTTGGTACCAAGTATGGCACATTGGCAGTGCCTCTGGAACACTAGAGAGGCACCATTCATGGCTTGAACAGCTTCAGCCTATAACCCAAGAGCCGGCCTGTGACTAGCTTTCTGACAATAGACACATCAATATGTGTTTGTGTGATGTAACGTTATCAAGCCACAACTGACTCCTTCCTCTGAAAACCCCCCTCTTGCACTTTTGCATCAAAGATAATCCAGTGAATACTGTCATTTGCAGCAAAGAAGAGACCTTGTATTTTCTGAATAAGTGTCTGGTTAACCTTCGCAGTTCGGGCATCCAAGTCCTTGTTGGTCATGTCGCCTCCGATAGTGATGCCATTGTCTCCTTCACTAGATGCCTGCCCCATAAGCAGAAAACCAGTTGCCAAGCCCTTTCTCTTTCCTCCTCTTCACTAGTGTCTGTTGCTGGCACTGCATATGGCTCACACTCCAATAGCTATGGCACCTCTCATAACTTCCATTGCAAATCCCGAAAGACTCAATTGGCACTCCTCAAGAGCCATATGGATGAAAAGCCGAGTGCTCACTGTATGTTTTAAAGTGATAGCTACACTACTGACAGTCCACCCACCTTTTAACAATGAACCCAAACAATCGTGGAGCCAAGCACACTCTGAAATGCCGTCAACATGCCGGCAGTCGCAGTCCTGCCTACTACCGTGATGATAGTGCCTATACAGAGTGCCACCTTATGGCGCTTGTACAGAGCTCAAAGGCAGGCCAATCCCACTGAAAGCTCCAGCCATTCCTCAGGCATCTAGTAAAGGAGGCAATGGAGGTGCGTATTGTTTGTTCATGCTGTTGTTTGCCAATTTGCACATGGTCCATATTGCAAGAGTTGGGAATGGTATAAGTTTTTGTTTATTTTTACATACACTATTGCACTGTGCTTTCAGTTTCTCCCCTTACTGTGGTCTGCTGCAGGCAGGCCCCTACATAACGCACTCAGCATTTACTTGCAGTGTGTGGTATTAAAAATATTTCCCTTTCCTACATGTCATGCTGGTCAAAGTGCACATTTTGTTGCGTGTTTTATTCCATTGGACTTTGGTGGTACATTTAAGTTGGATACATGTTACTTAAATGCTGTCGCCCACCCATAGAAACCCATTTTATGGCCACACCAGACAGAAAGAAAAAGTTGGGAATAAAATATTGATGCCACTGACTCTTGTTGGAAGTGTGCCAAGCACTGAGTGACATTATGTGTTCATTCTCTAATAGTTATGCACACACTTTTTTCTATTTGTCTGTACACAGTAAAAAAGGAAGGTGCAATCAATACTGTAGCAGAAGGAGCTTCTCCTCCATGACGCGTGTGTGCGCCGAATAGTGAAAATTTGGATACTGTTGACCACATGACGTGTACTGGACAATACAGAAGGGTCTGGCAGCGTGTATGATGTAACTGTCCCGGGTAGCTGGCCGCACTGGAACTGAGGTTGTAGGAGACAGGTGTGTGCTGACATCAAGTGGTCTGGCTGCGAAGCTGGCATGGCATATGAGGGCAGCACCACAACGACCAAGTTGGGGACGGAATAGACTATTTAACAGGAAGATCTAGTGGTGCAGCGGTGGCTGCAGGATTGCCCAAGGGGGGCGGTGCATAAGACAACTGGGCGGTGGCATGGTCATGGCCGGTGGCATGCGGGGATGTATCCACCAGTGGAACATATGTCCTATCCTCAGACAATGACCTCAAACATAGCACCAGCATCTCAGAAGGTAGCGGCTAGTAAGATGCATGAACTTTCGCGATCACCTCAAAGGTGACTGGTGGTTGTTGATGGCAGGATGTGTGCGTAGTGGAGTCGAGTCTAAAGCCATATGTGTTGGACAGCAAGGACAGTGACATGAGCAAGCAGCAGGCAAAATGGTGCACGTGACAGGCCTCATGGCAGTTGACATGGCAGGTGAAGTGGTGTCTGTGGTGTTGCTGAGGTCCCCGGCTGCTAAGGAAGTCGGTTTACGTATACAGGAGGCCGACACATTGGGAGGAGGAGTTGCCGAGGTCACTGGAGTAGCTAACCTCTCCGCTGATGAAGTTATTGAAGAAGGGACATGGCCTACTTAGTGGCACCTGGGCGTAGGATGGATGCAGTAGCGCACTCAGAATTTCTGCCAGGGGGGGGGGGTTCGATTTTTCACAAAGGGCCGGGCAAGCGATTACACAGTTGTAACGTGTGTAAAAAAGGAAATAAAATACCAAATAATAGTGACATCAATGATGATGACAAATTTTGTTATTTTTTTGGCGTTTTGCAGACATTAGCTCCACATTCTTCTAGGACATAGGAACAGTTATGGGGTGGGAGGGGGTTTAGGTCAGTCTCATGGGGGGTTACGACACCCGAACCCCCCCCCCCCCCTTCGTCAGTGCGCCACTGGATGGGTGTGCTGGCTTAGGGGCACGAGGTAGCCAGAAGAATGGTGCTGTGTGCTGCACAGATGAAACGAAGATCTCTGAATGTCACAGGTAGTGCGGTTACCCACTGTTGGTGAGCACAGAAATAAGCAGATTGTCAAAAGACTGTTGGCCTGGCCGACAATGCTTCCAACAGGTATCGGAAATCAGCCAGCAGGGGGCTGGAGGATGGCACGCTTCATAAACTGCACGGTGATGCCGTTGATCTTGAGCATGGCATCAAGCCACGTGTCATGATCTGCCTCAGGATTGTGTGCGAAGGAGCAGAGCTGGCCGAGCACCCAACCGAAAGCGAGACAACCCACACTAGATGCAGGTGAACGAAGACTAACCTCGGGGTGGCCATGCTCCTCGGTGTTTATTGCACAATGATGATGATGAATGAACTTAATTATTAAATCAGTTGTGCACGCAGGAACCAGATGGGGTGGTTCCCTAGTTATAGGACCCGTATGTTCCCAGCAACTCCTGGCCACTGTTCGCGAGTGCAAGCTCAATCGGTAGGATAACGAGGACTCCCACCGCTCAAGGGGTTGAGGATTGGCGGTGTTTGGGGGAAGGGAAAGAGGGGGTCTTGAGTTGTGTGCACTCTGCCAAGATGTGCAGCAGGGTGCCTTTTTCTCTTTTGCAAAACGGACAGAGCATATCGTGTACCACAGGGTACATAGTTCAGTACGGGATGTGCAAGCGATCCCGCCTACACTCCATGCAGGATCATCCGTTGTTGCCTGGTCAGTTTGGGATCTGGCTCTGGCAATCTGCGCCTTTCCTCTCGGTACATCTGGGTAATGTCCTGAAAGCTGGTAACCAGGTGCAGTAGCTCTTCCGGCTCGTACTCGACATTTGTTGGGCATGGTAGTCAGCGATGGTGTTGCCTGCTGCCTGTGAGTGAGCCGCGATCCACAGAAGCTCTATGGCTCTTCCCAGAAGGCTTGTACTTGGACAGAATGGCTCGGGCCGTGGAGGAGATTACCCCCTCCCCACGGAAGCTTCCATAACTGTCTTTGAGTCGGTGACCACGGTGTCCACGCTCGGCTGTGCGAGTGCGAGGGCCACGGCCATTTCTTCGGCAATTGGGGGCTCTGATGTCTTCAGGGACGCGCTGACGATCAGCCTGTCTTTGGACGTAACCACCACCACTGCATGGTCACTGTGGGTCCGTTCGATTCACCTGCACCCCTTGAACCAGTTCAGGAGGTGCCGCACCTTGCCATTCGTTTCAGAGGTGCAGGGATGGCACCCTCGGAACCACGTCGTTCGTTTCAAAAGGTGCAGGAAAGGTGCAGCGCTGGTTCACGATTTCCCTGCCCCCGCTCCGCTGAAGGTGCCGGCTTGGTGCAGGCGTGAGGATGAGGGCAGCAGACGACGCGCCATTGTGACGTAGGCGCCGTTTGAACTCCCTCGCCTTCGCAGATTGGCCAGGTACTACGTGCTGTTCGCGACCTTTCCACCGCGCACAAAAGCGTGGCCTGCACCATGTCGGCACCTCTCCGTTCGTTTCTTGTGTCGCGCCGCGCCTGCACCTACTGAACTGCAGCTGCACAATTTCAAAACTGCTCGTGCACCGCCGTGAACCGGTTCAGAGGGGTGCAGGTGAATCGAACAGACCCTGTGTTTCTGGAGCGAGGCATCCGCGTAGAGGACCCTGGGGTTCTCACGCTGTGGTAATGTTGCCTGCCACGCCTTGGCAGGCTGCCCAGCATGGCGGGTGAAGGTGGCTTAGGGACGAGGGGCATTACATGTGCTTGTCGTGCCCCTCACCCCCCAGTTTGTTTGTGCCAAAAAACAAAACAAAGGTTCTTGCCTGGTGAAAGTTCTGCCACAGTACCAGTAGACTGCGTTGCTATCAAGGTGAGTAACAGTCTGGCGGTCTCTGCTGTTGCATACTCCGCCAGAGCACAGCTGTCTGTGTGCTGGTCCACTGCCTGAGCCGGTGTTGCGCTGTCTGGAGGGTCCGCAGTGGCTCGACCTGGCACTGAGCTGGACACAGGCAGTGCCAAAGCCTTGAAAAAAATTGTAGCGCAAAGGAACACATGGACAGACAAAGAGCACAGGACTGGCGCTAACTTAGCGCCGATCCTCTGTCCTTTGTCTGTCCACGTGTTTCTTTGCGCTACAATTTTTTCAAGAAGTTAGCGCCAGTCCTGTGCTCTTTGTCTGTCCGTGTGTTCCTTTGCGCTACAATTTTTTCAAGGAGTCATCAAGAAATCATGAACCGACTAGCTCAAGAAAATGTTTTGCTAAGCCAAACCCTTGCCACCTCTGAGGTGGGCGGTGCTCTTGTGGCAGTGACCAGTGTTGCTGTTGATACCCCTGGAGGCTGGACATCTGAAGCAGCCTGGCGAGGCCTAACATGGCCAGCGTGCCGATGCCATGCAGTCCCATCCGGCATGTGGACGAGCAGTGATGAGGCACTTGTAGGAGTGACCACTTGCTCAGCAGACCACGGTGGGTCATAAAGGAAGTTTTTTGCGAAGACTGGACCTCCCGACTCCAGCAAAGGCCCTGGACGGCATCCTCGGTTAGTAGCCATTTTATGCTTCAGCTGCTTCAGGAGCGCTGTGGACAGCAGGTCTGGATGCAGGATGTCCATAGGAGTCTTCACCATCTAACCTAGCAGGAGCTCACTGGGGGCACGGCCAGACATCCTGAGGAGTGGTCTGGTACCGAAACAGTACCCGGGCAACCTGCGTCCTGAAATCACCAACCTGGCTTTTCTTGGGCTTTTCCTTCATTGTCTGCACCACCCGCTCGGCAGCACCATTTGAAGCAGGGTGGTACAGTGGAACCATCATCTGGCAGATTTCATTCTTTGTCAGTCAGCGCACGTACTCTGCAGTGGCAAAAGCGGGACCATTGTCGGACACGATGACCCGCATCGCCACAATGGATGCATTTGCCGATGGCAAGGTGACAGGTGAGGCCTCCACCCACTTCGAGAAGGCTTCGACAACAACCAGGAAGTAGTGGTACTCGGAGGGGCCCCCAAAATCAGTGTGCAGGCGGGACCAAGGTCTCTGTGGCAAAGGCCAGGCAGTGATCTCCACATGACGCGACATCCGCTCATGCTCCTGGCACACCTAACAGCTCTGCACCATGTGAGCGATGGCCTGGTCTGGAACGCGGGATGGGCCCACCATCTTGGTCTTTTCCACACCAGCATGACCTGCATGCAGCAACCAGAGGACCCTGGACCGGAGACTTTCTGGAATAACCACCGTGGAACCCCACAATAGGCATCCCTGCTGCAGGCTCAGCTCAGCTGCTTTGTGGTTATAGGCCCGCTTCACGGGTTCTTCTCCTCGGGACACTGCCTTCACCACCTGGGACAGGACTGGATCTCGACTTGTTGCCTGTGACACTGCACATCTGGAGAGCACCTCAGGGTATGTGTGCTCCAGCATGAATACCTCAGCAGGCTCCGGAATCGCAGCAGGCACCTCCAGCAGGGGCAGATGGCTCAGTGCATCAGTAGGTCCCAAATCCTTTCCTGGATGGTAGACCAGCTGGTAGCTGTAGGCCGCCAGTTTCAGAGCCCAGTGTACCACTCTAGGTGATGCCTGCACAGAAACCGGCTTATTGGTCCCAACAGCCCCAGCAGGAGTTTGTGGTCTGTGGCCACGTCCGTGACGACCCCCTAGTTAAATAGAGGGGAAGTGTTGCCTCCCTGTCACCAAAACACATGCTGACCTGCGGTTGATTCCTCAACTAGTGAGAGCTGTGCAGCATGACACCCGAAGCCTCGACGGACACACCAGAAAAAGTCCGCTTGGACAGCTTCCTGGCTGGCCCCTGTGTCGAGTTCCATGGTGAAGTGGTGCCCGCAAACTTCGACGGTCGGTCTGTACGGTGGCACAGACGATGGAACCACGCCCACGTGCCACATGTTGAAAGCCGACGAGTCCTCGGACAAGACGTGGAGTCCAGCCACGGAGGCACTCATGCCTGCTGTCGTATGTCGCCGCAGCATACACTAGCGACCGCTACCCTCGTTACGGGCTTTTGAGAAACCTGCACTTGCTCCCTGCTGCTGCTGTAACCTGCTTGTCTTCCCACTTTGGCATATGTGCGCAAGGTGCCCAGTTTTCCCCATGTGAAGCATTGTGCTTGCGAGTACTGGCAGTGTGAAGGGGAGTGGGCATCACCGCACCGATTGCATGTCCCGGACTTTGTTGCCTTCTTGTTGACCACCCCTTCAGTCGACGGTGAGCCGGCCGCACGTGCTATCTCGCCTGCGTCCTTGCCCGCCGCTTCTACCGCCTGCCCTGCCTTCATGGCATCGTCAAGTGAGGGGTTGGGGTGCTCGAGGAATCGCGTCTGCATGGAGGGGTTGTTAATGCTGCAGAAGAAAAGGTCCCAGAGCAGCGAATCTACCTGTTCCCTGAAATCACAAGTACTCGCTAGCCCTTGTAGTGCAAAGACGAACTGCCCGAGGATCTCTCCTTCCTGGTGGCTCCGGTTGTTGAAGCGGAACCGCTCCATTAGTGTGGAAGTTGCAGGGCTGATTTTTGTCCTGCACCCTGGCCGGCTTGAGAAGGTCGAGGAAGAGACTGAAGACGTGGGTCCCACAGCTGGCCAGGGAAATGCCTTGCTGCTTCGCCTCAGGCATGTCATTTGCTCAGAAAAACACGCTAACTTGCCCCTCGTAGACGGGCCAGGCAGACACATCTCTTTCGAATGGCTCGAGCCTGCGGTACAGTGCCATGGCAGACAGAGCGGGGGACGGTGCTGCACTGCTCTTGGTGGCATGGGCCGATACGTCCCGTCGTCGCAAGTGTCGCGATCAGCCGATCGTGTGCGAAAGAGCCAAGTTGGTCAAAGCAAGTGTGAGACGATCACAATGGATGCAGGTCAATGATGACTACCCTCGGGGCTGCCATGCCCCTCGGTGTTTATTGCAAGAGATGACAACGTTGCCTGCCGTGACTGGGGCAGGCCGCCGAGCATGGCGGGTGAAGGTGGCTTAGGACCAAGGGGGCGTTACATGTGCTTGTCACACCACGCCAAGCAATGTTGTTGAGAAATCTCCAGCGGTCTTCAGATCAGGTGAAGGTGTGGGATCATTGTAGCAGGCCGCTGGGAAAAAGCGTGTTTACCGTGTGACCACCACAGGAAAAAGCTGTGGCAGTGGCTACTTTGTTAGCTGGCTGAGAGAATAAAAGTTCAAAGCGGAGCTGCGGCCTCCAGGCAGCTGAGATTGTGAGCTTGTTCTGTTGGTGCCTTGAGCCACTTCGCACAAACACCGCGAGAGGTGCGGCACTGATTTTGCAGCGGTGCCGAGCAATGATGAGTGTGAGCACGTATGAAGACAATGCCACAAATACTATGTAGAGTGCATAAAGGAAGAGTTTGCAGTTTCCAATGAACATGCTGGTCCAATGCTGGCACTCAATGGTTAACGTGCGGAGTGAGTAGTCAGTGAAATTTCGCCGAAGCAGAACAGGTTACGTTGGCTGCACGTGCTCATGGAATTTATTTAAGCTTTTTTCCACGTGTGATCTGTATAATTTTAGAGCACTCAAACGTGTATGCACGCACAGCCTCACTAACACCAAGCACACTCCCACCACTGAATCGTATGTCTCATTAGATTGCATATCGACACGAAAAAAACATGCTGCAAACAAGGTTTCTCTATATAGCGAGAAGGGAACAGCAGCACAAGTGTTCCCAAGCATCGTCTCAAAAGTGGCCATGAGGTGGCATGCAGTGGTGCCTCTACAGGTGGCAAATGAGAACATCATGTGCGATTGCCATGTGCCCTTATCTTCCTTACAGTAAAGTTTACCTTCACTCTTAAGGTTTTTAAGTTATATTTATTCTTAGGTTGTAAGTGACTATAGCAAAACATCACACCATCTTGCCCAAACGCTTACAGCAACTTTAAACCAAAGAGCTTCATTTGCTGCTGTGCCACTAGGACGACACACAGAAAAAGAAACTTTCTGACCTACAGTGCTGTGTCGTTTTTCTGTGCGTTTATTTTTGCCATGCTATGACAGCGTCGCAAGCCATGCCAACAATCTCGTACAGCCAACTCTACCTGCTTCATTCAATTTGCATTCATGTAGTCTTTACTGTATGGTGAGCACATCTCACTAGCCGTGCTGTCATCCTAACTATGAAAGCAATATGGCAACATGCCCGAGACACGGAGGCATTCTTTACACAACCACGCGCGGTCTGTGAGAACAGCAGCCGCTGCAGAACACAGAACTGTAAAGAAAAGTTATCGACCAATTATGAATCGTAAGGATAAACTTCCATCTGGGTAGAGTTTACGGTGAATCATTCAATGCAGCTCGCTGCTCACCGTACCTGAACGTGAGCGATGTATGCACATCAAGGCTGCGCTAGTAAAATTAAGAGCACGGGAACTCACTGTGATTTACTTGCACAGATTGATGTATCATCGCGTGAGACAACGCGAGCCAGTGCTTGCTCCAACACCCGAGCTACGCAGCGTCTGCCAATATGTTTCGCATTGCTTTAATTAGATGGGAGTACCGTAGTGCCCAATAGTTCAATCGCAAGTGCGGGCTGCGGCGTCGCCGCGTACGTCAACGACCTCACTAGTGACGCTAGCGCCATTCCCCAGCTCAGTAAGACGCTCGATAAATAAAGGTCTTTTGGTTGTCAGCGTTCGACGCGTTCTGTGTCTCTGCGCGCTAGCTCGCTCAGCGTCTCACGTGGTGTCAGAAGACCCGACGACGTACGCCTAGCTCCTTTCGCCTAACCAGAAGCCTTCGCTGGACAACAACGCACCCGTGCAGCCTAGCCATGGCTACTTCCATGCTCCCAGCACGGAAGCGACTGGATACGACACAAGATCTTTGGGTAGCTCGGAAACTTTGGGAGAGCCAGTACAAGCTCTACGCCACTGCAACTGGACTCTCGGGTAGGCCTAAAGAAGTTCAAGCGGGTACATTTCTCGTCATAATCGGAGAAGAGGGACAGGATTTACCGCACGTTTAAATTTTAAGACGAAGCGGACCGTAACGACGTAAACAAGTTGTTGACAAAATTTGAAGAGCATTGCAAGCCTGTCGTGAACCTCGCGTACTACGACTTTGTTTTCAGCACGAGATCAAAAGCCGGGAGAGCGTTTTGATAAATGGCTCACAGAACTTCGATCGCTGGTTCGCAACTGCGAGTATGGGCAACTGGAAGAAAGAATGTTGAAGAGTCGCATCATTCTGGGCATAAAAGACAAGCGTCTGCAAAGCCAGTTAATCAACGATAACCCAGATTACCTCAAGCTCGTCGAAATTTGCCGTACGAGAGAACGAAGCAAGGAGCAAGTTGAAGAAATAGAGAACGACCCAAGGAAGTTAAGGGAATGCTGACAAACGCCCGGACTGCCCCAAAGAGGTCAACCTAGTTCGAAACAACAAAAAATGCACGAAATGGGGATACGCGTTCCACAAGAGTCAAGCCTGGCCAGCCGAAGGCAAGAAATGCAAGCAGTGCAGGAAACGGAACCGCTTTGCTAGCGTCTGCGGGCCAAAGCCGAGCAAGAGGAACGCGGCACAGACGAAGGCTCGGAAAGTTGACAGTCTGCAATGCGAAGAAAGCTACTTTCTTCATGCCATCTCGCCGACGCACACGCAAATGAGTGGAGTTTGGAAGGCTGAGATTGAGATTGAGGGCAAGCCAGTGCTCTGCAACTTGGACACGGGAGCGAACTGTTCGGTAATTTCGCTCAAGCAACCGAAAGCAGTAACAAGCATGCAACCGGACGCCAGCAACACGTTACTGAAGACTTTCTTCGGACAGAAGAAGGAAACAATTGGAAGAGTGACCCTACAAGTGACAGCAAATACGGAGCTGCTCAGGCACATTATTTCGTTGTGCAAGAACGAGTACCAACGACTCTCAGCGGAGAACTGTCACAGAGACTTGGGCTTATAAGACAGGTGGGCACAGTCACAACGACAGAAAAGGGCCAACTTTATGAAGTGGCAAGACCATTTTCAGATACATTCAAAGGCCTCAGTGAGCTACGTGATGTAATCTATCACATGAACCTGCACAAGGGATTTCAAGGTGTAGTTAAGGCCGCCCGCAGCATTGCACTAGCTCTCCGTGAAAAAGTCAAGCCCGAACTTGACAGGATGGAAGCAAATGGGGTTCTAGCGCCTGGCACCGAACCGACAGAGTGGGCAAGTCAAATGGTAGTTGTGGTTAAGAAGGACAAAATAAGGGTATGCCTGGATCCTGTAGACCTTAACAAAGTGCTCAAAAGAGAGCACTACCATATGCCTGCTCTTGAGGACGTCGTGACAAAGATAGATTCCGCGAAGTACTTCTCTACATTAGACGCTGCTTCCGGATTTTGGCAAATCCGACTTGACAAGCCCAGTTCATACTTACGCACCATGAGCACACCGTATGGAAGATACAGATTATTGCGGATGCCATTCAGAATTTCCACGGCACCGGAAGTTTTTCAGAAAGCAATGCATCAAGTACTGCAAGGTCTTCATGGCGTCGGGGTAGTCATGGATGACACACTAGTATGGGGTTCAGCTAAGGAGGAGCACGACAGACGTCTGCGAAATGTTTTGCAACGGTGCCAAGAGGTAAATCTTGAGCTAAATGAGGCCAAGTGCCACTTCTGCAAACCGGAGGTAGTTTATCTAGGGTTCAGGCTCACCGATAAAAGACTCTCGATTGACCCGAAAAGAGCAGAAGCAATTCTCGCAATTCAAGCCCCAGAGAACGCTAAGCAACTCAAGACATTCCTGGGAATGGTAAACTTTGTTGCAAGGTTTATCCCTAACATGTCGGTGATGAGTGCACCACTGCGTGACTTACTGAATAACGCATCGGTGTGGACATATGTGGAGCAACAAACCTTTGAAAGCCTGCGGAAAGCCTTGTCACAAGCACCGGTCCTGGCATACTACAACACGCTCCCTCTCGTGCTACAAGTAGATGCCAGCCAGCATGGAGCAGGAGCAGTCATCCTGCAGAACAGACACCCCTTGGCTTGCTCCTCTCCCTCACTAACACAAGCTCAAGAGAAGTATGCGCAAATTGAAAAGGAGATGTTGGCAATTGTACATGGATGCACTCAATTTCATGACTATGTCTTTGCACAGCGGTGTATCTTGGTGGAAAGTGATCACCGCCCACTTGAGGCGATCTTCAAGAAGCCACTCCACCAGTGTACACTTCGTCTGCAAAGAATGCGTCTGACACTCCAGAACTATCCACTTCGGATAGCCTATAAACCAGGAAACGAGATGTTTATAGCCGATGCCTTGTCTCGGTTTCCGTCTAAAGAAAAGCTGCCAGAAGAAGAGCACTTTCAAGTAAATGTTATCCAAGAATCGTCAGTCTCCACCGAAAAATTGCAGCAGATCAAGCGTAAAACAAGTCAAGATAACAACCTTTGTACTTTCAAGCAATATGCGAGTACCACGTGGCCAGAGGGCAAAAAGTCAATTCCTGAACAAGTCAAAGATTACTGGCCGTACCATGACGAGATCCTGTCGAAAAAGATATCCTCTTCCGATCCAATCGACTGATTATTCCCAGTAGCACAAGGAACCATATCCCAGAGCTTCTGCACACAGCCCATGGAGGCATAGAAAAGATGAAGCAACATGCCAGAGATGTTATGTTTTGGCCTGGTATATCGGCAGACGTTCAAGAGAAAGCTGCTCGTTGTGCACTCTGCAGACAACATAAGCCCAGAAACCGAGGACTACCGATGATAAGTCATGAAGTCCCCGAACTACCCTGGCAAACAGTTGGCATCGATTTTTTCTACCACGAGGAAGAGAAATACGGGATCCTTGTTGACTTATACTCGTTTTATTTTGAGATTCGACGCTTGAAGCATACAGCTGCAGAAGCCGTCATTAAATTCTGCCAAAAAGTCTTCGCTACGCGCGGTCTTCCTCGCAAGCTTATCAGCGATAATGGGCCACCGTTTAACAGCCACAAGTTTGCTGAATACGTGGAGCAGTGTGATATTGTACAGACTACGTCAAGCCCACACTACCCACTTTCCAATGGAATGGCGGAACGAGCCGTTCAAGGGGCGAAGAAACTTCTCAGCAAGATAGCCTACGGGCCCGCAGGGTTCTACAACGCCCTACTAGAATGAAGAAACAGCCCAAGGAACAAGCTACTGCAATCCCCAGTTCAGCGCCTGATGGGAAGAAGAACAAGGACACAGCTGCCTGTGCACACCAAACTTCTAGAGCCTAAGACAGTACCGCCCAAACAGGTCACTGCAATATTGCAGGAGATCCGTCAGAGACAAAAGACGTACTATAATAGAGGTACAACGGACCTAGCACGTCTACATCCAGGGCCGGCGGTTTCAGTGTTCAACAGCCACCACTCCGAGTGGTCCCCGGCGATTGTAGTCGCTGAAGATCCAACACCGAGATCATACATCGTGGCAAACGAAGATGGTGAAGAGTTTCGCCGCAACCGTGAGCATCTTAGATCCTATAGCTCCACAACAGCGACATCATCGCAGGCTCCTGAACCCAACCATATAGGCGAAGTACTAGAAAGCGCCAAAAGCCACGACGCTATGTGGAGGACCACTGAGCGAAGAGATATTCTATCTGGAAAGGAGATGTGGCCTGTGGCGTCGCTGCGTACGCCAACGACCTCACTAGAGACGTTAGCGCCATTCCCCAGCTCAGTAAGATGCTCGATAAATAAAGGTCTTTTGGTTGTCAACCTTCGACGCGTTCTGTGTCTCTGCGCGCTAGCTCACCCAGCGTCCCACAGCAAGCATACGGATTTGTCGCAGTTAAACAGTTGTTCGTGCTGCAACTCACCGTTTTCGTCGGCATTTTCACGGTAGAAGCACCTTGCATGCGATGAAAGTGTGACCGAATCCATGCGTGCCAAGGCCTAACATTCAAGATTAACAAAATATTAGCCGCCTTGCTTCACGTCACAAGATGTGATTTCTGATGACATACCTTAATTTCTCTGGCCTTGGGTGTAGACGGTAGAATAGCGGATGAAACACAAACATTTAGGGCGGCGATATCATTTCGGCGACATCGCGCAACATGCAACTCGCGCTGGGCCCGACAGCAGGGGATGACAGCATTGTTTGGGCCAACAGGGACTGGGGACATCGCCAAGGAATCGTTCCTTAGCTACTCTGGCACCTATCTAGGGGCACCGAGCAAGGAGGTTATATATTACTTTCCTGAAATGCTTCTCACTGCAGTCTGGCTGGGACTGCCAACAATAGATGATGTCACTGTCACATGATCTATTGATATGACCAAACTAGAAGAGAAGCTCAGGGGAAGATGGATCATTGAATCGATGAACAAATCGAAAAGTACGATTTAGAACAGGGAATGTCGCGGGAGCCAACGTTTCGACAAGCGGACTTGTCTTCGTCAGGGCGGCAACTGCCTTCTCCAGCGTTCGTTAATGTACGCATTTGCACACTCTCCCCCGTCCTCAGAAAGAGAGGAGAAGATGAGCAGCACTTGCGAAAAAAAAGGTGGGGGGCGGTGTTGGGTATTTGGGTGACAGGTGTTAGCGTGACTAAAATAAATGGCAAGAGCGAAAGATTCCAAACAATCCGCTCCTTGTACATATCTTGCAAATGCATTGTGTGCCCAGCACTAGAAAGCAGGGTGAAAAAAGGAACACACGCTCGGAACAGAAGTTGCTCCTAGGGCATGTGTCCCCCCCTCCACCCCACACCACCTGCGCCGCACCAATAATGCATTTCACCGAAAGCTTGTGGCTAAAAAAAGGGTAACTACACTGTTTAACGCCGTTGTTCTTGTCGAACTGGATGGGGGCTCCGCACCTGAAAGTAGACTTTCTGGGAAAAACATGTGCATACTTAAACCTTTTGTTGTCTTTGTTAACCCTCTACCCTATCTAATGGACTCAAGGGTTCCCTTTGAGAGGTTTATGCCTGTAGGCTGGAGAGTACTGAACCTGTACATGAGATACGATTCCCTGTATTTTCTGTCCCTCGGCGAGCGGAAGTTTCCTTGAAGTATGTAGAGCTTCAGTTCATCGAAATTATGGCCTGTCATATTAAAATGCTGTGCCACTGCCTTCGGCAGGTTATTCGCGGTGTCCGCGCGGTGCCCGTTTAATCTAACATTAATTGGTTGACCAGTTTTGCCGACGTACTGCTTGTAACAGAGTGAAAATTCCAACATGTAAATAACGTTTGAGCTAGAGCAAGCGAAACTTGATTTTACATGATGGACATAGTCATTTCCCGTGCTTTTAACTTTAAGATCATTTTGAATATGCTTGCAAGTCTTACATCTGGGACGGCAGCAAGTTATTACGCAGGCGGTGCGCTGAGGGTTTACTTTGGCATGTACTAACAGGTCCTTAAAGTTTCTATTACGGCGATAGGTGACTCTTGGTATTTACGGAAACGCTTTTCTAAGGCGATCGTTGCTTGTTAGCATTGGATAGTATTTCTGAAGAATATTATTTATGTTTGGAAGCGCATTGGAGTATTTCGTCATGAATGCCAGCGGCTCGTTGGCCTGCACTTTAGGGACCCTTTTTTCTAGTGATGTTGTCCTATCTAGTTTAGGTGCGTCATTGGATGCCTTGATGAGAGCGTCGTACGGGTGATTTCGTTCAGCTAAGGTTGCCTTTAAATTGCTTAAGTGGTGAACGTAATCCGCGTCGTTGCTACAAATCCTTCTTATGCGCCTTGCCTGTCCTATAAATATCCCCTGTTTGCAGTGTCGCGGGTGATGACTATTATTATCTAGATATTGCTGGCTGTCCGTTGGCTTTCTATAAAGCATCGTCTTTAGTTTTCCTTTTTCGATGGATACTGTCGTGTTGAGAAAATCAATTTTACTAGAAGAGTGGTGCATAGAAAACTTAATGGTGAGATGAAAGTTGTTAAAATGCTCAAAAAATGTGCTCAGTGCACTTACACCATGTTGCCAAATAATAAAGATATCGTCTATGTAACGGAACTAGGCGCGAGGTTTTAACGGCGACAATTCCGAAAGCTGTGCTTCTAGTTGCCCCATGAAGATATTGGCGTAGGTCGGCGCGAAACGAGTTCCCATGCTGGTGCCAAAAATTTGCAGTAGTTAGTCGAGTCAAATTCAAAGTAATTAAGTGTAAGTACTAATTTGAGTAACGCGATGTAAACTTCAGCGGCGTGTGCACATTTGCTATTCTGTATTGCCTTCGAGAGCGCTTCGATTCCTTCTGTGATAGGTATATTCGTGTATAGAGAGGTGACATCTAGCGTTACCAGAATAGCCTGATCTGAAAGTGTATTTCGTTAATAGACTCTATAATCCGCAGAATGTGAGGCGTATCCTGAATAAAGAACGGAAGCTTGGGTGGTATGTCAGATAGATGGTGATTAAGAAACTTCGATAATGGCTCAGTCGGGGTGTTGTTGTTAGGCACTATGGGTCTTCCCGGTATTTCAGCAGTAAGTAGTTCATCTGTGCTAACCTTATGGATCTTAGGAAGGAGGTAAAAACGGTCTGCTTGTTTATTATCAGGCATTAAGAAACGGTACTCGGATTGTGTGATTAATTCGCTGGCTAAAAGATCTGTTATCGTACGCCGTATCCTGTTGCTGTATTCCACAGTTGGGTCGGAATATAATTTTCGGAAACGAAATCACCGGCACGACGCTCTCAACAAGGCATACAATGACGCGCTTATACTAGATAGGACACCAGCACTAGAAAAAAGAGCCCCTAAAGCGCAGGCCAACGAGCCGCTGGCATTCATGACGAAATACTCCAATGCGCTTCCAAACATAAATAATATTCTTCGGAAATACTATCCAATACTAACAAGCAACCATCGCCTCAGAAAAGCGTTTCCGGAAATACCAAGAGTCACCTACCGCCGTAACAGAAACTTTGAGGACCTGTTAGTACATGCCAAAGTAAACCCTCAGCGCACCGCCTGCGTAATAACTTGCTGCCGTCCCAGATGTAAGACTTGCAAGCATATTCAAAATGATCTTAAAGTTAAAAGCACGGGAAATGACTATGTCCATCATGTAAAATCAAGTTTCGCTTGCTCTAGCTCAAACGTTATTTACATGTTGGAATTTTCACTCTGTTACAAGCAGTACGTCGGCGAAACTGGTCAACCAATTAATGTTAGATTAAACGGGCACAGCGCGGACACCGCGAATAACCTGCGGAAAGCAGTGGCACAGCATTTTAATATGACAGGTCATAATTTCGATGAACTAAAGCTCTACATACTTCAAGGAAACTTCCGCTCGCCGAGGGACAGAAAATACAGGGTATCATATCTCATATACAGGTTCAGTACTCTCCAGCCTACAGGCATAAACCTTTCAAAGGGAACCCTTGAGTCAATTAGACACAGTAGAGGATTAACAAAGACAACAAAAGGTTTAAGTATGCACATGTTTCTCCCAGAAAGTCCACTTTCAGGTGCGGAGCCCCCATCCAGTTCGACAAGAACAACTGCGGTTAAACAGTGTAGTTACCCTTTTTTTAGCCACAAGCTTTCGGTGAAATGCATTATTGGTGCGGCGCAGGTGGTGTGGGGTGGAGGGGGGGACACATGCCCTAGGAGCAACTTCTGTTCCGAGCGTGTGTTCCTTTTTTCACCCTGCTTTCTAGTGCTGGGCACACAATGCATTTGCAAGATATGGACAAGGAGCGGATTCTTTGGAATCTTTCGCTCTTGCCATTTATATTAGTCATGCTAACACCTGTCACCCAAATACCCCTGCACCCAACACCGCCCCCCCCCTTTTTTTTTGTTCGCAAGTGCTGCTCTTCTGCTCTCTTTGTGAGGACGGGGGAGAGTGTGCAAGTGCGTACGTAAACGAACGCTGGAGAAGGCAGTTGCCGCCCTGACGAAGACAAGTCCGCTTGCCGGAACGTTCGCTCCCACGACATTCCCTGTTCTAAATCGTAGTTTTCAATTTGTTGATCTATTGCTATGACGTCATTTGTAACTTTTATCCCTAGGTTCGTTTCAAGTTTTCCCCGTACCGCCACGGAGTGCCTAGTTGGTCCCGTGACTTAGGAAATTCGTCCCTGTTGGCATTTTTCACTGGCCCTACCGGCCACGACCGAAGTTTCCGATGTCCGTCCGCAGCTACATCGCCCGTCCTTGGTAACTTCGCTTCGAAAAGGTGCAGATTGATTGTTATCGAGCTGTCACCGGCGCTGAAAGCTGTCGCTGCGAAGTTTGCAGTGAGCTGTTCACCGAGAAGAACATGCTGCAGCAGGTCAGGTACATTCATAGACTTGTAGAAGTCAACAAGTTGGTGAAGTGCGACGTTTGTTTCGAAGTTGTGAACTGCTGAGTGTGTCAACGTCGGACCGTCGCTGCCAGTTTTAGAGCTAAATGTTTTAGGCCCGGAAGCGCAAGCCATCCAGATGGCGACTAATCGTGCAACGGGAAGGCGCCCATAATAGGCCCTTCTTTACGTGTGTTGTTTCCGCAGCACCTAAAATATACTACACGGAACTTGTCGTGTTTAGAACTTGCAAAGCAGATTGATTAATAATTCCCCAACTCGTCTGTCAACACAAGCTTGTCGTATTTGTATTCCGCTTTATTTTGCGGAGTTCTTGACATGATCACAGAACTCCTGCAAACCCATATCTCTTGTCAGTCTCTATTGCTTTAGAAATTGTTTTATTAGAGTACACACATATACAACTTTATATATATATATATATATATATATAAGGAAAGAAGCGGGTACACACACGAAAAATCAATACTTTTTGGGTCATAAAAATAGTGCTTTATGATGCGCGTACCCGCTGCTCTTCTTAAACGGGCCGGACCCATTGAAGTTTCGCTTTATATATATATATATATATATATATATATATAATTAATGTTATATGGGTAATTGAAAATGTCAGATTCCCTCCACTTTTCTTCCTTCACATGTTGCTGGTTATTTCGTGTGTCTTGGACCAGTAAGACCATCAATTATATCATTTGTAGTCACTGTCATTAGTAGAGACTGTTTCTTAAATATAATCAGCAAATTAAATTTTACAAAGCGTTATACTTTACAGGGCATAATTATGATAGCAGAAGTTGTGGAGCACACTGAAATTGCGTGCTGACAATGCTTATGGAGTGTTATCATTTACGATGCTCTTCATTCCAGGCTGTGATGAAAGAACACAATATTTTGAAAAATCATGCCACTGCTTGCTCACATAATTTGCAATATCATGAACTCTGCTTTCAGGGAACAAGGCCCGTAGTAAACGGAGCTCATGAACCAAGGCTGTGTGGACATGTTGTCTGAATGATTTAATTCTTTCTACATCAAGGATGCCCGCCTCTTCCTTTTGAAGCATGGTTGAAAACCGTGTTGTCGTAGTGACATGAATCCTTTTGGTTTTGCTGGCTTATGTCAAAGCTTGTTAAAAATAATGGCATGATGTAACAGCACTGTATTGCTTTCACTGGGCATTTCACATCATATTCCACTAAATTAGCAAGTTTTTCTCCTAAGATGAGAAACGTTGCATTACTTTAATGAATACACAGGATTTTTTCCATGGTTGTATTTGTTTCATTTTCTAGGTGTAACGTAGGGCAAAATTACGCCAAAAGAGCACACCTCGAGGGACTCACACAGGAGCAACTCTACGGCGGCTACTGCCTCTGTTCGGACCCCTTCGCCGAAAGTGCCTACGCGAACCCTGCCAAAACGAAACACTTTAGCGCATTTCGATGTCTGCGCAAACAGCGCGCAGGGTATTGTCTTTGTGCAGACGTTCATAGCTCACATTGTTGCGCTATAATTCACTGCTGCAAACACAAATTTTGAGATCTTGTACTTGATGTGGTGAAGTTGCACAAGTACAAATAGTACTCGGCATTTTTGCCACGCACACTTTCATTTTAATATCAAATGAGGAGGAAGAAGCTCCTTCTAGAAAAGTCAGAAATATTTTAGTAAGTCAAGAAAGCACGCTGTGACACAAGCAAGTGTGCCAGCAAAGTTGAGTCGCTTTCACCGGTTTGTTAAGGCGTCTTCGAAAGTCAAATAACAGATTACCTCCAGCCAATTACAAAACTAATAGTCGCACTCAGATTTATCTTATGCTTCCAACATTATGCACGAAGCTGAGCTTATGAGATATATAAAGTAAATGCTTTATATGATTCAGGTATATTAGAGGAATGTCTTGGAAACCGGTCCGAGTAGGCTTGTTCTGAGCTATCTGACCAGGCTGATTCATTAAATGCTGTAGATCTGAGTTACTTTTGTGAACATTTTTCCGTGTCCTGAAGGTGCGCGTTCAGTAATACATTTGCGCATGAGTCTGTCCTAGCCCAGTTTGCAATGATGATTAATCATCGACACTTACCTATACTGCATTTTTTTCTCAATTGAAAGCCCTGTCTACAGGGTGTCATTTGTTGTTTGATGTAGGATTGTGATACTCACGCCTAAACTGCGATAGAAAATATGCTCATGACAAACTGCAAGGAATAACTGCAATGTACTACTGTAAAATTCTGTAATGATGCCCTGTTAGCAATGCTACAGCTTTGAACGAGGGTTTACGCGATGTATCGAGAAACATAGCCAAGTGTTATAACGTAAATCTAATTCGCTCAGTATGTAATGGTACATTAGCACACCCTGAGTTATATAGGAAGTTAGCTTGCTGTAGAAGGCTATTCGACTAGCAAGCTTCATAAAAAAGGGGCTGGTATTGTTGGGCCCAACGTGCAGGTTATCTACACTACATGATAAGTTCATTACTCACACACGTGTTACTATGAACCGTCGTTTCTGGAGAATTGTATTGTGTACAGCCAATAAACGTGGTGACCCCTGCAGCGATATTTTGTATATGATGAAGTGTGTGAAGACTTCTCTTCTGCTTGTGTAACCGATACGGAATGCGAACATTTGTATTTATCGTACGAGATACACTGCTCTGTGCTATTGTGGCATCTATTGAGTTTTATCGTTCGCAATACGTTGCTAATAAAATGAGTGAATGAACCACATTTTCTGACTACACCGTTTTCCGACTACACCGTTTTCTCACACAAAACTGTCACGCTTCAGGGCTTGCTGGCTCGTGCGCATTGAAACGAGAAATATTTACAAACAAGTGTTTTGTGGATGTGCTGAAAGTCCGAGAAAATAGCAAATGAAAGTTGTCAAAAACAAGATGTGCAGCAACAACGCAACCTGAAAAAAATTGCAAGTGGTCGCGCGCTCGTCGAGCGCATAGCAGACGACAAGCAGCTGGGCGCTTCCTCCTCTCTCATCAAGAAAATCACTGTCATAGCAGCATCAGGAATTTTTTTATTGTTTTTGGTTTATCAGTTTGGCCTACCAAACACCAGGGGACAAACTGGCGCTAGTGGTGCTATTAACGCTTACCTGGGGGGAATACTAGCTGACCTAGCCCTGGTAGGGCTATGAGGGCCAGCTTTGCCTGGAGAGCACGCTCTCGATGTCGCAAGAACCGCCTTCGGCGGCCACCGACCCTGCACTTCGTCCCCGGAACCGCCGTTGCCTCGGCGTGAGTGCGACGTAGCCGTTCGATACGCTGGAGTTCAATACGCTCGACGTTTGGCATTTAGCTTTCCCCGTGGAAGCGAAAACTCCTTCTTTCCGTTGTTGTACGTGCTCTTGCAGACTCCTAAACGTGCACCGCTGTCGCGCAGATTCAAGCGCGATCACGCGAGGTCTAGCAGACGCCGCGCGCAGCGCACGCGAGGTACTTTAATAGAGTATTTTAGTTGGAGGTCCCCAAGAGCCGTCCCTACGCGCGAGGTGAGCGAGAGCGACAGTGCGTATGCGCAGTGGGTTGGATCGCCTGCGGCCGCCGGCAGGACGGACGCTGGTTTTAGGGGCGAAGCTCCTTAAGGTGTGGGTCGTTCCCTCCTCTGTCGTAGTGGTAGTAGTAGTAGTAGTAGTAGTAGTATGTATGTATGTAGCCACCTCGCGCCGCCGGGAGGCTCGCGCTCGGCGCGGGACCTCTCGCACTCTTACATCTGCTGTGTTGTGAGTGAGACAGAGAGAGAGAGAAACAGCGAAAGGCGCGCGTTGACTATGGAAACGCTCTTGCTTCGATGAACGCTCCACCAGCTCGCAAAGGAGTACGCGCCCTCACTCGCGAGAGACAACGTTGGCGCAGGTAGCATCTTCTTGCGAGTGCCTTGGTTGAGAAATACCGACTGGTCGCGCTGGAGAACCGTTCACCGGCCACCCATATATATATATATATATATATATATATATATATATGCACTGGATCTTCACTGGAGATTTCACTTGTGCGTAGTTGAACCATAAGGATTCGTAGCGTGGGCGTTAACTAAATTAGTCCGGAACTCGGCACGATCTACGATAAACCTCCGGAGCTTCGCCCACTCATCATCAATCACTCCGTGGATATGCTGTGAATTTTTTTGAAAGCTGCGCTGCGTCTTCTGCGCGCGCAGCGGTTCCCTCCCCGGCCTAATGGACCATAAATCTCCCTGCGGGGTGTCCTGGGGTGCGTCTTGAGATCGTCGCTTCTTTTGTCACCTCCTGCTTTTCACCCACCTTCGCGGCTCTCCCGTTCTTCCTCTCTGCAGGGAATCCTCTTCCTGCCTCTTTCAGAGAAAAGGTAACATGCCTCATTCTGGAGAAATTCGTGTGAGTGCCAGCGGCAGCACAGCTAAGCGAGTTCAGTTCAACCCTGCAATAAACTATAGTTATGTATCATGTGCGAAATGCAACAGCATGCAGAAAAGGAACGGAGGTTGCAAGCTGAGGAACGAGATATGATGAGGAAGGAAATGCGAAGAATGTACTCCCCAGGTGAAGAATTCTTGATGGTTTGCTGCTGGTTTGTTGCTGGTTCCAGCACTGCTGGGTTATTAGCGAATTCCCAGCAGCTGCTGGGAATCTGCTAATAAACCAGCAGTGTTGGAACCAGCAGCTGCTGGGAATCTGCTAATAAACCAGCAGCTGCTGGGAATTCGCTAATAACCCAGCACACTGCTGGTTCCAGCACGGGGTTATAGGCAGTCGACACAGTAGTTACTCACCGACATGGAGAACATCCGTCCACATTCATCAAGCTGGTACTCGCGTTAACTTGAATGCATGTTTTGTACACTTCCAAAAGATTTAGGGCTGACAAGTATGAAACCTCAGCTTCACAGATGGTACCATTTGATAATCGTGCTTAACGTTCGTAGCTTGCAAGCTAGGCTGTCATCTTCTGGTATACCGACAGGACTGCACAGATGTCATACAAACAGTCATAGTCCTTCAGAATTTATTGCACTTACGCAGTGTCAAACTCAGTACAAGTTGGGAGCTCCATATCTGTCAAGACGCAATCTTCTCAAGCCTCTGATTTGAGCAAGCCCTGAATTTCTTCGGTCAGCATCTTTGCGAGATTTCAAACAGTCTGCGCGGTGTTGAAAACTGCTTGGAGGTCCCAGAGCTGGAATGTTTATATTAAGGTACAAAAGTAAATTTTCAGCATTAAAAAACATAGCTATCGCACCAACGACAACTGTTATACTATTAGGCCAGAGCTTGGCAGTTGGCCATGAATTACACGCAAACGAAAATCTCCAACGCTGGATATGAATGTGCATGGCTTGTCAGTTTAATAAAATCCATCCAACCAAAATGTCCTTCATACCACTTGCCACAATGCATGTAGTACACTGAAAATGCAAATATGTCCTAGTTCATAGTTTCATGTGTACCAGAATGGAGCATTGAGGCTCAAAGCCCTCAATGCTGAAATAATGCATGGCGGAAGTCACTTCAATGCGAGAGTGCTGGCATGCTAATCTTGCAGCCAAGGAACAGTGGCCTTGTTGCAGATGTTTGTTATTCCAATACAAAAGTTATAACGAATTTCTTTTTAGCCTGCTAAAATCTGCCCTATGGTGACATGGAGCAGTTTTGAAGTGAGAACTAGCCCTTGTGTCAAGACAGGGCTCTTGAGAAAGGGGCACCTTCATGGCCTTTACACCACGCATGCATACAAAATATAGCTGAGCTGTCCATTTGAGCTTTCCCTGTCCATAGAAAGTGTTTTTTAATCAAAACAGAGGCGCTAAAACAGAGTAAAAAGAATATATAGAACATTCACACAGGTGCAGTCCCAGTACTGTAAATGATGCATTAAGGTAAGCATCACTGAATTACAAATATGTGGAGTATTACAGACAAATATGTCCCCGACTAAATATAAAAGGTTGTGAATTATGCCAAAACATCACAAATAGCCATATGTATCAACTAAACTATTCTTTTGGGTTATAGCGTACCTTCAGATCATCATATCTGGCATGATTTCACAGTGGCTGGCGCTCCTTTTCCCTTCTTCCCATGACACTTTTATTGACATTTGCAGTTGAAGATATGCACGAACAGGGCTTGCGAATGAAAATCCTATCCTTTGGCCGCTGCATCAAATGTTCAGATGCAGCTTTCTTGCCACATGTCGTCTCCAAGGGACACCTGAAGCAATGTAACCATACAAAAGATGTCAAAAATTATGTTTGTTAAATTTTATTACACAAGAAAATTTAACCAAGCAAGGCAACCTTTAATAGTGGGTTTTATGGCCATTGCATGCGCCCTAATGCAATTTTACAACTCAGTGAAACAAAAGCCGGCTCTTGACATTGGCCTGCAACATTCAAGAAGTTCATAAAAAAAGTAAAATTGAATTTGTAGGAAATGAAACAGCTGCTCTAAGTAGTGGGAGATTGCTACCACACACTAGTATTCAGCTATTGTAGTTGCTGTAAATACTGTGATTGTTAGACGCTACAAACTGAAAATTGCAGTACAAGCTAAGCCAATGCATAGAAAAACTGCTCATCAAGTCAACAATCATTGCAATTTTTGAGCACTAAACCACCAAATAACAGTCATAGCAGGTGAACTGTCGTCACCACCTATACTATAAAATGAACGAATTTTAAATGAAGCATGCCTTCAATGAACCTTTTTATAGTGTCTGGGGTTTCACAAGCCAAAACCACGATATGAAATGAGGCACGCCATAGAGTCCCGAAATTTTGACCACCTGGGGTCCTCTAACTTGCGTCCAGATTGCACAGTACACCGTCCTTCTAGCATTTCGCGCACGTACGTCTTTCAAGTCAGCACCCGAGCAGTGTAATATCTGTACCACCGCGGCGGCCTTTCGATGCACCTGGAAACATCGGGCGGAGCAGTGCAGCGCAACTGTAAGTGTAAACGCATTACACAATTCTAAGTTAAGATTAGAATTCATCAGGACCTCATGACACTTTATGCGGAGAATTTCGCTACCCGAAGAAGCCAAAAAGAAAAAAAAAACTACTCGCCTGTATGCTTAACGCAGAGACATCCTGATTTCTGCTCAAATTCATATGCCTACGAAGGCACTATGTTCTGGTATATACTTACTGCAAACACGGCCTTTTGCGCCTCTTGTCTTTCGGGGAGAGGCTGTCACAAGAGCATATTTGCTTCATAGCTAATTATGCTGTTCAAGACACATGTTTTGTATGGCGCTACTTTTAGCGATGCTTCAAAAACCAACAGCAAACAGTGCAAACATCGTCAGTCACAAACAGCCATCTACTTGTACAGTGCGCCATGCCGAAAACAATGCAACGTGCCTTCGTGTCAACCCACTGTCGTTGTGCTATGCTTCTCCCTCTGGCATTCAGAACAGCTTGCACTCGAAAACTAAGGAAAATAATTACCTTCAGATGCCTGCACCACGGTCAAGGAAAGCAGCGCAGATCATCCCGCACACAATGGATGCTTATATCCGTGTAGCCGTAGGTGGAAAGCGCCGTCGTACGTTGGTCTGAAGTCGTACTTCTTCAAGAAAAGAAAGTGTCCAGCACTAATTCCACATAAATAGAATTGCTCAGGCAAAAATGCCCCCGATTCACGTCCCAAACGCTGCAACTGCGCAGCCCGCCAGCTGCCCACATTAGTCACGACCAGAGTTCTTCAATCATACCAGTTGCCAAACTGCGTTCCGAAATCCGGAGCATAGCCTCCTCTGTACATAGCCACCAAAGGTTATTGATTAAGTTCAAGCAGGAGAGCAAGGACGTTGGTAACAAGGTGGCCAGAGATAAAGATAAGCCCATCATAAGCATTCCGTATCTACATGAGTTTTCCCACAGTATCAAAAAGGTTGGAAATCTATTCGGTGTTAAGGTGGTTTTTTCATCGAGGAACAAGTTGGGTCATATATGCGGAATGGTAGATAGGAAGGGTGAAGGTAAAAAAAAAGTGGAGTGTATGTGATGTCAACCACCGAGACCCGGACGGTTTGGCTGAATGTGGAAAGGGTGCTGTGTATCTAATTCCCTTGTGTTGCGGAAAGCGTTCCATCGGCCAAACCGGCAGATGTCTGAACAATCGTTTGATGGATCACAGGGCTTCATTGAAGGCCCACCCTTCATCTAATTTATGCTTACATTGCAGAGATGGCAAATGTCATCCGATGTAGCGCCAAACGAAAGTGTTGTCCCGGCATAAAGATAGGAAAGCGCGAGAGGTTGTTGTGGCGCTTTTAGATGCGAAGCAGCTCTTTGACTAGCCTGTATAACGCTGTCCGTCCGTCCGCACAAGCGCGAGGCAACGCGCTTCCCTCGGCGCAGGTGTTGGAGCGGTGCGACGTAGGTCATGCCGCAGCTGGGCGTTGACGTCACGCTCCCCTCGCACGCTTCCCTAGGAGGTGCTCGCGTACGTCACTCTCTCCCTAACCCGCCGGAGCGCCCGCAGCTGCCGGCTCCAACGCCCGCTCGCGTCCCGTGTCTGCGTTTCAAAAGAAACGTTTCCACCAGTAATCGCTACACCGAGTTTCGCTTCAAACTGTTCTTCCAGCACCCGCGTTAGCGCCGTTCAACCCGCGACGCCACCCGTGCGCTGCTACTTCGCATCCCATCAGGGTTCCTTTCGAGGAGATGGTCCAAGTTTTTTTTCATTCATAAGCATGGCAATATGTGCGCCGCTAGGCCTTCGGGTCTGTGGCACCAATTGGAGATTGATTATTTAACCGCCAATCTCTAATCGGCCCACGTGATTTTATCCTGTTCTTTATATACGTGGTTTTAAAGACGATAGTCTTTCTTGGGATACTTCAACGCAGAAATTTTTGTCTGTCTGTGTGTGTGTGTGTGTCTGTCCTGCTGCGAAAGGTGAACCCCTTCCTGAACGACCACCCAGCTTGAACTGGGAGCTACCTTCATACTTTTGAACACAGTCGGCCAAAAAGCAAATATTACGCATATCTGAGGCGCAACATCAATATGTAAGTATTAGACGGTATGTTCCTTTAGTAGAAAATACATAGATGCGCAATTCTAAAGACCCTAGTGCTTGTTAGGATGCGCAAAAGCGGACGTTTGCTACGCAGTTCTGCGTACTAGGCAAGCTTCTTGCGTTTCCCGAAACCATGGCCAGATGGCGCCCTTATCTCACGCTCGTTAAAGCACGCTCGTGCCGAACGGAAGACAGCGGAACGGCCGCCCGCCACTCCGGCCGGTCCCTTTCTCTCCTCGCGTCTCTTCATTTTCCCTCTCGCTTGCGCAACTCCTCGGGGAAATAGAAACACGCGAACCGGGACTCATGTTGTACGGCCGGTAGAAGGCTATCGTCTTTCGACAACATTTGCAGCGAAGCACGGAGATACGCGGCCAATTTTTTCTTCAATAAATCTTCAGTTGCTAGTCTGCGCTTGTGCGTGTGTCTTCCTTGTCCGTGTTTATTTCGCGCAGTTCGTTCCTGTCATGTTCAGAAAGTCGTTTCCAACTCTGCTCCAGGACCATTTCACGGAAGACAAGTGTGAACCAATTCTTCTCAAGAATACCGGTGAAAAGAAGCTAAGGCCATTTGCGACGCCAAGCATCTTTTTGCGTCGACCAGTTGCAAAGTCACACAAGCCACCCCCTAAAAGAACAAGAGTGGACAGTACTGGTATGTTCATGGTGTTCATTAGGACAAATGATCTTGAATGCTATTCACAGCTTTCAAGTCAAATTTGAATATTGCAATGAAAACAATCCTTGAGTTACCATTTGTCATTATGTTCATGTACCCTACCCAGATGACCCCAAAGTCAAGCAAAACACATGGGTCGATGTCGAACCCCAGCCAGTAGACACCGAGAATCGTAAGTTTCTCCCGTCTGTGAGCTCCTACCTTTCCATCAGCTGGTAAATTGCGTGCTTGTGCTCTTCATCCGTTCACATACAGACGAGATATGATGTGCAGACAGCGCGGAGATATTTTATATTTTGTAATATAATTATGTGGCAAAATATCGTTCAAACTTACCTTCACGTCTGATAAAGCTGTGTCTACAGCTGATCCAAGCACACAGGCAGATATTTTATGTGGCCCAAAGCATGTGCATTCCCCATGTGAGATACCAAATGCCTCTCTATATTGCTGGTTGTCACCTTTCTTTGTGCTCCACGCAGATGTTCCTGATATGCAACCAGACCCACAGATTCCTGCCCCATTCCAGCCAGAAAGTACACAGGCTGGTGAGTTAAACCGTTTTGTTCGAATTTTGTTGTGTGCCATCATTCAATGCCTCTTTTGCGCATAGCGACATACTTACGGAAGCTGACGCAACCTTTCTTTCAATGCAAGATTTAATGCTACTAGGACGTTGAGGCCCTTTGTTTTGTAAATAGTGTGGGCACTTAATGCGCTACTCTTCGTCATCTGTACATAATCATCATCACATGGGTTTCTTCTTCATCGATTGTGGGTTGTCACCTCGCATCTCTTCTATGCTTTGGGCTCGGCCGGTTCGCCGCATCATCCAGGCCTAATAAATACCCCGTGGTGACTGCATTGTCACAAGTGGTGGAGAGTGCTGTTCGGTCCTCGGTCATCTGCCACGCCGATCTACCTCCTGGAGCTCAGATCCGGTCGCCGATTGTGCCAGCTGTCCGCCGTGATGTCGCAGGACGCGCCGCCCAATCCTTCTACATCGGCCCTCTCGGCCCCGACTGCCGCACCCCTTCCCTATTTAATTGTCAACGGCCACCAGCGGGACCCCCACCTGTTCGCTGGCCTCCGCGGAGAGGACGTGGAGGATTGGCTTGACCACTACGACCGTGTCAGTTCAACCAACCACTGGAACGAACCACTCAAGCTACACCACGTCTCTTTTTACTTAACGGGAGTGGCCAAAACCTGGTTTTTCAACCACGAGATTGACTTTGCCGACTGGGAGTGTTTCAAGCAGAAGCTTCGACAAGTTTTCGGGACACCGGCCGTTCGATCCGCCCTTGCGAAGAAGACGCTTGACACTCGTAAACAGCAACACGGAGAGTCGTACACGTCGTACATCGAGGATGTCCTCGCCCTTTGTCGACGCGTCAATGCCGCCATGACCGAGGCTGACAAGGTTAGACACATTCTCAAGGGCATAGCGTCTGTTGCATTCAATGCGTTGGCCATCAAGAACCCTGACACCGTTGCCGATATCGTCGTCACCTGCCAGCGCCTGGACGAACTTGAGTCCGCACGTTTGCACTCGGACACAACCGACAACATATCCAACACAGACCCGTCACTACGTACGATGATCCGCACGATCATACGCGAGGAGCTGCAGTCCCTCGGCTTCGCAGTTAGTCCACTTCCTCAACACCCTTCCAGTGCCTCCTTGCGAGAGGTCGTAAAGGAGGAATTGGCGTCCGTGGCTGGGGCTGCTTACGCGGAGCCCATAAACCCGAGGCCCCCGCCAACATATGCGCAGGTTGCTGCAGTGCCACCAGTCATAGTGCAACCGATGCCTCCGCAACCGACGCCCGCGCACCTGGCTGCCATCTCACCTGCCGCGCCTAGCGCTCGGCCCTATCCGCAATGGCGACAGACTCGTCCAATCTGCTACTACTGTGGATATCGTGGCCATATTGCACGCTTCTGCCGTAAGCGTCAGCAAAACGAGCGCCGCGGATACGACGTATCAGAACGGGACGAGTTTTCTGTGGGCGGCCCGTTCCAACGCCGTCCATATCCATTGCCTCCCACCCGCTCTGCGTCGCCAAGTGCAACGTGTGACACGACTCCCGACTACCGTCCCAGCAGACGCCGCTCACCGTCACCACTGCGTCGTTCTACGTCGCCCCTGCGACCAGCCTCTCATTTCGCTGATCGCCGCCAGGAAAACTGACTTGCGCAGCTTTTGGAGGAAAAGCTGCATCGCACGAAAAGACAGAAATTCCTCCAGCATGTCCGTGTAATATGATTATGGTTATAGTGGAAGGTGTTCATGTGCAAGCTTTGGTTGACACAGGTGCTTGTGTATCAATTATACGTCGCGATTTGTGTTCACGTCTGCGGAAAGTTACGACCCCCTACGATGGCCCTACACTATTTTCTGCTCAAGGGGACGCCATTACACCTTCCGCCATGTGCACCGCTCGTGTTTACATCGATGGCATCCTGCATCACATACAATTCGCAGTGCTACGTTCGTGCGCGCAGAAGCTCATATTAGGCTGGGATTTTCTTTCTGCAGCATCTGCTTACATCTGCTGCCGGGAACGTGTTCTTCATATGGACGAAACCACCAATTCGCTTTATGCGCAGGACTCAGAAAATGACGCACCTCTTCGCTTGCTTGCGGAAGCCGACATCGAGATACCTCCTGGCCTTCAGCGGATTGTTGCCATCACGTCTGATGTCATTGACACAGGTGACGTGCTCGCTCTTCCATCTGCACGCTGGCTAGCAAGAGGCATTGTTTTCGCCACGGGCCTAGTTCGGTTTGCCAATGGCTCAGCACATCTCAGCGTGACCAATCCGACATCAAAAAAGGTGCTTATTCCTAAAGGCGCTACACTAGCTTGCACCAGTGGATCCGATTCTCTCTCCGTCGTTTCCCTCGAGACAGCTTCATCTGCAGCTCCTTCTGTTGCAACTTCCGCCCCTCCCTCTGCTCTTTCCGCTGCCATTAGCTCAGACCTGACGCCTTCAGAGTCAGAGCAGTTACTAGCTCTACTGCAAAAACATAAGTCGTTGTTTGACGTGCACTCGGCTTCATTGGGGCAGACTCCCATCACCACGCATCGGATAGAGACAGACAGCGGGTCCATCGTGCGTCGCCGACCGTATCGCGTATCGCTTGCAGAGCGAAAAGTCATCGAAGAGAACGTCGCCGACATGTTACAACGAAATATAATACGTCCATCTACCAGTCCTTGGTCATCTCCTGTTGTTCTTGTACGGAAAAAAGACGGCTCTGTGCGCTTTTGCGTGGATTACCGCGCACTCAACAAGATAACGCGCAAGGATGTGTACCCGATGCCACGAATTGATGATGCCTTGGATTCCCTGCAGGGTGCCGAGTACTTCTCAAGTCTTGATTTACGGTCGGGTTACTGGCAGATACCCATGCACGAGGATGATAAAGAAAAAACGGCCTTTTCTACGCCAGATGGCCTCTACGAATTCAACGTCATGCCATTCGGCCTCTGTAATGCTCCCGCAACTTTCGAACGCATGATTGATACCGTTCTCCGTGGGCTGAAATGGAAGACTTGCTTGTGCTATTTGGACGATATTGTTATTTTTTCATCAACGTTCTTGCAGCACTTGCAACGTCTGGACGAAGTTCTTACGTGTCTCGCCAACGCCGGCCTCCAGCTGAACACCAAAAAGTGCCGTTTTGCCAGCAAGAGCATCAAGGTGTTGGGCCACGTTGTGAGCAAGGATGGAATTCGTCCTGATCCTGAGAAGGTTTCGGCAGTTGTGCATTTCCCTCGTCCTGAAAAGGCCAAAGATTTGCGAAGTTTCTTGGGTCTCGCATCTTATTTTCGGAGATTCATCCGAGACTTCGCCTCCATCGCTGCACCTTTGCACAAGTTACTTGCTGCTCGTGTACCCTTCTCCTGGTCTCCAGAATGTGAATCGGCGTTCACACATCTTAAGCGCGCACTTACGTCTGAACCAGTACTTCGACACTTCGACGAAGCCGCACCTACACTCTTGCATACAGACGCAAGCGGTCACGGCATTGGTGGTATTATCTTACAGCGCGACGAGTCTTCACGTGAAAGGGTCGTCGCGTACGCAAGCCGCGTACTGACGAATGCCGAGAAAAATTATACTATCACTGAACAGGAATGCCTAGCTGTCGTTTGGTCAGTCCAGAAGTTCAGACCTTACCTTCACGGCCGCCATTTTACAATCGTCACGGACCATCATGCTTTGTGCTGGCTCTCGACGCTCAAGAACTTGTCCGGACGCCTCGGTCGTTGGATTCTTCGCCTGCAAGAATACGACTTCACGATTGTGTATAAAAGCGGCAGAAAACATATGGACGCAGACGCTCTCTCTCGCTGTCCGCTGCCTACTACACCATACAGTGCCCATTCGGATCACTTCCGTGACACGCCCTCGAATACTCCGACCTCGTGTCCTTCGTCCTTAGCGTCGCTAGATCCCGTGCCCCCGGACAACCACCAGCCATTTAGTTCTTATCAACTTTCGGACGCTTATTGTCGACGCATCATAGATCGTCTTCAAGGAGCTTCCCTTCCTCCTAACGCCCGCCTTCGTCGACAGTTGGAAAAGTTTAAGCTCGATGACAGCGTTCTATACCGCCATGTCTACCACCCAGACGGTCAACGCTGGGTGCCTGTTCTGCCTCGCTCTCTTCGGGCCCACATTCTCAGAGCCGCTCACGACGACATGACTGCTGGTCACCTTGGTGTGCAGAAAACGTACGACCGCATCAAAGCTCAGTTCTACTGGCCTGGCTTATCTAATAGTGTGGCGCGGTATGTCGCTTCCTGCACACTCTGCCAACATCGAAAGCTCCCTACATCTGCTCCGAGCGGACAGCTTCAGCCGCTACCTTGCCCCTCTCAACCATTCGAAGTCGTCGGTGTTGATCTGTACGGTCCTCTTCCGGTCACCGTCAATGGTCAACGATGGATTGTCACAGCCGTCGACCACTTGACACGCTATGCCGAAACAGCGTGCGTGAGTTCCGCCTCCGCATCCGAGGTCGCTGAATTTATACTGCACGCCATAATTCTGCGCCACGGTGCTCCTCGCGTCATCCTGAGCGACCGCGGAAAAGCATTCCTGTCGCAACTCGTAGAGGAAGTCCTCAGAGCATCTGGAACCACACACAAGACAACATCCAGCTACCATCCGCAGACCAATGGCTTAACCGAACGATTTCATCGAACGCTTTCCGACATGATAAGCATGTACATACGACCGGACCACAAGAATTGGGACGCCCTTTTACCGTTCGTGACATTCGCGTACAACACCGCCGTCCAACGCACAACCGGTTACTCGCCCTTCTATCTTGTCTACGGCCGCTCGCCCTCATTCTTCCTTGACGCATCTTTCTTCGCTGGGCCCATCAAAGCCCCTTCGTCCTCCTGTGAGGAATACATCTCCCGTCTCCAGCGTTCTCGCCAGCTCGCCCGCATCAACACCGAAGCGAGTCAACAGGATCGCAAGAGTTGCTATGATGCTAGTCGTCGCATGGTATTTTTTCGCCCAGGCGACGAAGTGCTCCTCCGGACACCAATCCGGATTCCTGGATTGTGCGACAAGTTTCAATTTCGTTTCATCGGCCCCTACACCGTGTTGGCCCAGACGTCTCCTGTAAACTATCGTGTGACACCCGTTGTTGCTCCAACTGACCGTCGCTGCCGTTCTACAGAGATCGTTCATGTTTCCCGCATGAAGCCTTTCGCAAGACGGCCTCCGTCCCTTTAAGCTGCGGCCAGGCTGGCCGCTCTCGCGCCGGGGAAATTAGTGTGGGCACTTAATGCGCTACTCTTCGTCATCTGTACATAATCATCATCACATGGGTTTCTTCTTCATCGATTGTGGGTTGTCACCTCGCATCTCTTCTATGCTTTGGGCTCGGCCGGTTCGCCGCATCATCCAGGCCTAATAAATACCCCGTGGTGACTGCATTGTCACAATAGCAATACGTTATAACCGTAACAGCACCGATTTGTGTACAACTCGTGCAAAGTGAGAGACAATGAACTGCATGAAGGGAACAAGGAAAAAGAAACATGCGGGATGTTAGATATTCCTGTGCTTATTTAATGATTCTGTGTTGAGCTTCCCTGCTTTCATGCAGCTCATTTGCAGTCAGCAATTCATTCTTAACAATGCTATTTAAAACCAGTGGAGATATCACACTGATACAGAATACACATACATAGAACAGCAAACATGCTGTTCCGTGGTTGCGCGTTCTGTATCGGCGTGACATCTTCAATATGAAGCACCACCATGCCCCTGCTCTTGCCTGTTTAGCATTGACAACTGCTTTAGACCTAATTTCGGTGCACTATTGCAGGCCATTGATACAAGCAGCTCTACAGAAGAGGGTGGCACAGCTTGAAACTCAACTTCAGGCGACGCGACGGAAGATTCAACTTGCTCAGGGGCAGCGTTTGCAGGCACTAACGGCAAATAAGCGCCTTGTCGCGGGACTAAAGAAATACTTGAATGAAGACCAAGTTAAATGCCTGAAGATGGCAAGAATGCAGGGGACTCTATGGACTAAAAAGACGGTTATAAAAGCATTGAAAATGAGACTTTCCTGTGGAGCACGTGGATATGTCTCAGTCGGGGAGCTTGGACAACCTCTGCCAACAGAACGCACCCTACATCGCCACTTGGAAGGGTACATGTTCACACCATGTTTGCTGGAGGACATCATGGAGTCTCTCGCACTAAAGGTAAGTGCACAGACAGGTGCCCATGACCCTCGACCTGTCTTGTTACCATAGCACCGCTGTTTGCATCGCCTAACTAAACCTTTCCACTCCATAGGTTAGCCTCATGTCACCAGAGGAGCGGCACGCCACTTTAATGCTCGATGAGATGCAGCTTCCACCAGGCTTAGTGTACAACCCATCCTCCGGAACATTGCTTGGAGCCCCAACTATACCTCTTGCAGACGCAACACTGCCACCCGACTCTTTGGCCACTCATGGGCTGGTATTTATGCTCGGTGGGATAACAACCCGCTGGAAGCAAACAGTTGCTTACCATTTGACTGCAAATTCATTCCATGCCAAAACAGTTAAAGGTCCCATGACACCAAAATTTCAAACGCGAGATGCTTGCGTTAATTGGTTTTCCTGCATACGAAGGCAACCTTGACCAAGTATTAGCGACGAACGTCGCCTCTAAGTAATTTTAATATGGTTTCAAAGTAAGCGGGAATGCTCATCCGAGTTTGCAGCACCTCGCGACATCGCCACTAGTGTGACGCAGTTAGTGGGCCATCTGTGACGTTTCACTTTTGTAAGTTGATATCGTGACGTCACAGAGAGACACGGGCGCGCCGCGCTATGGCCTCCGAGCGTGGCCTCCAAGATTGGCTCTCGCAGCCGATCGCGGAGGCCGCGCCAAAAGCTGTATTTTTCTGCTTCCTCTCCGTGTTGGTCGCTCAAGCGTACATTGTACCCACGCTATGATGCAAAGCGAGTGTGGCGAGCTGGTCTGGCGCTCGCGCTCTCCGCAACCTCACCGAATCTTGAGCTCAAGTGATCAGTGCATGCGCTCACTTCCGACAGCCGCCGCGCTAGCCCCGCGGCGCTAGTTTCTTGCAGTTTTTGGCGCGCGTTTCGAAGCTTCATTAAAACTGAACAAAATTAACGATGCTGTGACTAATTAGACTTCTCGCTGGAGAATTTACCACTCCATGCCGTGATTACAAGACACTGTTCTACTCATTAGAACATAAAAGTCGCCAACAAAAAAATAGCTGTCATGGGACCTTTAAGGATATAATCATTGCCATCATAACAGCATGTGAGGCAATTTCTGTGAAAGTAGATGTTGTGGTGACAGACATGGGAGGGGGGAACCAAGCCGTCTGGAAACTGGTCGGTATAATTGTAGGCAAGCACAGCAAGCCTAAAACCTGGCGTCGCCACCCATGTGACGCACCTAGGCAACTTTTTTTCATGGCTGACGTTCCTCATCTCCTTAAGAACCTGAGGAGCCACTTAACTAAGGGCCAGAAGATATACTTGCCCGAGGAAGTAGTGAAAAAAACAATCTGCCAGGAAATGAAATATCCATCGAGCCTGTAAAGAAGCTTGTCGAGATAGACAGCAATGCAGAGCTAAAGCTAGCTCCCCACCTGAAGCCTTCTTCAGTTGACCCCAGCCATTATGATAAAATGAAGGTGGGGCCAGCATTCCGCCTTATCAACAGCGACACTGCTGCTGCAGTACGCTTGCTTGTAGCATAGCCTCCACTATACTTTCTGTGCCCGTCAAACGCTCGCTCGTCGACCGTCGTCCTTCCCTCTCACCTACCGTGGTTTTACGCTGCATTCCACAGCGGCGCGGAGCTACCCACGTAGGGGTTATCTTTCGTGCCTTGTGGAGCACCTGCCACTCTATCGCATGCTGCCGCGCCTAAAAAATCGCGTGTTGCGACGTTTCCTTGCTGCTGCGATTGTTTGCCGATATACCTGTAAGCGCTTGTAGCCATCGCACGAAGCAAAAGACAGCGTCGTCGACGTACGACAGCCGATCAAAAAGTTTTATGCGACTTCCTTGCGCCCGATGGCATACTGCTGTGTGCCACATTGCCGGTCGGATGGGAAACAAAGGATTCCTCGTGTTTCTTTTCACGAAATTCCTGCGGAGGAGACAGCACGGCAGCAGTGGATAAAGGCTATACGAAGAGACGACTGGGTGCCCAACACGACATCGAACTACTCCAGAGTGTGGAGCAAACACCTCAGGGAGACAGACTTCGCAGAGGGGAAACGGCGTCGCCTGAAGTAAGGCGTTATCCCCGCCGTGTTTCCCGACTAGCCATCGTACCCCAGACCACAACCGTTGAAGGAGAGGACCACTGAAAGCATCCAGAAACGATCGGCTTCACAATGCGAAGGTAAAGAAAACGAGCCGAAAAGAAAGCGGAATAGGCACCGAGAGGACACTCACGGTGAAGCGTCAACTTCGAATGGCATTGACTTGGAACTAAAAACATCAATGTGCACGAACGAGACTTCTCTGGATGGCCAGCAGCAAAGAATGCACAGTGAAACGATCTTGGATGAGGCTTCTCCTTATAAAACAGTCGCAGACCAAGCAACGCAAGTTGATGTAGGCCTGTACAGCCTCTTAGCGATTGATAGAGCGAAATGGAAATGAAAGGAAAGGGACTTGAAAAATCCGGTGGAAAGGTTTCGCCAAACAGCTGACCAATACAAAGAGGAGCTTAAGAAATTAAAGGATGACTGCCTGTGAGCAAGCGAAAGAGAAGGACCTCTCTGCTGTACTCCTGTTGAACCAGATTACTAACTTCAGGCGCAAGAAACCAACCTGGACGGAGGATGTTGTGCGACACTGCGTAATACTCAGGCACCTGTCGACGAAGGTGTATGAGCATGCGAGAAAAGGAAGGCTGCTGAAGCTTGTATGCAAAAACACCCTTCAAAACTACATCGGGAGCAGTTCTGGAGAAACAGGAGTCAATGATTTGATACAAGGCCGCCTAAAAGCTGAACTTGACAAGCTTGAGGCTGCTCAATCGAAGATATGTACCCTCATCGTCGACGAAATGCGCATCAAGCCAAAGCTGCAATATAATAAGCAACAAGACTGTTTCGTCGGCCATGTATACATGGGTGTAGTGAATGAGCCTGAAAGTGAGGCGGTGCTCGCCAATTCCTTGTTGTGCCTTGTGATCAACGGTGTCTCAACGTCTTACAGAATACCAGTGTCGTACTTCTTTACAAAAGGTCTGAACGGCTTCCAACTCTCAAAGTTGATTCGGTATGTGATGGAAAAGGTTGAAGAGCTGGTTTTAGAATAGTGCGTCTCGTCACTGACATTCACAAGGTGAACGTTAGTGCGATAAAAGACCTTTGTGGCGGATTCCTTAGCTATAGGATTCAGCATCCGTGGGACGCTGATAGGCTTCTTTTTTAAGTTTTGAATACTGTCATCTATTGAAGAACGTGCGATCACAGTCTCTTGCACGGACCTTGGCAATGGAGGGAAAGTGTCTGCAATATTTCTGAAGAAGCTGTACGAAATGCAGAAGGAATGGCTAGTGAAGCCAGTGAGGAGCTTGAGGAGAAAGCATGTCTACCCTAATAACATTGAGAAGATGAATGTGCAAAAGGCGGTGGAAGTGTCTTCTCCGGACGTGACTTCGGCACTTGAATTTCTTAAAGAACAAGCTGGGCACAGTTGCCACCCTATTTTTGCCGCTGGAGGACCAACCATCGTGTTTATGAAAAACATATACCGATGGTTCATCTTGCACGACACGAGCAACAAACTTCAGCATGTTCATCAAAGGTTCCCGGATGTTCGGCATTACGATGACCCTGATGACCAGCGCCTTGAATGGCTGGAAGTAACTTTTCCTGAGTACATGGAGAATCTCAAGAAGCAAGCAACGCATGCTCGTGGCTTCTTGACCACTGAAACCTACGAGGCACTTCTGCTGACAGCGTATTCGACAGTTGCGTGCATTCGCTATTTGCTAAGAACAGAGAATTTTCCATTTGTTCTTGCGCAGAAATTTAGCAGCGATCCTATTGAGTCGTTGTTTGGAACACTTCGGCGATCACTGGGCTGCAATGACCAGATGGATGCACGATCTGCCGTGAGTGGCTTGCAAAATCTCCTAAAAACGGGTATTGCAGCTGCACCAGAAAACAGTAACGTGCTTCGCAGTGAAGAAGCTGGACAAAACAACGGGGCTGTGGTTGCAAGGCAGCAGACGCCAACAATTTCCACCAAGCTGCCAGAGGAAGCTGTTCACGTGTTGGAGCGCTTGAAGCGGACAAATGTACCAACTAGTCTTCCAACGTTGCAGCTGTCAGCAGTTGTTTATGTTGGTGGCTACATCGCACGCGTTGATTTGGAGCACATGGATTGTGACGATTGCTGTGCCGTTACAACGAAAGCTCTTTCCAACCAGCCACTCCAGCAGTTTGTTCGGCATCAAGACAGAGGCGGAGTGCTCTATCCTTCGGACAAGCTGCTCTAAGTCCTGGAAACCTTGCGGCAGTTTGTAGAAACGGCACTTCAAAAGGAGCCAAGGCTTCAAAAGCCCCTGAAAGGACTACTTGAAGCAGCCGTTCCAGCCGTGTCAAATTCAGCGCTACTGAAGTGCACTACGTCTGATAGCCAGCACCACAAGGATCTAGCCGTGCTGGTTTGCACAAGGTTCATCAGGCCACTCCTTGTCAACTATGCTTCTACAGCCACGTATAAGGACGATGTTTATAAAACATTTTTCCAGAAGCCGCTGTCACGAAAGTATGTGAAATTGTAAGTCCGCAATCTCTCTGAGAATAAATTGAGTTCGTGCCCCCATTAGCTCGTAGTTTCAAAAGCCTCTGAATCATTATTCTGCACGTGCGCTGTCATTTACATGAACGGCGTACTACATTTGCCAGTTTCAATACAGTATGCAAATCGCATAGCAGTACGCCGATTTTGTCGATGCTCAAATAAACGTGAGGTGCGGTTGCGAACCAGCTTTAGGTATCGTTCAGGCTAGGTTCGCAGTAAGGATGCTTAGAACACGTACGTCTAGTGGTACTTTAGACTGAAACACTCGATAAATGCAGAAAAACCACAAAATATCCGTACCGCGATGCTCCCACGGCCGCACCCGCCGCACTTCCAGCTGCCGTACCCCCCTACGTGAGTGGCGCCACCAGAGTGTTTAGCGGCGGAGCCGTGCAACTCTGCCGACGGCCCTCTCCTATTGTTGCGCTGACGGCTTGACGGGCACAGAAAGTATAGAGGAGGCTGTAAGGTCCCTCTATAATTTTTAAGGTAGCGACATCTGCCGCGGGCGCCACCTAGAAAGTTCCTGTAGCAGACGACGCCCAGGTTAAAGCACGGCAATCAGCTGGTGGAAAAATGTCTGCACATGCTAGGAAATAAAAGCTAGTGACGCCTGACTGTGATGAAGGCCGAAGTAAGGGCCCAAAATGCTAAAGCTGTGCCTTTATTTCAAATAAACTTTGAAAAAGAGAGCGGAAAAAATGTTTGAGCGCCTAGATTCGGCATGTTTACGTCTCGTTTATTCGCGCTCTTATTACATTGCATTTTGCAACCTAAATTGCCTACATATAATTAAAAAAAACGGAGACGTGTTGATTCGCTTTCGTTTCACAAAGCAGTCGAAGCCCTTGACGGTAAACAACAAAGAGCTGGGACCGAAGACAACCCGAAGCGAGTTTCTCCGCCTCGGGTCTATCTGCCCATGGCGCCTGCCTTGGTCATTGTGTGAGCCGTACCTAGGCTACTGCGTGCGCTTAATCCGCCCTTCTTGCTCGTAAGTATGGTGTGTACATTAGCGGTCACTTCGGTCGAAGAATGCATCCAAATAAGAAGACTGATAGCCATCCGGACCGAGAAAATTTCGACATGGCGTTGCTGAAACGCGATCTTCGCTGAAAGTAAACATCCTGCGCACGTTTGTGGAAACTAAAATTTAGTGGAAACGGCTGCGCCAACAATCTTCTTGTCACTGCGTGCGGCGATCTGCCCGACCACTTGAGTGTGTTTTACTATTCTGTGCTGCGAGTCAACACAAGTGTCGTGACATTCCAAAGCGGCGCTATTGATCGTGTCCATCGCCGATCGTCGAATTTGTTCGTGTTGCAAACGCGACCTAACCGCGCGGAACACCACGGTGTAGTTAAATTTCCTCGACAAGGCTTCTCGTGTGTGCGTGTGTGAATGCGGTTGTATTCCTGATACGAGCAACGTCGCTACGTAACCTTGAATCACCGCGTGGATTTCTAATGGTGTGTTTATGCTTTTTCGAGTTGCTTTTGTGTCTCCCTGAAGCGCACAAGCTTCTGAAGAATTAAAGATCCTTAAATGAACCGCCCGCGAATTGGCCTACTTATTACTGCATTTTATTTTGCTGGCAATTTTATATCGCTTCTGGGGCCGGATTCACAAAGCTTTCTCTTACGGACGATATTCTTAGCTACGAGATCTCTTAGCGACAAGGCATGCGATAGGAATGGTGCGCATTTAACATATTCGACACTATTGAGGGCAAGGAGAAAACGTGAAAGCAGACGGAACGACAACAAAAGAAAGATGTGTGGTCACATGATAGTCCTCACAGCACTCAAAGCGTCTGGTGTCGAGTTTATGTTATAATCGCGAATCGATCCTCGCTGCACCTCATCTTCCTGTTCCGGGCGTCTGCTACAGTGCCTATGCATCGCGCTGCAGCAGACGCCCGCGTGGTCAGCGTGAACCCGTGCGCTAGCGCTTTATCAACGACGATAGCTGAAAGAAGAAAAAAAATCACAGCATATCCACGGGGTGAATGATGATGAGTGGGCGAAGCTCCGGTGGGAATCATCGGTATACCGTGAATCTTCCGTGTAATTCGCCCAGTCGATCATCATGTAAAGACGTGAGAAGCACTGTATTCGAACGCTGGGATCTCGCGTTTAAGGGGACGCTAGCACAAACGCGTTAGAAACGTGCAGCACACTCTAGTAAGGGGGAGAGGCCACAGCGTCTTACGCAGCCGCTTACACAGGCCGGAACGCGCACCGCGTTTGCCGACGCCATCACATGACTGCTGAAAGAGCATAAGGCGGAGAGGCCACAGCGTCTTACACCAGCTTCTTACACGCGCCATAACGCGCTAGCACAAACGCATCATCATCATCATCATCATCATCACAGTTAGAAACGGGCAGTCTTTCGTTAATGTTGGGTACTTAGTGTCATCGTCGTGCATGTTTCCATGTGCGCTTCGTGGCGTAGTGCATGGCTTCAGGAAAGAGGTACTTGATGATGATGATGATGCGTTTGTCCAGGTAGCAGCCTGGACACACATGCCCGCTTTCTGTGCCGCATACCTGCCTTTGTGCAGTAGTGGGGTGAGGGCAAGCGGTGGTTACTACATACATACATACAGGTGACGAACGACCCACGCCTTAAGGAGCTTCGCCCCTAAAAGAATGACGCCCTTGGTGACACCGGCAGGTGCCGCCGAACAACAGGACCGGAATCATGAAGCCGCAATTAAGGTAAAATATTAAAGGTGGGCAGATGTCACTCAAGGTTTGCTCCTTTGACTGCCATTTCAGATGGATTTTGATGAATATGCACTGCCTCGCAATTGATTCGGGTCGTTCGCACGCAGTACACTTATTTGCATGATAATGTCTTGTAGCTCGACGTAAATTGTTGTTTCGCCAAAAAATCTTAGAACAAACATCGATCCAGCTTTTGAGGCCATATAAATGCTGTTCGGCTTGATAAGCAAGTTTCAAAAATGCATCCTCCTCGTGATGTGTCAAATTGAAGTCATGGATGGATTTCAATAAATCCGACATACCGAAAGATACATATGCTTATAAATAGGCCCACTTTGAATAAATTAGTCATCAGATTTTTGAATACTACTGCTGTTCTCATGACACACTGAGAAAATTCGGGAATTTATGTTGTGTTTGTATCTTTAATACGTTTAAGTGCTGCTTTTGTAAATGACGGCGTATGCAGTTAAGAAGTGACAAACAGGAATCCAAAGCCCCGCCACGGTGGTCTAGTGGATATGGTATTCGGCTGCTGATCCGAGGGTCGCGGGATCGAATTCCGACCGCGGCAGCTGCATTTCGATGGAGGCGAAATGTTGAGGCCCGTGTGCGGTGCGATGTCATAGCACGTTAAAGAACCCCAGGTGGTCAAAATTTCCGGAGACCTCCACTACGGCGTCTATCATAATCCTTGAGTGGTTTTCGGAGGTTCAGCCCCAGAAATCATCAAAAGCGAGACGTCACACCACTCCTCCCCCCCCCTTTTTTTTCTTGCTTTCTGTGCGCACGCGCAGAAAGAGCCTTCCATAGCTTCCGTTCGTTACACAAGTTATTTTACTTCTTTTTTATTACGTTATGCCGGACATTGAGTGCTAAGCGCCTTATGAGGGAGAGAGCGTTTATCGCCAGCGAGCGACGTGAGAGCTTCATTGGCCAACTGCTATTGTAAGCCCCTCAATAGTCGAAACGAACTTCAGACGCTTCAGACGCCTCTGACATACCCGATTGCTGTTTAGCCATCGCCATGCCGAAAGCGCTGAAGCCGAATTTTTCCGCCACCGAAATCGTTGCGCTTTTGACAGTGTCACAAAATAAACCGTGGATGCTTCATCGTACCTAAGTGATGCGACAACTTAGGTAAACTTTGTAGCAAGACTACAACTTCGCCATTGCTGGAATACGCATGTCCGATATGGAAACAACACACACACAGAAACATTGCTACATCTGAACGCGTTCAAAATAGGGCTTTATGATTTGTTTTTAACTCATTACAACGAACGCAGTCGGTAACGGCGTTGAAAGCGCTGCGCTAGCATCGATTCCTAATGTGCAGCAAAGAATGAGCTTCAACAGCCTGAATGTTTTCTTTCCAGATATTGTATGGGAAATATGAAACCGAAATAGCCAAAACATTAATTATTGACACATCACTTTCGCGCAGTGGCCCCAGACATTACGTACAGCCTTTGAGACACAACACACATTCTTTTAAAAACTTCTTTATTGTGTAGGCTATCGATGCGTGCAGCAGGTTAGCGCACGATGTTGCAACGTTCAATGAGGCTAAAATCCTTGAAAGGGCTTTGCTGAGCGATTTTACCGATTGTACTTAATGTCGTTTAATAGTGTCGGAATAGCAATTTATATATTCGAAAGCATCGTCTTGTTGAGTGTTCTGCTGAGCAAGTTGATATGTGTGTCGTAAAATAGCACCTCGTGCACTTATTTCATTACGTTTCGTTCTGAATTTCGATGGTTTTTCAAGTTCCGTGAAAGAAACTACAATATATTTGCATTTTTTATTAACAACTGCATTTGCGCCTAATATGGAAACTCCTGCTTTGGCCTGTGCGCCATAGAGTGTTAATAAATAAAATAAATAAAATAAAAATGCACAACAGAACGTATCGGTGTGTTATTTCAGGTACCGCACATTAGCCGCTAACGCAAGCAAGGTGACGGTGTGGAAGGGCACAAAGGCAAAGCGTAGCGCAGTCGACAATTATGTTACCTGTTGCACTGCTTCCACATGGTCTCTGCCTCTTCAAAAGACTTCGAAATGTCAACACAGCACCTACGCACACGCCTAGGTCGTTTCTTTCTAAACACGGAGTTATCCTTGATGTAACGCGCCCAAACACAGTCGATGCGAAACGGCGTACGCCGCAAAAACAAACGACCACAAAGCAAGGCAAACGAACTGACCGGTCTTCAAACACACAATGCAGACTTCCCAAATGTGGGTCCACGGCGGCACCCTGACCGCGGTTCCCTGTTCACGAGCACAAAGGCAGATGCTTCAACAGTCTTCACCGCTCAAATAGAGACACTGGCGATGGTTTTCACAAAACTTTCACGCACCGAAAAAGCGACGGCATCAACAACACATCCCATGGAATCGTAAAGGAGCTCAAGCAAGAAACGTTACCACGAAACAACACCCACATACTATGTTTACGTCGCCATGATGTTCTTTTCGCCTTAAGAGAGCTCTTAAAAATACTTCCTCGTTCTTTACGGTGATATGAAAAATTCTCTTATGTGCGAGAGGGATAATGTGACGACCACCACAGAAGTGCGCTGGTGAAAGAAGTGAGTGACATCATTTTAGTGACGTCATAAAATGGCCTGCTGTAGAGAGTTACCTCGCTCTAACCAATCACATGCTTGGCCTCTCGCTCAAACCGTCGTCTGGTGTCGTCGTCTGCTACGATATTTATGATGCATGGCGTAGGCTTGGATGTGATGCACGGCATATCACTACGCGATAACTTCGGTTGGGTTAAAATTCCAGTGACAATAAGCACCTCAAGGGACGAAGCGGCCTTTTGCTGAGTCTCTGACGTCCAACTAAAAAGAAACTAATTGTCAAATGCGCGAGTGCAGTCGAGCTGACATTGCACTGCATTAGCATAGGCTTTCGCGTGCATTTTAGGCGCTTGCATTCCGTCCTAAGTATTTGCCATAGCGAAACCTTTTCATTTTCTTTTACGGACAGTGAATGTCTATTAAACTCAATTTATTTCTTAGTTTATGCGCAAAATCACACACATCTTGTACGTGCGGATATGTTGAAGCAATATGTTTTCAGTAAATCAGCCTATAATGTACAGCGGAAGCTGCATTTGGGTGAGCGTTCCTATTGGGAAATAATAAAGACCACTGCAGCTAGAGAAGCTGTAAACGACATAAGGAGTTCGTGAATGGCCGACTGGAGCCTACTGTTCAACTTCCATTCCAATAGTGTGCGACAGAATTTTGTCCGTTCCCTTATGGTGGTACATGTGCGACCAATGCTGCAACGGTAACACAGCTTGTACGCCTTATTGGGAGAAGCAACAAAAACAAGGTAAAAAATATTGACCACACACCGCACCGATTTTGGCATCAAGCACCATTCACGCAACTCTTCATTTTTCATCCAATCGCAAGGATTTGCATGCATAAGTTATTTTGCTGCAAATACCCAATAGGCACCTCTAATAACTCCAACAACAAGCTTACTGGAGAAGTGCTAGTGGCAAGATTGTCCAATGCGTAAAAGAGAATTGCAACAGCAACCTCAAGGCTGTGAGCCTTGTACATACGCGAAAATCATCAGCCAGCTTACATGGCCATAATTTCTTTTTTTAGTATCACCTACGGCACCCAAATACCCTCCGCGATTGCCCGTTCCAACGCCACCATGTTGCTCGTAAGAGTGCTCCGGACCACTCTTAGGAGTTCCGCTTAGCTGCGCTGTTTTTGCGACCATTTTCGCTTCGTGAATCCACTTACGAGCCTTTTTCGCCTACGTCGCAAATGCATCACTCTCGCTGATATATTAATCGGCAACCCCAGCGCTCGCTATAGCAGCGGCCGATGTGAGAACCACGTCCTCTTACGACGTTTTCTTCGCTTCGTGAATCCACTTACGCAGACAAATTTCTCTTACGCGAAAATTTTCTCGTAAGTGAGTTTTGTGAATCCGGCCCCTGATGTTTTTCTTATGTTAGTTCGCAGCTCGGTGCTTTTCATCAGTAAAATGGAATTGCTGCTTACCGAGACATTTCGTTTAGTATCCGAGGGTGAGGGTAACCTTACAGTAACACAGTAGACAGTTGTATGCAATGTATTTCGATATAGTTTTATTATTTGGTGGCCAGTAGCTGTGGCTATGTGGTATTTATTTATTTATTCAAGAAGATACTGCCTGAGTGATACATACAGGGAATGCAGTTATGGCCAGTAGCAGTGGCCATGTGGTATTTATTTAAGATCATAAAGTTAGTCCGAATGCCATACTTTAGGCAAGGGTCCACGATACATTGGAAATAACGTAATTCACGAAATACAGTGATGGCCAGTAGCAGTGGCTATGTGGTATTTGTTTATTTTAGAACGTACAGCCAGTCCGAATGCCACACTTTAGGTAAGGGTCAGCACTACAATGGGAATAACACAATACAAGAAGTACAGTGATGGCCAGTAGCAGTGGCTATGTGGTATTTGTTTATTTATTTTAGAACATACAGCCAGTCCAAATGCCATACATTAGGCAGGGTCAGCAATACGATGGGAATAACACAATACAGGAAATACACAACGCATACAGAACAATATGAAATATAGAACAGATCATAATGTAGGAACTAGAGCATTATTCGTTTAAAACAAAAGCCCGAATGATACACAAACCAAAAGAACGTTTCATGATACTACACAATTATCACTACACGAGTAGTACAGTAACAGCAACTACCACTTATATACCATAACGGCTGGACATATACACATGCGGCATGCCGCCTTGCAGGAGCTGAACAGTTTTTCATCCATCCATCCATATACACATGCAGCACAAAAATATAACGACACTAAGTAGTACAAGAACGACGTAAGGTTATGCTTGCAGACAAAAGCTGCGGAACATGTCACCCACAATGCAAAGTACAGGGTAATGCAGGTACTTACTAGTATATTTAATTACACATGCAATGCACAAAATACACTTAGGATGTGCTTCCAATTGAACAAAAGGACATCACATGATGCTGGCACTGAACAGTAAGGGTAGCTTAAATAACTATTAAAATGCAAAAACAAAGAACAGCTACACTTACAGTAGTACAAGAGACACCATACATTTTACACAAACTTTCTAGCAGTACTACCTAATGCTATCTGCAGCAACATGTATTCCAATGCTTCGGCTGCCACACTTCTGTGAGCTTTGAATTTTTTGTCATAAGGAGATCGTTCTTCTTTTTCACGAGAATTGAGATTCTAGTTCTTAAAAACGTGGCAAGGACTTTGTCCGATATGCAGTGGCACGTAGGGAAGCAATTGCCCAAGTACAGGGAACTTTGAATGGTACTCTGAAGTTTAGATGCAGAAACTCTGTTTGAAATCAATGCATCTTCATTTAAGCGTAAATAATTTTCAGCAGTCTCTATTAACTTCAAGACAGCTGGTGATGGGACTGTCAATGCCGGCTTCTCTTTACAGTAGCACTTCAGCATTGTGAGCTTGTTGCCCTCGGCTGAGCTTGTGATCGCTTCAACACAGGCTTGACAGGAGTTCGCCTTCTTCACTTGTGCAACAACATAACCAGCAAGATACTCCAAGGATTCATGTTCTAAGTCTTGAATATCAAGGAGGTCAGACGGACGAACAACATACATTTTGCTTTCATTTGGTTTGTTGTCATCGGCCATGCCATTCAAGAGAAAGCAGTCTTCTTCAGTGTAGCTGCCATCCTTACTTGGCCTCAGAAACTGGGCCATCGTAGCGGCTCGAAGCGAAGACTTGAATTCAAGTACACGAGGCACCGGGTTCTTACATCTTAGTGTAGAGAAAAGATTCTCTAGGGAATCTTCGCCGAACCTGCTCAGGAGCACAAACTTAAAGTTGTATTTTTCAAGAAACAGTGCCTGCAGTAGCAACCTGATGTTGTCGCTAGGATAACGCCAGTCTGCACTGGTTTCCAGGTGGCTTTTTTTTCATCCCTAATACATATTATTTCAAAAAGTGCAATTGTTTGTTTAAGAAACTGAAGGGCCTTTCCATACTCAGCATAATCAAAATGGCTCAAAGCCAGTTTTGTTCTTCTGGAAGTCATGAGTCTGAACCATCGAAACATCATCTCAAGAAACCATGCATTTGTTAAGGCTGATTTATCTAATGTTCCATTATCTACAAGCATAGCCTCCTCTATACTTTCTGTGCCCATCAAGCCGTCGGCACAACAATAGGAGAGGGCCGTCGGCAGAGTTGCGCGGCTCCGCCACTAAACACTCTGGTGGCGCCACTCACGTAGGGGGGTACGGCAGCTGGAAGTGCGGCGGGTGCAGCCGTGGGAGCATCGCGGTACGGATATTTTGTGGTTTTTCTGCATTTATCGAGTGTTTCAGTCTAAAGTACCACTAGACGTACGTGTTCTAAGCATCCTTACTGCGAACCTAGCCTGAACGATACCTAAAGCTGGTTCGCAACCGCACCTCAGGTTTATTTGAGCATCGACAAAATCGGCGTACTGCTACGCGATTTCCATAGTGTATTTAAACTGGCAAATGTAGTACGCCGTTGATATAAATGAGAGCGCACGTGCAGAATAACGATTCAGATGCTTTTGAAACTGCGAGCTAATGGGGGCACGAACTCAATTTATTCTCAGAAAGATTGCGGACTTGCAATTTCACATACTTTCGTGACAGCGGCTTCTGGAAAAATGTTTTATAAACATCGTTCTTATACGTGGCTGTAGAAGCGTAGTTGACAAGGAGTGGCCTGATGAACCTTGTGCAAACCAGCACGGCTAGATCCTTGTGGTGCTGGCTATCATACGTAGTGCACTTTAGTAGCGCTGAATTTGACATTGCTGGAACGGCTGCTTCAAGTAGTCCTTTCAGGGGCTTTTGAAGCCTTGGCTCCTTTTGAAATGCCGTTTCTACAAACTGCCGCAAGGTTTCCAGGACTTAGAGCAGCTTGTCCGAAGGATAGAGCACTCCGCCTCTGTCTTGATGCCGAACAAACTGCTGGAGTGGCTGGTTGGAAAGAGCTTTCGTTGTAACGGCACAGCAATCGTCACAATCCATGTGCTCCATAACAACGCGTGCGATGTAGCCACCAACATAACCAACTGCTGACAGCTGCAACGTTGGAAGACTAGTTGGTACATTTGTCCGCTTCAAGCGCTCCAACACGTGAATAGCTTCCTCTGGCAGCTTGGTGGAAATCGTTGGCGTCTGCTGCCTTGCAACCACAGGCCCGTTGTTTCGTCCAGCTTCTTCACTGCGAAGCACGTTACGGTTTTCTGATGCAGATGCAATACCCGTTTTCGGGAGCTTTTGCAAGCCACTCACTGCAGATCGTGCATCCTGCTGGTCATTGCAGCCCAGTGATCGCCGGAGTGTTCCAAACAACGACTCAATAGGATCGCTGCTAAATTTCCGCGTAAGAACAATGGAAAATTCTCTGTTCTTAGCAAATAGCGAATGCACGCAACTGTCGAATACGTTGTCAGCAGAAGTGCCTCGTAGGTTTCAGTGGTCAAGAAGCCACGAGCATGCGTTGCTTGCTTCTTGAGATTCTCCATGTACTCAGGAAAAGTTACTTCCAGCCGTTCAAGGCGCTCGTCAGCAGGGTAATCGTAATACCGAACATCCGGGAACCTTTGATGAACATGCTGAAGTTTGTTGCTAGTGTCGTGCAAGATGAACCATCGGTATATGTTTTCCATAAACACGATGGTTGGTCCTCCAGCGGCAAAAATAGGGTGGCAACTGTGCCCAGCTTGTTCCTTAAGAAATTCAAGTGCCGAAGTCACGTCCGGAGAAGACACTTCCACCGCCTTTTGCACATTCATCTTCTGAGTATTATTAGGGTAGACATGCTTTCTCCTCAAGCCCCTCACTGTCTTTACTAGCCATTCCTTCTGCATTTCGTACAGCTTCTTCAGAAATATTGCAGACACTTTCCCTCCATTGCCAAGGTCCCGAGCAAGCTGTAACGTTGAGAT